>JAVLVB010000278.1:787171-818225 GCA_032876305.1 Orestias chungarensis
TGTGTGTGTGTGTGTGTGTGTGTGTGTCTGTCTCTGTGTGTGTGTCTGTCTCTGTGTGTGTACATCTTTCCACATTCCCAACCACTAGGGGGCGATAATGCGCCTTTCTGCTGGCTTGTTAGCCGCCTTTGAACAAGGAATAAAGAAACTTTCACTTCCTATTTACCTTCGACAAAATGACGTCACGTTACAGATGATAAAGCGAGAGTTTCGATGTTGAAACATCAGATAACTTAACAATAAACCTCCTACTTATTTAGATAGCAGACTGGACGTAAACGGAGCCGCTGTGACCTGCGCCTGTGCTTGGAGGAGGGTAACTCCACCTCTCTCCCAGTAGCTAGCTAGCACATCTCTCTTGACTTCAGGTGGATTTGGGACTGCAGCGTTTTCTGTAAGTCGGTGTTGGGACTCTCAAACTTATCTGCCCATCAAGGAGAACACACAGAGTCTGCCAGCATGGAAAACCAATATAACCTTAAAAGCCCAGGTAAGCTCTTTCGTTGTTGCTCCCACCTTCATCACGTGATAGCTGTGTGTGACTCCAAGGTCCCCAGAAACCGTCCCTGACACGTAGAGCTCAGCTTAGCTTCCTGTTCTGGTGGGTAACAAAGTGGAATATGAGGTTCACACGAGTGCTGGTACTTTGTTTACATGATATTTAGTGAGTCTGGCTCCCTGACAGCTGCTAGGTCCCCTGAACACCCGTGTCCCCATCTTCGTCGTGTCGAAAGTGCCGAAGAGACACAAGAATATGAGTTTACCTTTGTTGAAGGAGGTTTGTAGACATAGTGACATAATTACTTTCCACTCACGTCCTGTACACACGTACCTTTAAATAAAGGTATTACATTTATATCTCTGCAAATGCAAATAAGTAAATCTTAATAGATATTTCTGGTCCCTTTAAAAAATAAAAAATAAAATAATACAATTATTTCAGGGGTAAAACCATAATTAATGAGAGGCTGAAGTAGGATAGTCCATCTTTTCACTTTAAAAACTTGGTTAAATGTTGTTTTTCTGGCACCCATTAAAATGACAGTGTTCAGTTGATAGAAATTTAAAAACCATGTTACATCGTGGTACACATTAAGTATTTCCTGCAGATTTAATCTATGAAATAAATGTGTATGTCTTGTAGGGCATGGAACTGCATTAAATAGTTGGGAAAACAAGGTTTTGCAGTCATTTAATATAGATAATTATGTACTTTTCTTGAGTTTTATTTTCTGTGTTGCAATTTTTCTACCTTTCTAATTTGACTCTAGATTAACTATATATTTTTTTACTTTCCATGTGTTGTTGCCAGACGCTCAGTTGTTTTAGATTAGAACTGAAATTGAGAATGAAACTTCAAAACGTTCTGAATCGTTGAGTTTTTTTGCTATGCATCAATAAGCAACATTACAGCACCTGTTATTCAGTTGATCATGTTCTCTTGTGTTCAACCTAGAAGGGTTTTTCTCTCTCGGATGACACAAAGTAGGCTAAAGCAACTCTGTTTTACATTTGTCAAACGTCTCTGTCTCAAGACCCATTCCAATAAAATAACTCTTATAAAAAAGTGCTCATATTTTTTTGGCATTTAAAAAAATCATAGCTGTCTTACATACAAATAATTTTTCATGAGTAAAATCCATATTTAATTAAACAATTCATATAAATAAATTAAATGATGGCATATTCTTAACTTTTAAGTCTTAATAAACATTTTGATATTATACAAATTGGGTAAAAAAGTCATTCTGTCATAAATGAGGATCTTAATTCAAAAGATTAAACGGTTATGAAAGGATTTCAGGCCATGAGATGAGTGTCTTCATTTTCTTAGTTTCAATTGTTTTGGTTGTTTTCAGTGCCTATGTTACTACCTGTAAAAATGGAGAAACTCCTGGTTTAGCTGCATTGAAATTTCTACTATTGCATCTTTTGTGGTTACTCAGTTCATTACTCAGTGCTCTGTAGAAATGTGAATGTGTGGAATAGCTCACTAAAGTGAAGTTTAATGTGTAAAACTGACATCATTTTTATTGTTCAGCAGTTTTATTGTAATCGGGAATATTTCATTGCTACTGTTGATTTTTTAACAGCAGGGGTATATACACACAATTAAGAATACTTACACTTTGAGGAGTTTGGCTCCCTCCCTCCCTTAGGCCTTACACAACTCTGGGTATGGTATTATGCAACAGAATCTCCCTTTTCCCCTCTGGACCTTCTGTGAATCATTCCCAATGCCATAGACTCAAAAAGTGTTACATAAAAGGATTTGACATGCAGGGATTATCATCCCATTGCCTTGAGCCAGTCGCCTGACCCCTCTGACGCAGCTGAGATCATAGGCATATTTATGGGAAAGACCTTTTCCTAGTTCACTCAGTTTACAAATAAATGAAGCATTGTGTGGGATATGAAACCACTAAGTCAGACCGCTAAGCAGTGGATACCACGTGCTGTAAGTCACGGTGTTTAAGGTAAACCACAACAACACCTCAGCCTTTACTGCTATTTACACTTTTGTTTGTACTGCATTTTGTTAAGACCAAAACAACATCAAGACTTAAAGTTAAGGTAAGAATTTCTAATATGTAACCTTTGTATGATAGAATAAAATTGCTGAAGAACTGTAAACGAAATCACAATATTACCACAACTTTTTTATAGTATATTAGGTAATTCAAAACTTTTTTTATTTTAAATGATAAAACAAAATAAGGTACAGTACTTCCATTTCACCTTATTTTTTTTGTTAAATTTTCTTGCAAAAATGTTCCTTATCCTTTTATTCTCAGATAAATTTTGGGCACTCTTTTCATTTACTTGCCATAAGCAAAAAGAGGCTTGTATGTCTGGTACTATAGAGACTTCTTAGGGCATCACAGTCTTTAAGTGCAACTTGTCTTTTCCTATGGAAATCTCTCTCTCTTCATAAATTAAAATATTCTTTCCTTCTTTCTTGTTGCATTCAGTGAATAGAAATACCATTGGTATTTTTCACTGACCTAAAACAAAAGAAGTTTGCTCTGATTTTACTTAAGACATTGAGAAATAAAGTTTGTTTTGCTTGTGTTTTTTGTTTTAATTTGATATATGTAATGTTCAGTGTCCCTGCTACAGTTCTTTGAAAAGCTTGGCTAATCCAGTCAAAATTGCCAGGGTGCAAGAACCCTTGCATTACAGGACGAATTTACTGGACCTATCTGACCTAGGTCACAACAGCAGAACTATCACTCAACACTTGTCAAAGGTGCAGAAGGTTACCACAGGGTGACTGGAGCTTTTTTGCCCTCCATTAAGGATTGATATTGGTAATTTGTACATCTTCATTGTGGAAAACAATAGCCTAGAAGCTCTTAGCAAATATGGGGGTTGATGTAGGATAAATCGCTGGTTACAACCTTGTTAAAGAGGTTAAGACAGTGAAGTATTTACACAGCTGTTTAGAACTGAAGGCCAACTACCTAATTTCCACTATTTCCTTACCTCACGAGTAATGTTTTGTTCGTTGTTGGATTGGTGACATATTTCCGCTCTGGGGCCCTAAATCTTTGCCCACACTCTCCTTAAAGCAACACCAAGTAACTTTTCAACCTCCATAAAATCTTTTCATATCTTTTGTGATTATACGGGAACTTACAGCTCGTTGAGGGACTCCTCTGTGATGGCCCAAGGGGGTCCGTATCGCTTTAACTGGCACTAAGCAACTTTGAGGAGCGTGGCAGGAAACCACTACAAAAGTGCTGACTGCTTTACGACATACGTCACTTCCCCCGTTTCTTATTTTCAACCTTATCATATGACATTTTTTCACCACAACTAGATTTATTATGTCATCACTCCGTCACTGGGAACAGAAATGTACTTCAATCCAATTGCAGGCGACAAGGAGATAAGGATTTTACAATGCTATTCGTTGGTCTTCATGGGAAATGCAGTCTTCATTGGTCTAAATGATGCTGTTTGTTCCCCAATATTCTCTTAACCAACCTATGGGGCACAGAGCAGCTGTATTTGTTCTGAGATTAGATAACATACAGGTGGACTCTGTTTAATAATTACCAGTCATCAGGCAACTTCTGAAGGCAAATGCTTGCACTCATTGAAAAAGGTGCTAAATACTGCTAAGGGTTCAAAATCTCTGTTGCAGAGACGACGACTTGTGCGGTAAATTTCCTTGCTATTGTGCCACATCTCCTCATTTGTGATGCTAGTAAGCCCTGTGCCTCAGTTGCCCTCTCTTCTAGGAAGAGCTGTCTCAAAAGGGCAATGTTTCTAAACGTGGTGCCTCTGAATGTTATATTCATTTAATACTGACAAAGTATTCAAATCCCCCCACACACACAAAAAACTGTTTTTGTCTCTCCATGCTGTGTTAAAATTGTGATTTTTAATATTAATTTTACACGTCTGACCCATCAGTGACATCTTTCTGGATTAATATGAATATTTAATATGAATAATTATATGTCTCCTCTTGTCATTCATCACGTGTTGTTTCGTATGTCTTTAATAGGGGATAATGTGATATGTCTCCTTTTTGCAAACTTTCTAATTTATTTGATAGTTATTTGGTAGTTAAAACTGTGGAAGTGGGATTTTGGTGGCATTGAGGACAAAAAGGTCTGATTTACTTCTATATACACAGAACGTCAGAAGTAATTTTATTGCACCTGTAATGGAACCTGTTGCATTCGCTTGGTCCTAACTCCTTTCTTTCCATGTTCTAGCGGTGAAGAGGCTTATGAAAGAAGCTGCAGAACTGAGGGATCCAACGGAGCACTACCATGCCCAGCCCTTGGAAGTAATTTTGAAACACTTTTACTCATATGGTTTGCAGACCCTTTCAAGTGAAGCACATTATAAAACCACACAGATTTTAGATCTTATTTGCTTACCTATCATTTTCTCACTGTGTCTGTATAATTAATCCAAGGTAAAAAGTGTAAACCACTAAATATTGAATGGTTAACATATGAGTGTGAAATAGTGGGCTCAAGACTAGAGTTAGTATTAGTGCAGTGAGTATAATTAACATTGAGAATAGGGAAAAGAGGTCAAAGGTTCCAAATTGTGTTCAACATAAACAGTAAAGTGTACAGGAGTGTTTACCTAAAAAACTGGTGATTCATCAACTTTAGGAATTAGTACCTTAGCAAAGGTTTTATGTTTCAACTAACATAGGCTACTTAAATGTAAAACCTCATTCTTATATCAGCTTTAAATATGTTAAAATGTATTCTTACATAAGAGCTTATCAGTTATTAACCTCTTTTGTATTTTAACATTCTACTCTGCTTCTTCTTCTATCCTACTTAATTAAATAAACACAAAAGGAAACAATTGAGGGTATAATTACCTAATCAAAGATTCAACCATTATGAGGATGGTCTCTGTCAAAAAGAAGATCAAGGCTTTTTTTTCTTTGTTTTCTAAATATCTACGGAGTTTTCTTTTGTTCAAACGATACTGCAAAATGAAATCCGTCTTACAACAGTATCAATACAACAGACTCCTGTTACATTACTGTCTCTGCTGTCACCTCTAGTCATTTGCTGTGTTCACACATTATAATCTGTGCTAACAGATGTATTTCCTTGTGGCTCCAGGACAACCTCTTTGAATGGCATTTTTCTGTTCGTGGCCCTCCAGATTCTGATTTTGATGGTGGGGTGTACCATGGCAGGATTGTGCTTCCACCAGAGTACCCCATGAAGCCTCCCAGCATCATTCTGCTAACAGTAAGATGTACTAAACGCAGAACATGAAGACATCAGATATCGGTATCAAAAAGTAGGACTATTGGTCTTGTAACTGTGACTGGCTACAGCATCTCATGTATTGAGAGTTTATTCGCCACCATGCTTTTTTGATAAAATTATATTACTGTATCTGCTAAACCATTTATCAATAGGAAGTTTCCAAATGATTGCAAATTACCCTGTCTAAGTCACCTTATTCTTTGTATGATTTTAGGCAGAAAAAATCTAAAAATGTTATGCTTTGTTCTGTCTATAATAACTTTAGATCATCTGTTGTTTGATGAGTATTCAGTCATCTGTATTCAGATCATTGCCTCCATCTTCTTTTTGTCACTAACAGCCAAATGGGAGGTTTGAAGTTGGGAAGAAGATTTGTCTGAGCATCTCAGGACACCACCCAGAGACTTGGCAGCCTTCTTGGAGTAGTAAGGATCGTCAAACCTATAGTTTGTTTTACACCTTCTATTGCACGGGTGCTTAACACACACACACACATATATGTGTGTGTGTGTGTGTGTGTGTGTGTGTGTGTGTGTGTGTGTGTGTGTGTGTGTGTGTGTGTGTGTGTGTGTGTGTGTGTGAATATAAAACGTGCATTTTCCTAGTAACTATTTTTTAATTCTTGAATTGTTGCATTTATTATGGTTAAATATTGCTAAAGGTTGTTAAACATGTGTAACCAGAATTATTCTCTTATTTTTCTGTTTTTTCTAGTCCGAACAGCACTAATAGCTATAATTGGATTCATGCCAACGAAAGGTGAAGGAGCAATAGGATCTCTTGATTATACCCCAGAAGAGAGAAAGGCTCTTGCCAAAAAGTAAGAATTCCTTTTTGTAATTTTTTTCAGTTTTTTTAAATTCTGTGTACATCTTGTGTATAGCTGTGCTATTGATTGGGAGTGATTGTTAACTGTTTTCTTTCTACACCTATTTTTTCACCACAAAACAAATATAAGACACAGGCCTTAGTGTGCATAAATCGAGTTTTAACTTGATGCTCCACACAATAAATGTCACCCAAATATTCATACGGCAAGTTTGACTGTGGTGTGGATAGTCTGTACTGTTATCCTCAGTATAAGCATTTAGAGAGAAGAGGTTATAAACTGGGATGAATTTACCTAGAGCCCCATGGGCAAGAGAAAATAAAGCTGTAGCTGTTCTAAATACTAACAACAATGTTGGTGTTCAGTTTATGCAGTATTATTATTCAGCTAAGGACAATAGCCATTCTTAGAGCTTTATTGCTTTACTTGTTGTCATAGCAGACAGGTTTGTAGCGTACTGTAAATATCACATCGCTGACAGATGGTTCCAGAGAATCCTTGCGGTCTGTTTACATTGGCACACATACTACAGGTGCTGTAGATGTACATGCCCAGTTTAGTTTATGAACTAACATTTAACTACAATTTATTTACAAACATTTGTAGTAACTTTATTTCAGGTATTTAGACAAAGTCAAAAGTCTATTGCATAAATAAGTGTATTTTCCTTGTTATAAATAGATAAGAAGAGTATACCCAGCAGATTGCATTGTGTCACTGACTTTGCTGTAGGCCCTCCTCCTTCCTTCCCTCCATATAGCAACATTTTTGCACCGAGACATACTGAGAATTTATGCAGCTACAGTGGAAAGGATGGCCCACTTTAACAGGTACATATCTGTATCAGAACCAGAAGTGGGGCCAACCCACTTGCTAATGCAAATCCACAGTCATTATCACCATACAGTACTGTACATGCCCCATTTTATCCTTCATTTAAGATATGTCAGTGGCAAGTGCACCTTCCAATAGTTTATGAGATGAGGGTTGTGATCCACTTGCAGATTTATTGGCATCAAAACAAAATGGTAAAAATGATAAAAAAATAAAAAAAACTGTTTCATTTTTGTTGGAAACGGGTATTTGTTTGTCTTCAGTTTAAAAGGCTGAAAAGCTAGATTCATTCTCTTTCATGTAAAAGGATTTAAGCACAAAAATCCAGTTGACAGTTTGAAATATTACATTTATGACAGTTAACTCCATATAATGGAGTCCAAGGTACCCTGACCAGAAGAGATTGTATTGTTAGGCAATGATGCCAAAACGGTCACCTATGACAAATCAAAAGCAACTGAAAAGATAATATAAGCTAAATTACTTACTATTGACTTGTTTAGTCTCACATGATGAGCAAAACATTAAGTTTCTACATGTGTAAACCTTGTACAGGCTTCAAAAAGACTTACAGTGAAGGCTGGTGAGAGAAAAGTGATTCAGGAAGTCTGAATACAATTTCATAACTTTTCAAGTTTTGATTTAGAAAATATTTTGAAAGCCAACAATTCTGTACACAAGGTTAAAATGGCACTTGTTGCTGTTAGTCAGTTTTTCTTTAGGGTTATGCTTTACCTGGAGAAATGGTGATGAAATTGTGATTATTATGAAAAAAGAAACCTAAATATGTTTTTGACATAATACTTAATCCTAGTTTATATTCAAACCATTTACTTGTCCACACCACAGACACAAGCTAGTCCACACTGGGATTGGTTATAAAAAAAAAACGATACCAGTTGAGCAACATTCTGTTTTTAACCTGTACAACAACAACTTTGACTTAAGAAATTTGCTGTTTTTCAAACATTAGGATAAAAAAACAAAAATGTATGTAAAAGCAAGGTCCTTTTTGAGGTGCTCAATTATATTAATTTAACTGTAAATGTGCATCATATAAAGATACCTCAATGATTTCTTTGTTGCGACTTTCTCATAAATATTTGAGCCAGAACACGAGATAAGATCCCTTTATCCTCTTTGTTGCTGTACAGGTCCCTGGACTTCTGCTGTGAAGCTTGTAGCTGTTCAATGCGTTCTGCCCTATTGCCTGTGACCTCCAACAGTAACCCCAGTGCTGAGGATTGCAAGGCCAAAGAACTAGCTCAGCAAATCAAATTCAAGGTAGAAACACCATGTTCGCCCTGAAGCACACTACTTTTACAGAATTATGGGAAATTGTTACTGTGTACAAATTTAAACCTTTTACTTCTAAAAAAATACATTTATTTGAAAAGAACTGCTAGTTTAAAAGGTTGCATCACACTCGGGTATGTTTACATAGACATAAGTAATGGTAATAAAAAACTAATCAGAAGAAAATGACTATCTAAATGACGAAATTAGAATATTCTCATCTGATTCAGGTAGATCAGAATGTAATTGTATAATCCGACTGAGAGGGGAAGTTTATGCCGATTGATGTTTCAAATGATGTATAGGTAAACACTTGTTTGGATCATGTCATTCTGATTGTGGGAAAAGGACCTGACTGCGCATCTATGTCAAGAAGCCGCATTCTCCCCTTTAGTTACTAAAAGCCATTTTAGGCAAGCCAAACTGGTCCGTTGGGGATACTTGTCTAATAGAAACCTTGTGGCATGGTGTGGGAATGATCATCTCATCTTGAAAGGGAACAAAACAAAAGAGATGATTGTAGATTTCAGGAAAAAACAGGGTCAGATCAACCACTATTCCCAGCATGGGAGAAGAAGTAGAGATGGTTGAGGACTACAAATACCTCTGTGTTTATCTGGACAACAGACTGGACTTGAGACGCAACAGTGAAGCGTCTACAAGAAGGGACAGAGCCGACTTTACTTCCTGAGGAAGATAAAATCCTTTATTTTTGCAGCAAGATGTTGCAGATCTTCTATAAGTCCCTTGTTGAGAGTGCCATCTCCTCTGCTATCATCTGTTGGGGCAGCAGCGTCAGAGCAAGGGACCTAAAAAGGCTCAACAACCTTATAAAGACGGCTGGGTCTGTTCTTGGGAAAAATGTGAAATCTCTGGAGTTGATGATGGAAAGAATGATTTTGCACAAAATCAAGGAAATCCTAGACAACCATGAACATCCTCCTCATGAGACTGTTACTGGAAAACAGAGTCTCTTCACTCAGAGGCTTCTTCAGCTTAGACAGAAGTAAAGCGTCGCCCGTGTTTATTTTGTCAAGGAATTGTTGAAACTATTCTTTGTTAGATGTTTTACATTGAGGCACCAATTGTAGGGGTTCATTAATACAGGTGTTTGGCTATATATTCATTAATGTTTATAAATAATTAATGTTTTAATATAATTATTAAGTAGGTATATTACAGCAAACACAAACCCTGCTATTTAAAATGATACAGATTTATTTGTCTTAATGAATTAACATTATAGAATTACATTATATACAGTTAGTTATACAAACTGTATATCTAACTGGTAATAAATAAACAACTTACTACTAACAAACTACTACTGTTTATTCTGTTTATTACATAAACAGCAGTTTAACAGTTCAGAAACATCACACAAACATAAACATATATATTTTGACAGCTTATAACTTTCCCCCAGACTTGGTTATATTTAATCTTAAACTACTGTGAGCTGTTTCATGAATAGGCTGATGCCAGTTCCGCTTTGAGGCTGAAAACCTAGAAAAATGTGGTCCGTCAATCTATACAAAGATTGGCGCATGCAATGGGAGTTCCTGGTATGGAGCTGATTTGTCCATAAACATAGAGCTTGCAAAGAAGCGGCTAATAGCCGCTTCTGCTTGTTCTCTGGTGGCAAGGACTCTGCTTTCGTTCCGGTCTTCACTTTACGTCAGTGAGAGACAAGATAAATAGAAGTGGTCCAGTAGGTTTAAACGGATTAGATGTGCAAATTAATTGTCTCAGTTAGAAACGACCCTGCCAGTCTCTAAGGAAAAAGGCCAAGACTGGAGGGGGAAGGCGTCTGAAAAGAGTTTTCTTAGTTGTTGAGTTGGATAATTTTCAATTTCCTATTAAAGAAAAAGTGATGTGATTATTTTACCATCAGTTGTTGAACACATACAAAGTAGATAAATAATCAATGGTAACATAAACAGAAAGTTCTTTTGACCAAGTGAAAGTGTAATTGGGACTGGGTCTCACATGCACAGTCTAATGCACAGTGTTGATGACAGTAGTTATTTTATACATCCAAACAGGCGGAATCCAGTATAGCAACAGAGGCTGGTACAAGTAGAGATGAAGCTTCAACCGTCACACAGGAAGATAACTCCAAGTCTGCTGACCAAGAAAGTGAAGAAAAGCGTCAGGCTGAACAGGTACGTTGCACAGGGCTGTGTGGGATCACGCTGTAATTAAAAGATCACCGTGACACAAACTTGTTTAACCTTAAACACTCTTCTGTTCACAGCATTAAAAAAAACACCCTCAGTAAAAAATGTTCAGTCTGAAATTAGACTTTAACTCAAGTGAATACAGATGATGCTGTTGAACATTGAGTTGTGTGGATCAACATGGCCCTCTAAATTATATAGGGCTCTTGCCGTAGGTCAAAGTTGATCCTGCTTTAACTGTTGAGCTGTTGCTCTTAGTTGGTGGTTTTAATTACTTAGCCAGAAATCATCTTTCTCCTAGCATAAGAGTAGACAAGCTTTGTGGCTTTCATCTTTTACTTCCACAGCTTTTCTGTAGCAGCTCTGAAAATATCAGCAAGCTGTATTGCCTAAGAGGATTGAATTTGGTGCCAGATGCTATCCAGGAAACCACGGACACTGATTCTGAAGAAGCAGAGGATAGGGTCAACTTAGATTATCATCCTGTGTTTAAATAAACTAAGCAGAGCTAAAATAGAACATACCATCTGTTTCTGAAGCTAAAACTAAAAAGATCGACAGCTGCATGCAGTCTGCTGTACAGACCTCCAGCTTTGGTAATATAGTCACTTTTCATAAAGAAGTCCATGTTTTCTGTGCTCCAAATGTTTAAAGTAAACCTACCATTTCATAAATACAGCCTTGTGGCCCAATCTTGTAGAGTTCAGGGTCATTTTTTATTTTCATTAACAAACTGGGATCCACTTTTTCCTAAACTTTCACAATGTGTGATTTAATGATGCTTTGATGCCCTTGATTCTACTACTAACTAAACCTTTAGTTTGATTTGGTTGATCCTGTATGAATTTATTTATAAAATTATTTGAATTGTTTGTGCCCCTAAGCAGCCAGAAGAACTTCCAACAGCAGGTCCAGAGGAACCTCAGGCTCCCAATAGCAGCCCCGTTCGTCGACTCAGTCCTCGACAGCGTCGCGCTCAGCAGCTCAGCCAACAGGCCCCTAGAGCTGGAAGAGAACCGGTTGCTAGCAGAGCTATGTTTGCCCCAGTTCCTCGGCACAATGAGAGCCATGCAGCTTCTGCTGTGCTTATATTTTTTCTCACCCTTGCTTTGGCTGCGCTTATCTTTCGCAGAATCTACTTGGCTAATGAATACAAATTTAACTATGATCTGTGATGCTTCCTTTTACTACTATAGTATCTACAGAACTTTGAACAGAACTGTGTGGAAGTAGAACTGAGACAGTAACAGTGACTTTTAGGGATTTTCCACCACAAGTGTTCCTGGACTATAATATTTTCAGTGGCTTAAAATAGCTGGTTAATTCAGCCTCATCACAATGTTACATAAAATGCATCTTCCAACATGTTTCTTCTTTGCTCTTGTGCATTCTGTGTTTCAGCAAAGGAAGAATTTATCCAGACACAGTATAGGTTGTCTTTTTTAATGTCATATATTTAGTTTGGAAGTGCTGTTTTCTTGCTGTTTGGGGAAGGTTTACAAGGCACTCTGCTACTAAAGTCCAAAGCAGTCAAATAATAAGAAAAAAAAAAGAAAACTGAGTAGCGAACAGTATATAATAGCTATATACTCATTCTCTTCCTTAACCTTTGCCTTTAAATACCCAATATTGCATAAAGGTTTTTATTATTATTGTTTAAACAGCACAAATACTCCAGTGAATCCAACATAATACGTAATGCTTTTAGTTAGCTTTTGGTCACTGAATCTCAACCTCTGATGGGATTGGTTATTTTCCAGGATCCACTTTGTGCTAATTTCTCCCCACTTCGGAAACTAAAACAGAAATACTTGATTCTACCCAAACACTTGGTTGGATTGAATTTAGTATTGGAACCATTTTGCTGAAAAGCCCCTTTATTTCCCACCACCTTGGAAACCTCCTTGTCTAAGCACCATTCCTGTGGAGAAGCTGCTGTACTCATTAACAACTTCAGGGTGTTTTTTTTATTCAGTTTGACTTTTACTCCTAACAGCATTGTACATTTTAAGAACAGGAAGCTTTCTTTGTTTTATAGAACTTATACCAAATGCATTATGTCTCCCTTACTTCATGTAATTGTTGAATATCCAATGGTTGTTCTTATCCTGTCAATTAAAACTGTAACAGATAAGTTTGCAACATGGATGAATGTGAGTTGTTTCTTTTTGACTAGTTCAATCATAAAATAATCCACATGAGTGCATGATATTTACCATGTTATTTACTATGTTTGTGCCACAAATGTATCTAATCATATGATGTTGGGCCAAGAATCTGAAGAAAGTCTTTTTTTTTTAAATGTAAGCTTTCACATACTTTCTTTTAAATTTCCTTATTTAGATGAGGCTCAGCTAAGAGAGGGGTTATTATATAACCATTAATTTACCACGGAACAAATTCTTCTTACTTTTATGCTTGTGGGTGTTTGTTTTGACTTCAAAATTTAATTTCCCTTTGGGATAAATAAAATATGTTAGATTTTGATTGATTGAAAATCAGAAGCTTTTTAAGTGATTTAATTCTTAAGACTAAATTTAAATTCTTAATTCATTCTTAATAGTTTTAAAGAATGTACATATGCACAATGCTGCTCTGTGTACAGATTTGTTTACCAAATAAAAAACATAAAAAGACTTTCAACTTGTGAATGTTCACAAATGATTTTGTCTGTGTTTGCAAATTATGTTGTAACTGAATCTAATGATTACAGAATAATTCTGTGCTGATAAAGAAAATATTTGGGAAAGCAAACAGAAAAAACCCAAAGGAATTTTGTGAACTCTTCATAACCAAGCATGATCAGGTACCAGCAGCTCTGCTGTAGTTATAGTTTTCAGTTATATGATAACAATGCTGCCTTTTAAACAATTCAAAGAAAAGGTATATTTGGGAAATAGAAAAAAATTGAAGGGGTGATTCCATATTTTGCACAGTAGTGTGCAATCTTAAACATGTGGTATCATTTGTGAACATTCTTGTCTCTGATTGATCCATTATTCAATTTCTATCGATGAAAAAATGCCTGTTTTTAGAACATGACTCAAAAACAGAACCAGATAGAAAACTCAGCCTTTTCTGGAGACTTTTGTTGCTGCTGGGAAATCACGCTCTTACTTTATTTAAGAATAGTATGGCCAGAGAATACTGCCTGATTGATATCATGTTATTTTATTGCTTGATGTTCATCTCTGCAGGAAAAGGCTGCACAGTATTTTGAATGTTTCTTTTCCTTTAACTCTGGGTGGAACTTTTTTGTTTTTTTTGTTTTAGCTTTTACTTCAATTGGTTTTCTAGTTCTGTAGCTTTGAAACTTGAAAAGCTTTTAGTTTACAGTCATACAAAAGAAAGAGAAATGATTACTGTTCTTGTCTAAATTTCTTAACTGAGTAATGAAGATTATTTTATGAAGTAACAGGATGGTTTCATACATGCTATATTCTCAAGTTGTAGCCTTATATTAATGATACCCTTAAAGTGCCAAGTATCCAGTGCTTAAATCATAATTCAGCTGAACACAACATGCCCACCAAAAAATAATTAAAAATAGCTATAAATAAAAATAGGTGGAGAAAGCATAAATAGAGCATGTAATCAGAAACCTCTCTAACTTTTGGGCTTTGCTATCATGCTGGTCTGTACCATTTTAAGACATTCTGCAAAGTAAAATATTTTAGAGTAAAGATTATGATTCACCATTGGTGTCGTCTAATTGATGATCAGAGTTGGATTTTTTCCCTTGTCAATTGCAACAAATTGTGGTTTTCTTTGTTAAAAACAAATTATTATTCAAATTGTGTTTTTCTGAATATCCAAGATTTGAACTATTTTCAGGAAGATAACTATAATTTGTTTTCTGTGCCTACAATGATCCTGTTCTGTTTGTGTCGAATTCCCCTGACCTTTAGAGTAGAGGACTTAAGAAAAAATAACTTTACGTGGACTAAGAGACAAAGCTTCACTACCTGAATAAAACCCATTATGTTGTGGTAGATTTGTTTTATCTGCACAAGAAACCACTACAACGTAAACAATCTTCAACCGAATAAAGAAGAAGGACATGTGAACCACAACAAAAGATAAAAACCTAAAGGAAACTAATTCAAGAAAGAGGCTGGAAACTCCAGTTACCCCCCCACTATGTTCTGTGTGGTTCTGTTTGTCTGCCATGTTGCAGATGGAATTATTTCTCTTTCCAGATGTGAGTCAACTGTTCATGGTGCGTTTAGTTGGAATCTCTGCCGGGCGTTTTTCATCATCTCAATGGTGCTTTTCAACCATGTGTTGACCTCACATGAATAAAAGGCACTACTGGAATCAAGAGAGTTGCAGCTTAACAATATAGTTTTGTTTCCAATTTTTTAATTTTTATGAAATAATCCATTTTTCCATACCAGTCGTCAGAAGGTCCACATGATCCAACTTGTTAGCTAGTGATCTCAAATTGATGATCAATGGAAGAGAACATTTAAACTTCCTCCTCGTCTGTCGTCTTCCTCTCTCGGTCCTCTGTGCTGGTTTCAAACCTCCTCCTATGTAACTCTGTTATTTGGGATGTCAATCAGCTGCTCCTGTTGTAAACAAACTTTCATTTCATAGTTATGCATCATGAAAAATGTCCAAAGCTAAGAAAATGTCAGCAAAAATAATTCAAGGTACACAGCGTTCAAGAATGGAAAGATTATATGTCCAAGAAAGTTACGTTTTGGCCAAAAGCTGATGAATTAAACATTTTAAAAAGATAAAAAATCATAACAAACGTCAAAGAGCTATTTAAAAATGCTGCCTCTTTGAACAGCGCAATTCTGAAATATACATCAGGAAAAGGGGTTAATCGGCACATCTGCTGAGCAATTTAATGACAAATGTCAAATCTGAAATATTTAGCCACTTTTGTCTATGTTATTTCAGCAGAAACAGCAGATAAGATTTATTGGAGGCACACTTGTTTTATGCCAATGGAAGTTACAGAACAGTTTCTGAGCTTCCTCTAGGTTAAATAAAATAAAACATAAAGAGGTTCTTTGCAACAAACAACTTTTCTGATAATAAACAAACTTATATTGGAAAACCTGGTGTAATTAAGAGTTATAAAGTAAAGTCCCAAGCAAGTGAATCATTTCAGAGGTCTGCCATATGGAGGAGAGCTAAGACTGGAATTTTGCCTCTGGCTAAAGAAATCCACGATTGATATCTTCCAGCACCTGATTTAAAGATGCCAGGGTAGAAACTATACAAAAGTTTGTGTTAATTAAATATGTGTTGTTACTTGGACATTGGTGCTCTCTATATTTACTTTACAGTTACTATAAATCAAGTGATGTAGTCATGTTTTGTCAAAAGCTTGACAAGTTAAAGGTGAACTCTGTGATAGCGGCTAAGACATGCCTCAGTTGGTGAGCATGGGCACTGAACATTTTAATTTTGTTTTAGCTTCTCCAGATGGACAGATAGATTTTTGAAAAATTAAAATTCCAACAGAATGGATACACAAAAACATTTAAAAAAATCCAACAAAGCAATCTGTAAAATTCAATAAAACAAATAGTGCCTTATCCAGTCCTGCTGATGGTAAGATCTATACCCAATTGGAGGATGTTTTATAGTCCATAGTCCATGTTAACCACTTGGGTAATTAAAATATTTTTTATTGTCATACATCTGTGTACTCTTTGACAGTATCTTAAGGTTGATAAGTACATTTTAATCAGTGCAACATGGCTCTTTGGTTCCTGTTTCTGTCAGCAGTGGTTTGTGTAAGTCCGAGTCTTTGGATCTGGGTATTTGTTAGTTATTTAAAGCTTATTGAAATACAGTATTTGCTACACCCTTCTCTTACTAAATAAACTCACTAAACCATACAAAAATGGTTTAGTGAGTTAATCTTCTTAGTCCTTTTCTGTCAAGCCTGATATTGAACGATGTAAATGTGACCAAAAATAAAAAACATAATAAAACTGCAGCTTTATGAAATTATTTTTTCCATGGTGTTGTAAGATATTTATAAGGAAACCCTACAAATGACAGCACTGATCTAGGGTAAATACAGAGGATAAGTCACTGTTATGTAATTCAGAGCACGGTCCATCCACTTCCGGTCAGCTGCTGTCCTTTTAACAACTCAACGCGTCCGGAGTTACAAGAGGAAGCCTTTTTGCACAGAATATGTGATTAGTGTGAATACTTCAGCGGAGGGCTCGGTCTGGAATGATTTCATCCGGAGGGGGGAGGGAACTGCAGCGGACTCCATCAGTAGAGCGTCGCTCCTTGTTTCTTTTGCTCTGTGGTGCTGATGCTGCGCGCGCTACGCTGCTGCTGAGTTTGACCAATCAGAGAGCTCTGTCGCTCTGACTCTCTCTGAGAAAGAAGCCTTAGAAGTTGCCCGCCTCATTCTCGCGCCTGTAACATTTTTCCTTTCGTACCAGAAGAAGAAGAGATGATACCGTTCTCAGAACCTCCTTCTTGCCGACCCAACATGTTTCTCGTGGAGCTTTAAAAGTCAACATGGCGTACAAGACCAGGGTCCTGCTGCTTCTTTTCTTTCCGATACTAATGGCAGAGTCGCAGAGGCTTGGGAGCAGGAGAAAGCGATGGTCTGACTCGGAGGAGTCCTTCAAGTTAGCAAAGTAAGTATTATTTGAATTACTTCGACTCTGAAGACAGATGTGATCAAGGATGTAGGTTTGGTTTCAGCTTTGGAAGGGACAATACCAAATCCCCTCCCCAGCACCCCCACACCATAATACATATGATATGACCACTGATGACAAATCTTACTAATATAACTACTTTTAGGGTGCAGCTAACATCTGAACACGGCAGCCTCTCTCAGTCCTTCAGTCTCATTTCTCTGATTGTATTTGTACTTAATGTTTTCTATGTCGTACAGAATGGCTTAAGCAAACGAAGAAGTGTGCGTCATCTGCTTCACAGGTGCTTTATGAAACGTTTTCTTTGGTGTGGAGAGAGGATGACATATAGAGTTCACAACCAAGTTTGCAGTGGGTGGTCAACTAAACTTGTTGAACTGCTCCTCTTTGATTGTACGACACGTTCTTCAAATGATCGCATTTTCTTTCAAATCTAAACCACTACAGGATTGTTCATTTCTTTTGCCGTTTCTCTTCGGGACCAGTCCTTGGGATTCCATCTAATTTTGCGCTCTCCCGCTGTCACCAAATGTTTGTTATTTCTCGTGCTGCGAGTCAGACAGAATTTTCTCAGGTTGGGAGGAATGAGGCCAGATTGGTCTCAAAAAGAATGAACTCACGCAGTGTTTTCTATAAATGCACAGGCTCTGGTTCACAGGCTAAAGGGCAATTCCACTCAAATTTCACTAACTTTGGCACATTTAATCTTCTCTAGATAAAAAAAACCCCACAAAACACAAATACTTCAAACCTGGACTGAATTGTTCTAAGAAGATTGCAGAATATTTAAATCCAGGTTTGTGATTTGTGAAACCTTTCTCTGATTTGTGAAGCTTCAATAAAGGCACAGTTTCAGCACTTTTTTGGGTTCTCCCCGTGTGTGAGAATAAAAACTCGGGGAAATCTTAATATTTCAATGGTAGCCTAATCTATATTTGATGGTTGCGATGAAGCCATTTTAAGCATCGACAGTTAAAATAACCCGCGATGCATCGAGTCGATTAAACCCCCAGCCCCATAATCGTGACGCCATAGACCTAGCAGAACGTCAGGGTAAAGTACACATATCTATTCATCCGTCCTTCAACATGCATGCAGTCTGAAACAACAATTGGATACTATAGCAGTGTGACAGCGGTTGGGCAGCTTAGATTATCCCAATTTTTTCCTTCCTTATGTCTTTTCATTTCTTCTTGAGCCAGCCAGTCGTGTGTAAAAAGCAGACAGATGCCGAGTAGGGGGAGTTTTTTTATTTATTTGTTTTTTTAAGGAAATCCTCTAACGGACTTCAGTAGTAAAACTGTGTCAGAGCAGTGGTTTTAAGTTTTTGTTTGGTTGTTTTTGTCACTAATACTAACCAAACGATAAAAGAGTAAACGTTGTCCCCCCTTTAAAATAAATTTACTCAAACAAAAATAAAGGTTTTTCATAAAACATTACAATGGTAAAAAGGCTCCTCTAGAACTGAGTAACTGTTTTATCACATTATTAACATTTATTTTGATAGAAATTATGTAACCAGACATAAGTTAGACAAAATTAGGTATTGAAAAAGTTATTTCATATAACAAACCTTAATAAAAAATTATAAACTAAACAATAAACTGAAGAAACATATTCATAAAGCCACAGTTTCACAACATAAAACATTTTAAACTAATTCTTACATTAGTAGTGTACAGTTATTTAATTAACATTTATTTACAGTATTTTCTTCTGATCTCCAAACGGAGAAACAGCCTTTGCAGATAGAAAAGGTTAAAACAACGGCACTTTTATGGGTTTAAAAGTCTCAGTTTGGGAATACTTTGGTTCAGTAACATTAAAGCAAATGTAAGGGAATGTTTTCAATGAGTGGAGCTCAAATTTTACTTCCATAAAAGAAAGAAATGAAAAAAGTATACCATTAAGCATGTGAAACAGGGCCTTTATGTGTTTATTGTTTGTGCAAATGGTCAACAATGATAGTCTCAGAAGTTTTCCTCAATTAAATTTTCAATTCAGTTTATGTATATCATTTACAACATGTTTTCTCTTTGCAAGAAAATAATTTTATCTTAATCATACATACATTATACATTGATATGTGTTAAATAAATCAGTTTGAAAATGTTCTAAAATCTAAGGAAACCCAACATATTATATTGAACCATTGACAGCATTCACTCGTCCTGCATAAGCAAAACGAGATGAAACCTTGCGTTGTGTCATTGACTTAATAGCAATCCCTTATTCAGAGCATGCATGTTGTGAGAAAGGAAAGGAAAAAAGGAAGAAACCTCCAGCAGAACATCTACCACAACCAACTGGGAGTTTGAAGAGGTTAAAAAGAAGTAAAGAGATGACAAATACAGCGTGCATGCGGTACCACCAGCTGATCTACCAATCCTGAAAGGTCCCTCAGCTAACAGGACGGCAAATTAGATTAGATTAGATTACAGTACATTAGATCAGATTAGAATAAACAGAAGGGAATTTTATATGTGTTCCATACTGTACTGATGCCTACACATTCTTTGCTACCATCAGCATGCCTTACATCTTTTACCACCCATCTAGGAAAGGTTCAGATTGCAACATACTTAAGGTGATCCCAATGGTCAACAAACCCCAATTAACAACACCAGTTATCCGTTTCCGTGATGAGTTTGCATTTCAGTTTTTCTAGTCTCAAGCATCCAGACTCACCTCAGTTCCGCCGAACCCCATTGGACTTCATCATCCACTTCTGATCACCGCTCCTGCCTGCTCAGCTCGATCTGCCCGCTCCAGCCACATCCATCCAAGATTGCTGCGAACCTCTGGACAACCTACCACCGGATCATCAGCAAACCTCAAACCCTCTCAGTTCCCCTGGCGTCATCCTCCTTCAAGCAACAAGTAAGACTGACTCCAGTTACCACTATTCGGCCCCAGCTCACCTTCTCTGTCTCCACCTCCAGAAGCCTCCCGATCTCCCGCGTCGTTTCCAGCCGTTTCCTTGTTGCTCCTTGGCCATTTCCCACCGGACCCCTTTCAAGAAACCAGAATTCAACCAACATTCAATAAACTCTGTTATTATTTATAGTCCTGAGAGTCCTCTGTTTAATATGGGTCAGAAGGATTTGTGGAATTCCTTCCCGCAGCCCCCCTGCCATCCAGCCACCTATTCAACATCTCGCACAAGAAACGAGAGTCGATGAAGACCTACTTTAATGAGTCCCTTGCCACTGGCATAAATGAGGCCTCCTCATCTCCCCTTGGGGCGGGATTCTTCTGTGTGGCTAAGAAGGATGGTTCGCTTACAGAGGACTCAACATCACAATAAAAAACAGGTACCCTCTTCCCCTCATCACAGCCGTAATCGAGCCACTACACAAAGCAACCATTTTCACAATACTAGATCGCCGTAATGCCTATCATCTGGTCCGTATACGCCAGGGGGACGAGTGAAAAAAACGCATTCAAGACACCCCTAGGTCATTTCGAATATTTGGTTATGTATTTCAACGCCCCCTCCATCTTTTAAGCATTAATTAATGACTTCCTACGTGATTTTTAAAAATATTTTTGTTTTTGTTTACCTTGATGACATTTTGATTTTCTCAAGCAACCCCTCAGAACATAAATTGCATGTCCGCCAAGTTTTACAACGCCTCCTCCATAACAGTCTATGTAAATGAAGAAAAATGTGAATTCCACAAATCCTCCATAACCTTTCTGGGCTTCATCTTCGAGGGCAGGCAGATTCGAGCTGACCCCGCCATGATTCCAGCCGTCATGGATTGGCCCGTATTGGAATCCAGGAAGCATCTCCAGCACTTCCTGGGTTTCACCAACTTCTATCGCCGCTTCATCCGAAATTACAACCAGCTCGCCTCTCCACTTACAGCTCAAACCTTCACTCAACAACAGTTTTCTTGGTCACCCGAAGCCAACAAGGCTTTCCATAATCTCAAAGATCACCTCGCCAAAGCTCCCGTTGTAGTCCAACCCAACCCCGAGAAACAGTTTGTCTTGGAGGTTGACACCTCAGACACAGGGGTCGGGGCTGTACTTTCTCAAAGGTCTCTTGAGAACAATAAACTCCACCCTTGTGCCTTTTTCTCTCGCCGTTTGTCCCCAGCCAAACAAAATTACGACGTGGGAGATCTGGAGCTGTTAGCCATTAAACTCTCCCTAGAAGAGTGGCGGCACTTGTTGGAGGGTTCAGTTCACCCAGTGCTGGCCTGACTGATCACCGTAATCTAGCCTACATTCAATCAGCCAAATGTCTCTAACCCATACAGTCACGTTGGTCTCTGTTCTTCTCCAGATTCAACTTATCCATCTCTTGCAGGCCCGGTTCTAAAAACATAAAACCAGATGCACTCTCCAGACAGTTTTCAGCAATGATGTTCCGGCTCCACGGCATCCCCCTCGGCTTTCTGTCTGACCGAGGTCCCTAGTTCACATCCAAGGCCTTCGTCTCCCGCAAAGTCTGAGGATCCACCCCACTTTTCATGTCTCCCAAATTAAACCGGTCCAGACCAGCTCTTTGTGCCCTCCACCCGTCGCCCCTCCACCTACCCGGATCATTGATGGGCATCCTGTTAACGACATCTGAAGGATTGGGGCTTCTCTTCGATGAGGTCGGGGGCACCAGTATCTCTTCGACTGGGAGGGCTACGGTCCAGAGGAGCGTAGCTGGGTGCCCCGCTTCTTCATCCTGGACCCTAGCCTCATTAGGGACTTCAAGGCCTCCTCCTCTTCGTCTGGACTGCCTGATGGCGGTCCAGACGGTCCAGACAGTCCTTAATTGGATCAGCCCTGAGCTAGAAACAGCTAAAATCTCAGAGCTGGAATATCCAATATCCAACTTGGGCAATACATAGTGCAATGACTGTCTTCCCGCATATACTAACATCGAAAGAGCTAAATCCATAACCAGTGTCATCCAATCAGCGATTACTAAGCTTTCCCCACTGGGATCTACATCGTCTGTTTGGTTAATGTTGTTGTGTTTTTGTTATTTGTAATTGTGCCTAGTTAATGTTGTTGTATTTGCACTTCAGGGCCACTGTAGGAAACATTCCTCAGAGAGTTTGGTCCATATTGACATGATAGCATCATGCAGGTGCTGCAGATATGTTGGCTGCACATCCATAATACAAATCTCCCGTTCCACCACATCCCAAAGCTGATCTATTGGATTGAGATCTGGTGACTGTGGAGGTCATTTGAGTACAGTGAACTCATTGCCATGTTCCAGAAACCAGTCTGAAATGATTTGAGCTCAGTTGCAACGAGTGTGGTCTTCTGCTTTCTTTAGCTCATCTGCCTCAAGGTTCGACGTGCTGTGCGTTCAGAGATGCTCTTCTGCATACATTGGTTGTAATGAGTGGTTATTTGAGTTACTGTTGCCTTTGTGTTAGCTTGAACAGTTGGACTGTTCTCCTCTGACCTCTGGGATCAACAAGGCAGTTGTGCCCATAGTACTGCTGCTTACTGGATATTTTCTCTTTTTCAGACCTCTGTATAATTTAGAGAAAATCCCATGAGATTACCAGTTTCTGAAATATCAGACCAGCCCGTCTGGCACCAGCGACCATACCACGTTCAAAGTCACTTGTCTGGTCTATTTTGTTTCCCAACCTGCAAAGAATCAACCAGAGACACAAATTACTTTTCTGCAGAAGAGGGGAGAAGAGCCCAACACGGAAAACCCGCTGTCAATCACTGTCTGGGGTCAACTCCGCTGGCTCTCAGTCCCCAACTGCCCAACTTTTTCTCTGTCTTACCCTCCAATGACCTGTCCAGGGTGTACCCCTGCCTCTCGCTCATTGTAAACTGCAGATAGGTGCCAGCAGACCCCACAAGGACAAGGGGGTTGGATAATGGATGGATGGATGGAATATATACAACATATAACAAAAAGTCAAGACCTCAAAACCTTATATTTATTCAAATAATAATAATAATAATAATAATAATAATAATTGCTGTTTTTTTCTTAGTGTGTAGTGATTCAGTTCATGAGTATGTTGTCCGATGTCTGTCTGTGGTCAGCTGGGAGCACAACTGGTTCTAAAGAATCCTTCACACACTTTGGGTGCAGCAACCTATCGCAGAAGAAATTCCACAGTGCTGCCAGAGTCCCATTCACAGGGCTGGAGTTTTTCTCCAGCATGGATGTCAGATTGGCTAACACCTTTCTATTTCCCTCACCACCTGCACTGGGTCCAGTGGGCTTCTCAGGGCTAGTGGAATTCCCAGTGGGCGCTCTTAATTAGTTTGTCCAGTCCATTTACTTCTCATACTCCTCTTCTGGGATACTGGTCCTCGGTTTTAGTCTGTGAAGCAGAAGCAAACATCTGATCTAGTTTTAAAACTAGTTTTCTAGTAAACAGTATGTTTATATCACATTATAACAAGAGAAAATAGAAGTCACACCAGGAATTATTAATTTATGCTAAATTCATTTTGTTTTTAACATTGTCACTTTGTAACTGCATTGACTGTGTTCCTCCTTTCATGATCAAGTTTAATATGAACATTTGTCTGTAGGGTCCTGGTTGAAACACCTGATGCTGTGGTTCTTGTTGGAAAGACAGGTTTGGAGGCTGGTATGGTGAATGGGTATGTACCTCATTTAAGTTTAATATGGATAATTAAGTAACAAACTTATAATTCTGTTTTATTGCTCCAATCTTTGTTAATGTGGTAATACTTTACCATAACCCCTTAAAATGTTCACTACACTGCAGCAAATGTAATCAGTTGGATTGTTTATTAGAGCTGTAATCCCAATATGGTGTGGATTGGACATTCAGAATATTAAAGAGAAAAACATTATAATCTGTGAAACCTTTTTCGTTAATGCTAAAGCATAGGAAAGGTGCACTATTCCACATTTAAAAGATAAATTGTCTGCAATAATGTCACTATTGCCCCAGACATAAGATGCAAACGATTCCTTCCCTATGTACTTCAAGTTATGGTCTCTTAACAAAAATTTGGGGCAACCTTTGTTGATGTTATGTGAACGACCAACATAAAGTGATATGCAATTGTGAAGTGGAAAGTAAATTATAAATGGTTACATATTTTATTTTTTTTACAAATTCAAAACTTTAAGGTGCAAAAGTATTTTGCCTCCCTGAGTGAATATATTGTTGAACCACCTCTTGCTGTAATTACAGCACTACGACTTCTACTGTATGTTTACACCAACATGTTGAATTTTGGCTAAAAACACCTTATCAAAGCACCTTCTTCCACATGTTTACTGTGTCTCCAAAATGGCTTCCGGCAAATTGCAAACAGGACTACTTTTGATTCTCCTTCAACAATGCCTTTCTTCTTGCCACTGTTCCATAAAGACAACATTTGTGCAATGATGGACAGATTTCCCTACTTGAGCTGTGGATCTTTGCATTTCATATGTCGTCACAATGGGCCATTTTGGCAGCATCTCTGATCAAAGCTGTCCTTGTAAATTTAGGTGGCCTGGATAGGGATATGGTTGTGTCATACTCTTTTGTATTTCTGGATAATAGGTAAAATGCGCTCTGTAAGATGTTCAGAAATTTGAAATCTTTTTATAGTTAAAGGACAGTTTAAACTTCTCCACAACCTTATCCCTGACCTGTTTGGTGTATTCCTTGGACTTCATGATGCAGTTTGCTCCCCAATATTCTCTTAACCAACCTCTTAGGCAGCTAAAGAGCAGTTGTATTTTTACTGTGATTAGATTAAAAATGAGTGGACTCTACTTAGTCTTTAACAAATAATCAGACAACTTCTGAATGCATTTGGTTGCACTTAGAGAATGGGAGGCTGAATACATTTGTAAACGGTTTTAAATCCTCTATAATTTTTTTTCCATTTCCCCATTATATCACTTTTAATTGGTCTGACTTTCAAGTTTAAAGAAGAAGTTTTATTACTAAAATTCAAAAGCCCCATTATGGCTAAAAGATTTGTTATTTTCAGTCCTCTGTCAAGGAGGATTGTTGATGGCACCAAAACGCGAAAGCTGAAAACCAGTCATCTTCTACGAGTAGATGAACATGACTTTACCATGAGGCCAGCTTTTGCAGGTAAGCTCTAATGATAGAATTTTATGTTAAGACTTACAGTTTACTATAGATAACATCACAGATCATCATCACAGATCTTGTGTTTAATAAAACCTAAGTCAGATTGGTCCAAATTTAATCCAAATCAATCCAAATAATTCCACTCATGAAGTCAGATTCAGATCTAGTTACATACCATAAATCCCTCTGGTCAGTTGCTCAGCGCTTATAGACCAATTCTCTCCAAAATCAATTTGTTTGTTTCCAAAGATTAAAAACCCACCAGGCTGTGAAAAACTGTTTTTCCTTATAAAGACCAACCTGTAACAATGATTCAAGTGATTCAAGATGGCCCCAGTGTATTCCGCATGCCGTCCGACTCGCTCTCTCTACTTTGTTATTTTTGCCCTTTTTGGTTATTATGCTGTTACGGCTCTAGTGGCTTAATTGTTTACGACCGTCAAGCACTTCTGGACATTAAAACTTCGGTAGATCTACAATTTGGATATGGTTTGGGTCAGAGAAACCGAAACTTCCAGTTCCTCACTGACATCCCTAATGAGCGGCTGAGTTGTCCACATCTAATTCCTTCGATGAAAGGCGTTTTCATCGAAGACGTGGTAAGAGTTGAGAACTGGCGGTGAGGATTAAAGCGTATTTGGCATTTCTTCACCGTCGAGGCGGCTCTCCTCGACCTGGATGGTGTCCTCGTTTCTTGAATCTAGGACGCCGCTGGATTCAACCCGTTCTTCTATTATCGACGGTGACGGGATCAGAAAAGGAATGTAGATTATGGAAACCTCAAGCGGTTGAAGTATGTTTCATCATCAACTTGTGCAGCTGCACCATCAACCACCCGCTTGGCCTTGCTTAATGCTAGGTCTTTAGCTAACAAGACCTTCATGCTACACGACCTGTTTACTTCTCGAGATTTGGATTTGTTATTCATCACAGAAACTTGGCTACAAGAAGGACAGTTGTTCCCGTTCTCTGAACTTCTACCTCGGAACTGTGCTTTTATAAATACTTCCCGGTTGACTGGCAAAGGTGAAAAGTATAAAAACTACAAAAAAGAAACTTTTACAGCTGTGGCTTAATGAAACCACTTGTGCACTCAGACGGGAATGTAGGCGAGCTGAGAGGAGGTGAAAAAAAGATAATTTGCAGGTTTCGTTTGAAATTTTAAAAGACAGTTTATTTAATCATCAGAATAAAGTCAAATTAGCAAAATCTAAATATTTGATTAATCTTGTAGTTTCAAATAGGCATCGGCCTCAAGTCCTTTTTAGTGTCCTGCATAGGATTGGTAATCCCTTGATTACATCTGGACCTTTAGCCTCTATTGAACTTTGTGAGGCTTTCTTTAAATCTTTCACAGAAAAAAATTTTGCTCTTCGAAGCTTGAATACCCTGGTAGATTTATATTCCCATGAAATGAATGCCACAATGCACAGCTATGCTGGAGCATTTTCAGCCAGTTTCTTTAGATGAACTGACCTCAGTTATTAAGCATCTGCAGCCATCAAATTATCCTTTGGATTGTCTTCCTACTCGTCTGATAAAATACATTCTCACTTCTGGCCTTTATATCTTAATGGTGATAAATGCCTCATTGCAGTCAGGTTGTGTCCCATCAATTCTTAAACATGCTGCTGTTAAACCCATTCTTAAAGAACGTAATCTAGACTCAAGTGTACTAGCAAATTTTAGGCCCATTTCCAAACTCCCTTTTTTATGTAAGATCCTTGAAAAAATAGTTTTTATTTAGCTTGAAATGTTTTTAAACGACAATAATATAACTGAGAAATTTCAGTCTGGGTTTAAAGCTGCTCATAGCACTGAAACAGCTTTGCGTCGAGTGTATAATGATCTTCTTTTAAAAGTTGATTCAGGTAATGTTGCAGTTTTATTACTTCTAGATCTGAGCACTGCATTCCACACTGTAGATCATCAGATTCTCTTATATAGATTAAAACAAAGTGTTGGCCTGAGAGGCCCAGTTTTTGATTGTTTTAAATCTAATTTAGAAAACAGAACTTTCTCAGTTCATCTTGACCAATGCTGTTCTGAGGCTAAACCTAAAGTAAGGCGTTCCCCAAGGCTCAATCTTAGGTCCCATTTTGTTTATTTTATATTTATTGCCTCTTGGTCGGATTTTCCTTAAATTAAACGTTTCCTTTCATTTCTTTGCGTATGATGTCCAGATTTATATGCCCCTTAAACTACAAAATGGTTAAATGAATCTCTTCAACTATTGATAGATTGTTTAGCTGAAGTTAAATCTTGGATGGAACAAAACTTTTGATTTCACTTAAATCAAAGTAAAACTCAAGCTATATTATTTGGTCAAAATCTTCACACTACAAATCCAGATCTGATTCTAGGATCTTTAGCACAGTTTTGTCTAACCTCAGGTGGAAATATTGGTTTTATTTTTGACAGCTGTTTAAAACTAGATAAACAAGTTAGCTCTGTTGTTAAATCAAGTTGTTATCACCTACGGATTTTAGCAAAAGTCAAATCTTATTTTTGTTTTAAGGACTTTGAAGGACTGATTTTAAGATTCTTTTATTAACTTATAAAGTTTAAGTGGGTTAGCTCCCCCTTATCTTCATGACATTGTAAAATTTCAGTCTGTGTTCCGAACCCTACGATCAAACAATCAGCTATTACTGACAGTTCCTCGAACCCGACTTTAGAGGAAAGGAGATCGGGCTTTCTCTGCTGTTGCTCCTATTCTATGGAATAATCTACCTTTCCAAATTAGATCTGCCCACAGCCTAGATCATTTTAAATCGCTTGTTAAAACTAATTTTTATTCTTTGGCTTTTAGCTGAAGTAGTGGTTTGATATTGTTTTATCAATTTGTATTGTTGTTGTTGTTGTACAGCACTTGCAGTTTTATACCTGTTTTAAAATGCTATATCCATAAATTTGAAATTGACAATGTGAAAAGTAATTGACTTTTTATGTGACAGTACTGTAAAATATGCTTTCAAAAAGTAAAGCTGAAAGTAAGCTCTCAGACTTGTAGAATTTAAATGCTATTTCAAAAGAATCTGAATGACAACATGAGATGAGGTAAAAGATCTAAAATTGAGAAGATTCTGCGGCATGAGGAACTGGGAGCTCAGGAGAACAAACAGTTAAACGGAGATCCAGGTAAGTGGAGAAAGTAGCATGAACTGATTAGATCTGTGAGACGTGGAAGGTTGGATGAATCTGGAGGCTCGAAGGGAGGTAGAGTTGGACAGAGGTGCGATCACAGAATCTATTGGAAATGGACTGATGTATCTGGGAGCCAACTTGCGTGACATAGCCTTCAGGGGATATCTAGTGACAGCCGCCAGACTAGTTGTCCAGGTGTATATTTAGGTTCAGGAGGATTTTTGTTCAGCGCTTCTGTTGAAAGCTGAGGTGGTGTCTTTGTAAATGCGATGAGAGAGGCGAATGTGGTTGTTAACAGGGGTCACCGAGGTATCCCTGTCTTCTTAGAGAAAGGGGTGGCTGGTAACCTAGGGAGATCTCGAAAGGTGACAGACCAGGAGCAGCAGATGTGTGAAAATTGTGGGCGTATTTGATCCAGGGGAGATATTGGCTCCAGTTGGATGGATTGGATGAAGTAAGGCAACGGAAAGCGATTTCAACTTCCTCACCGGAATTCCTGTCGGGACTGGCGGAAATGTAAACCTAATTAATAAGAAGCAGAAGTGGTTGAGGTGGGGGAATGGCGACTGCGGCTTCTGAGAGCTGAGGAGGAGAAAATAATAATAGTTTTGCACTTTATTCATGAATTTTTATTGTGAGATGCTGAAGGATGTGGTTAGTTGATTCCTGGTGTTCGGAGAGGGAACTGACTTGTTGGATTGGATTGTTGCTGTTTGATCGTTCTGACATGGTTTTGAGTTTAGGCTCTGACCCACAACGCGTAATGATTCAGGAGACCGATAATCTGATATTGTGTATTTATTTACAAAGGTGAGATTGAATTTGTTAGGGGCTATTGCAAGATCCTGCAAACAAATCACTACAGGATAAATTTCATCATCTTATTGTAGCACTGCCTAACAGTGCATTGTATGAAGACTTCATTGCAATTTTGATTTGATTCTTTATTCTTGATTCTATTTCAGTAAAAGAGATTTTGTTTTGTTATTTTGCAAGAATATGCTTTGATGAGAAGGGATATAGCTGGTTGTTCTAGTTTCTCTTTGTATGATAAGCACTCATAAAACTGCTTCCTTTTTCTTGACTGCATCTCAATAATAAAACTTTCTTCCTAAGATTCTGTAAACCTAATCAAGCAAAATCTGTAGAACTTATGTTTATGCATTTGCAACTAACATGTAGTTAATTTCCAATAAACATAAAAACCGCTTTATTAAATCCTTTTACTTAAAAAAAAGGCATTAAGAGGATTTTTTTTGTAGTCTCACATTTAATTCAATTGAATCTGTGGCCAAGACCTACATCAAACAGTGGAAGAGAAGGGGAACGCTGTTTAGAAAATTGTTATCACATATTGTTTTTGTATTTCTTAGTTTACAACTTTCAACTTTATGTTTAATAGCTTCTAGGAAGATAGATAATGCTGCTCTGCATTAGACATGTTTTCATTAAAAAAATTATACTGAGAAATTCTGCAGAAAAAGCAACCATAATGCACTGCATCATTTGAATTCCCTTTCTGGATTTACCCTTGTGATGCATAGGCCTGGCTGTCTGTTCTGAGCATGGTCAACCAGAGATGGATTTACAATTGTTAATCCGTGAGCAGATGAGTGTGGGGCTAGTGTCCTCGCAGCCTGGAGAAATGATGGGAAGACGATTCAGTCAGTAAAAACTGAGTTTGACAACAAAAATAAAGAGCTAGGGTTCTGTTTTAAGGCATCAGGCATGTATATGTAATGTTTAATTTTCCAGTCTGTGAAAGAAAAACAGCTAGGTTTAAATTATAAAATGATTAAATATATAGTGTATATATATTTAGATAGTATTACAACATTTTTCCTTTGTATATTAAATAAACTTGTTATTCATTTCCTGAAATTCACTATCAATGACATTTTTATTGGGAATTATGACCTAATATTGTGTTTTAACATTTTGTAAAATGTGGGCTGGTATGATTGGTAAATTTTGATGTTGTTGAATTCTATCCTAATGTTTTTATTTTGTGTTGATTCTACTGATAAAAAACTGCTACAAAAATATTTGCAAAGATATATATTTTAAGTAATGTACTGTTTGTTGAAGTATTCTTTTGTGTTTTCAAGAATCAAGAATCAAGAATCAGTTTATTTATATAGCGCCAATTTACAACAGGTGTCGTCTCAAGGCACTTTACAAAAAATCAATTAAAATCAAGGATACATTCTAACAAATCAATTTGAAAAAGTTTCCAATCTAAGGAACCCCAGCAGATTGCATCGAGTCATTGACTTGCAGCATTCACTCCTCTGGA
>JAVLVB010000278.1:826264-853148 GCA_032876305.1 Orestias chungarensis
ATATATATATATATATATATATATATATATATATATATATATATATATATATATATATATATATATATATATATATATATATATATATATATATATATATATATATAGTCAGATTCAAAATACCTTCGGAAACAATCTTTCACAATTTTCATTTAGTGAACTGAGTTATTGAAATAAATGAGCTTTTCAAAAATGGTTAAATTTATGTAATATGACCATTTTAAAGAGACAAGATATAATAGACAATACAGTATATTCCAGTAAGTTTTTTGTAATTACCAGAACGCGAGAACCATTAAAGATACAGATATTAAATCTTTTACATAAAAAAACCCACCGTATTACTAAATACCACACAGTTCTTTCAGGGACTGTCTCTTTACAATGCATTCTCTTTTCTTTTATTAACATTGCTATCTTTATGTGTCTGTGAACTTCTTTTATTAACATTGCTATCTTTATGTGTCTGTGAGCGTTTATTTTTCTACCACTTCACTAGACACTTTGCTGCTGAAACACTTGTATTTATTTAGCAAGCACCATTAGAGGATAATTGTTTTCTGATCTGTTTTATTGAGAAATGTACAATTTCTCTTCTTATGCAACCTCAATGGTTCTTTTCTGGTGTATGCCAATAGTAAAATGTGTTGTCAAAGCTATTATTTCAAAGTGATCGGGGCTTATGTAATGCCACGAGGAGAAAAGGATAGAGGGTCAGCTGTCACACAGGGCAGCAGTATTGAAGCAGGGTATCCTTCAGATGCAAAGTAGCAGGGTAAAATTATGGCACAGCTCTCCAACAAGCTTGGATCAATACAAACCATGGCCAGTGAGATGATTCAGTGAACATATGTTTCACACTACTGTAGAGCATGTGCATTTTGGCCCATTATAAAATAATCCATCTGGCATAAGTCAAACTGCTGTAATCCTAGAGGAATTTAATAAACTAGAGAAGGGAAGCAAGTAGAGTTCTTATAGTAACACTTAATCCTGATTCTGTTTATGCAACTCCCCCATCCCCCCCACCCTCTTAGGACTTCACCATGACTCTGTATCTACGCCACTACTGGAAGGACGAAAGGTTGGCTTTTCCAAGCACCACAAATAAGAGCATGACATTTGATGGACGCCTAGTGAAAAAGATCTGGGTCCCCGATGTGTTTTTTGTCCATTCTAAGAGGTCCTTCATCCATGACACTACTACCGACAACATCATGCTTAGGGTATTTCCAGATGGGCATGTTCTGTACAGCCTGAGGTGAGGACAACAACTAAATCCAACTTGGCAGGATCCCGTGGAGCCTGCTTTGAGCTTATTGGGCTTTACACTGTCCTTTTTTTATCTCACAGGGTAACAGTTACTGCTGCTTGCAACATGGATTTTAGTCGTTTCCCTTTGGACTCACAAACATGCACACTGGAGCTGGAGAGTTGTGAGTTATAGATATGCTGATTTTACGCCTTTTGTTTTACTGTGGTTCTTATTATGAGTAATTGTAGGCATTTTGGAAACAGTTTGTTGTGGTTAAAACAAGAATCAAAAATCAAGAATCAGTTTATTTATATAGCAAAAACTTATAACGGATGTCATCTCCAGGCCCTTTACAAGAAAATCAAATCAAATCATAGATACATCATTACGAATCAGTTTGAAAAAGTTTCCAATGTAAGGAAAACTAGCAGATTACATCAAGTCACTGACTTGCATTATTCACGCATTCGGAATCAGCACACCGAAACAATGGCTTGTGTTGTCGCAGACTTTACAGCAATCCCTCATAAGGAACAAACGTCACTAATTTTAAACAGCAACCTAAAGATTGCTATGAGACATTGGGTAAATTCACCCTATTGCTGCTGGCCTTTGAACTTTAATAAAAGGTGCTTCTGCTTTATGTTTTTATTGACACACTAGCTTTAAAAGGCACCGGTAAACAAAGACAGAAAGAAACACATAAATGGAAGTACACTTTGGGAAAAATGTGAGGAAGATGTGGGAGCCATTTATAAATGTATCGGTGAAAGAAAATATTATTTGTCTACAACACCCCCCAAAAAACACAAAAAAAACATTCTACTTCAGAAACCAACGCTTATAAATAAATTATTTTGAGCTGGTAAACCTGTCCAAGAGTCAGTAGGCTTTATATCATACACATATAGGGTGTTGACTCTTTTCTCTATGACGTCAGTATATTTTTTCAAATTTTGTAGGGTTATCAGTTTTTGAGTGCTTTCAAATTATCCTGGCAGCAGCAGGTGAAATATGTATTTAACATGTCAAAATGTTTCTCAGAAAATATATTTCAAATATTTTTACTAACATTAAATTCACAACAGCTGCTAACCTCCTGGTAGGCCACACAGTCCTTCGATCTCACAAATTGTAGTCTTTTTGTCATGTAGTGATTGAGCCAGAGGATTGTTGTGGCCTTCCCTTCTCCCTTGCAGTGTTTCAGACAAAGCAGATCAACCTGAAATGTGTTAAAATTCACTGGAGAAATCAAAGAACATGATCTTCACAGTGCTGGCTGCTTTGTCCAGGTGACAGTGGGTTTGTTGAAGCAGATGTATGATGGCATCGTTAAATCTAACTCCATCGCGATAAGCAAATTGCAGGGGGTCCTAATATATGCTGGTTTGCTTGCACAGGTGGGTCAAATGGAGTTTCTCCAGGAATTTCATGATGTGGAATTTAAGGGTGACAGACCTGTAGTCGTTGATAGTTGATGGGTGAGTTACATTTGGTACTTCAACCAGAGAGGATGTCTTCCACAACAATGGAACCCTTTCTTGGCTCAAGCCAAGGTTGAAGGGATGTCGCAGAATCCCACAGAGTTGTTTTGCACAGGCCTTCAGTAATCTGGGGCTGACACCATCTGGACCAGCTGTCTGTAGCTGTCACAGCCACCCCAGTAGCAAGGGCTCCACTACTAAAGAAAAAGCATGTTAAAGCTTGTTTGGACCAAACTGATCTCTTTTGGTGCCGTGGTTTGGTAGTGTGTGCTATAATAATTCAGTTTATTTATGGCAATTTACAACACATGATCTTCAGGCACTTCACAAAATTATATATTTCAGTACAATTGTAAATACATTCCAATTGATCATAGTTATCAAACAGCTTCAACAGTCACTTTATCATTCAAAACAGCTTACGAACTTTCCTGGGATTGTAGCATTCACTACTCCTGGACCAGCATGCAGATACAGTAGATGCTAGTTACCATTGTCCACTTGTGACTTCGCAGCAATCCTTGATGCTGAGCATACAAGTTGTACTGTGTATTGTAATGGCAACAACAACAAAAACAAACCTAAAATAACAATGAATTGAGAAATGTACCAGAACCTTAATAATAATATGATGAAAAAAGTTGCTTGACAGTCTGACTTATCTAACTTTCCGAAAAAAGTAATTGAAAACCAGAGTAGCTTAACAGAGTAACTCAATTGAAAAGGGTTAATTTAAAAAGCTAAAGTGTTTTCGGCTTTTAATTAAAATAGTTTAAGACTTTAAAAAAAATACTTACTCTGTCCTGACATGCTTGATACACATAATGCTTAATAGTTCCCCATATTCAGTATAAATAAACGCTAGATTTTATGCAAATCAGCACACATATTTGAAGTTTTCTAAGATGATAGGTAGATGTTTGTCCATCTTAGCCCAACAACCTTTTTGAAACTTCAGACTCTCAGTAGAAAACAATTCTAAACAATTTTGAATTTTTTACCAAATTTTTTTCAACAGAAGTAAAAATAATCCTTTCCATTTTGAAGAATCAAACATAAGTTTATTTATATAGTGGCAATTACAATATATGTTGTCTTAAGGTACTTTACAAGAAAAATCAATTTAAATCAGATACGTCATAAAAAATCAGTTAAAAAAAGTGTCCAATCTAAGGAACCCCAGCAGATTGCATCGAGTCATTGACTTGCAGCATTTACTCCTCTGGAATCAGCAGACAGAAAAAATGGCTTGTGCTGTCATTGACTTTACAACAATTCCTAATACTGAGCATGCATGTAGCGACAGTGGAGAGGAAAAACTCCCCTTTAACAGGAAGAAACCTCCAGCAGAACCAGGCTCAGTACAACCAGTCGTCTGCCATGATCGACTGGGGGTTTGAAGAGACAAAAGACACAAATGAGAGACAAGGACACAAAATCTACTAAATTTCCTTGAGGATTGTTTTGTACCTTTCTGAAAAAAGGCACATTTATTTATGTTCTGTTATTTATCAAATGCATTTATTTATTTTTTAATTGATGGACAAACCCAGAAATACACAGTTTTTAGCTTTTTTGACACAACAATAGTATGCAGTTACTCTGACTTTGCTTTCTGTTCCTCAGATGCTTACACAGATGAGGACCTGATGCTTTACTGGAAAAGTGGCGATGAGTCCCTGAGCACAGATGACAGAATCTCTTTATCCCAGTTCCTCATTCAGAAGTTTCACACAACCTCCAGACTGGCTTTCTACAGCAGCACAGGTTGAAAACCAATCACATTTTACATGTAAAAAATCACCTAAAAGATAAACTGTATTATAAGCTGAATTGTGTAAATGTGTATATGAGGCTCTATTCAAGGCTTCAGGCTGTGATTGGGCATTATTTTATAATATAGTTTAAAACAATCAGTATTTTACTTGATCTTATTCAGGATTCAGGATTCTTTTTTTCATATCAGTTTTCATTGGAATAAATGTGGTGTGAAGGAATTAAGATTTGAAAGTGTTTATTTCTACAAATATAAAAAGTGCTCCTTGCTAAAGGATTCAGCTTGAACAGGTGGCTAGTCCATCGCAGGTATGATATATTTACTTATTGAATGACGTTAGGAATGGCTGTATTTATTTTTGTTTTATAATCTGAAAGAATCAAACTCAAACTTTGGGACCACAATTATAAAAGAGATATGTGGCACAGAAAGAGCCCCGAGCATCACCACAAGAACACCACATCTACAGTGAGATATGGTGATTGTTTTTCTTTAGATGTAACTGAGTTGTACATTTCCAAATACCAAATCCTGGAGGTGTCAGCTAGAAAGCTTAATGTTGAAGGTTTTTTTCTTTGTATGAAAGACATCCAAAATCAACAAAATGATGGCTTCACCAGAACATTCACCAAACACTGTTGTATGTTTTCCTGTTTTCCAGGCTGGTACAACCGTCTGTACATCAACTTCACTCTGCGACGCCACATCTTCTTTTTCCTCCTGCAGACATACTTTCCTGCTACTCTGATGGTCATGCTGTCCTGGGTTTCCTTCTGGATTGACCGCAGGGCTGTCCCTGCCAGGGTCTCTTTAGGTAGGAAAAATTATCATGCGGATTTAAATTTAAATACTAGGCTCTCACTAGTGCAGTATATGGATCCAAGAGCTATGAACAAAATTATAAACAGTAAGTGTGTTTGAGTCATATGTAGTACTGTGCACAGTTCTCTAAATGACAGTTAAAACTATCTCTGTTTGGAAAATCATAGTTAAATTTATAAATGCGGTTTCAAAACTTTGCTATGGGGATGTAAGTCTCACGGGAGAGATAATGACTCGAGCAGAGGTGGAATGCGGGAGAATAATGATTTGTTGAACGAATGAATAGTAAACAAAACACAAACTGAGAATGAAGAACAACGCGGACGGAGGTGGAGAACAAGCCTATGGAAACCCGGGGCGTGAACTGGGATGACAAAAACAACAATGAACAACCCAAAACATAAATAATTGTGAGGGAGCGCAAGAAAATCCAAGGCAACAAAGAAACAAGCAACGGTATGAATAAACAAACAGATCAGCACGGATAACATGAAGGGGGAGAGAGATCAGCACAGGCAATCAGCCGAGCAGATGGGGGAACTTACTAGAAGAGAGGAAGACTGGGAGAGGAAGGAGAAAAGGGGTACAACAACAAAAGCTAAGGCAACGTACGATCCAGCGGGGAGTGAATGAATGAACCAGGCTTAAATACTGAGGAGAAGAAGGTGGAGCGTTGACCATATAATTAGAAGCAAGTGTAAGTGATGATGAGACACAGGCTGAGGGAAAACACAGAGAGAGAGAAATGAGGGACAGAGAGCAAAGGAACTGGAGAACACAGAAAAGAATAACAAAACAAAGAATCAACAGAATAAAAAATATCAGAAGGAAACAATAACTTAATCAAAGTAAACCAGACAACTACAGCAAACTAAACAGAGAACAAAAACACAGACCATGACATTAAGGATTATAAACTAAACATCTTCAGTCTTTTAGGAGACAGGTCTTTGTGTTTTTAAACTTCTACACAGCCGCTGGAAGTGTCTTTCACTGTTAAATGTAAAGAAGGATCTTATACAGTATATGCAAGAACCGGATCATTAGATGTTTTGAATTTGGAGATGTTGGGCATAAAAGGGCTGCTTGCCTGCAAAAAAAAAAAAAGACAGCACAGGTTGAAATAAATCGAACCACACAGGCATTGTTGACTGCTGGGACTGGAGGAGGGGATATCTCCCCTGTCAGCTGTTTTCTGATGCTGGAGAGGGAGGCAGTGCTCTGGATATACAACCAGTAATGGATGACATTGACAAAACTGGATTCAATGTTTATCAAAGTTTGAACCCCAGCCGATTGCATCGAGTCATTGACTTGCAGCATTCACTCCTCTGGAATTAGCAGACCAAAACAATGGCTTGTGTTGTCGTTGACTTTACAGCAATCTCTCATACTGAGCATGCATGTTGCAACAGTGGAGAGGAAAAACTCCCCTTTAACAGGAAGAAAACTCCGGCAGAACCAGGCTCAGTACAAGCAGCCGTCTGCCATGACCGACGGGGGGTTTGAAAAGACAGAAAGCTAAATTAGAAGCACAGGATACTGAAATAATAGTTTATAGCAGCAGTTGTAGAGCGTCACTAGAAGCATCTCAGTCCATGTTCTCATCGAAGAAGCTGTCTCAGCTAACAGAACGCCAGCCCATGTGTGGTTACTATGGAAAGAAGAACACTAAGAGAAAACAAAAGGTTAACAAGGTTGAAATAACGTTAACTAAGCAGATTAGACAAAGGAAGAAAGTAGCAGAGAGAGAAGTGGTCAGATTGTCCTCCAGCAGTCTAAGCCTTTAGCAGCATAGCTATAGAAAAACTTAAATAACTTAACCCCATAGAGTGAGACATGAAGAAGGTAGAGCAAAGGAGAACCGTCTGTCAAGACTGAGTTCCTCCCCCTACCGGATTAGGCTGTTTTCTGTACCTCTATATCTTCTCTAACTATAAACTTTACCAAAAAGGAAGGTTTTAAGCCTAGATTTGAAACTAGAAAGGGTGTCTGCCTCACGGACTACAGCGGGAAGCTGGTTCCACTGGAGAGGAGCCTTAAGAGACTTTAAGGAGAGCTGTCTCAGTGCTATGATTGTCAGGATCCGTGTTCAGTTCATTATTATTTTGTTGTTGTTATCTTTATTTATATTTAGTTATTGTTTTGTTTAGGTTATTTTCTAGTTTGGTTGAGTCTTTGTTTTCTCCCTCGCTGTCTGCTCTCTCTTTCTACCTGTGTGTGTGTGATATGTGTTTTTTGTTCCCTGTTGGTTTGCTGTTTACTTTGTTTTAGTTGCTTTGATTTACTTTGATATCATTAGTTATTGTTTTCTTTAGGTTATTTTTTATTTTGGTTTAGTCTTTGTTTTTATTATATTCTGTGTTCTCTAGTTTCCCCTGCTCTGTCAGTATCTTTCTGTGTTTTCTCTCTCTTCATTATCACTCACATCTGTTTACAATTATCCAATCATCATCTCCACCACTCCACCTCCTGCTCCTCAGTATTTAAGCCTGGTTAATTCATTCACTCACTGCTGGATCGTCTGATTTCCCTCCTCGTCTCTCTGTGTCATCTCTAGCTTGTTCCTCCACGTCTCCCAGTAAGCCTTTTGCCTCTTGCTCGCTGAATTCTCTGTCCTGGCTCTTATCCATCGTTATTCTCCCCGTTTACTTTGGTTTTTGTTTACTTGTAGTCTCTGCTTTCCCGTACTTCCTCCCCCATATTTTCTTCCCAGTTTCCTGTCTCAGTTTATCTCCTCCCTTGTGATTGTTATTATTATAATTATTGTTGTTATTTCATCTGTTAGTTTATTTCCCCTTCCCGTGCTCTTATGCTGGTTTAGTTATTTCAATTGTTTTATTTATTCACAATTGTAGTCCCTGCGTCTCGCTTCAGTTCTCTGTTTTGTTTACGTTTGTAGTCCAGCTTCCGTTCTCTGTTTGTTTACTTTCCAGTTACGCGTTGTTCCGTTTCCGCACTGCCCTAGCTCCTGTTTATTTTCATTATTCTTCCCCATAATAAATTATTTATTCTCTCAATTCCACCTCTGCTCGAGTCATTGATCCCAACCTGACAATGATGAGCTCTGAAACCTGACTGAAATTTTTCAAATTGGTCATTATTCCTCAAATGCTCTCTCAGTTGATTAGCAACAATTTTTTTTCAAGGATTTTAGATTTAAAAAAAGAAACATTAGATATAGGTCTGTAATTTATTATGTCTTCTTGATCAAGAGAAGGTTTCTTAATCAGGGTTTTATTACAGCTACCTTAAGAGCCTCTGGTACATAACCATTCACTAATGACAAATTAATCACATCCAAAATGGGGGTAACAATAATAGGAAATACTTCTTTAAACAATTTTGTCAGGATTGGATCCAGCATACAAGTTAAAGGCTTAGATGAAGAAAATATTTTTGAAAGCTCAGAATGCTCAACTGGAACAAAACACTTCAAACAGAGATCAGGCTCCAGAGCCACATTCAGTACCTCATTGCTTACTGAGTTAGTAGTTATGTTTGGTAGGATCAATTTTAGTTTTAATAGATTCAATTTTTATCAATAAAGAATTCCATAAAGTCATTACAGCTAAGAGTTGGAAGAATGGATGATATAACATAGTTTTAATTTCTTGTAAGTTTAGCAACTGTATTAAAAAGAAACCTAGGATTGTTCTTATTCCCCTCTATTAATAATGTAAAATGTGCAGATCTAGCTTGGTGCAGGGTCCTTTTATACAGAAGCACGTCGTTTTTCCAGGATAAATAGGACTCCTCTAAAAGCGAAAACCTCCATTTCTTTTCCAATTTCCTGGTGTCTCCCTTCAAGGTACGAAGTTCTGAATCAAACCAAGGGGCAAACCTACTATGAGTAATCACTTTCCTTTTTTGGGGGGCTACGTTGTCTAATGTTATACGCAATGAGGACGTAATACTATGAACAACAGCATCAATTTGTGTAGGGCATCATGAAATTAATTTGTTGCCCTACACTGCGTTTCTCTGAAATACTGAAGAAAATAGATGTGGAATGGATTCTTTAAAGGCTGTAACAGAATTGTCTGATAGACACTTACTATGAAAACATTGTCTTTCAGATTTTAAGTATTCAGTGAAAAAGAACTCAAAAGTTATCAAAAAATGGTCAGAAAGGAGAGGGTTGTTGAGGCAGTACTGTAACTTTTTCATACTCAATGCCGTAACTCAGCACAGGGTCTAAAGTGTAACAAAGAGAATGGGTAGGTGTTTGGATTTTCAGTGAAGCCGATTGAGTCTAAAATGGCAGTAAAGGCTACATTTAGGCTGTCATTTTTGTTTTCAGCATGAACGTTAAAATCTCCCACTATAATGATTTTATCAGTGTTTAACACTCGTTCAGATAAAAAATCTGAGATGTGATCTATAAATTCAGAGTAAGGACCTGGCGGACGATACAAAATAAAAAAAGGCTTAGAGGTTTAAGTCTTTTAGAGGTTGGATGAGGGAGGCTAAGGGTTAAAAATGTTCAAAATAACTATAACTACTAGTTGGCCTGGGATTAATTAATAAATCTGATTGTAAAATGCTTCCTACTCCTACACCTCTCCCAGTACTTCGATGAATGTGAAAGTTTGAATGATTAGAGGGAGTTGATTCGTTGATACTAACATAATCCTCGTGCTGCAGCCAGGTTTCTGTGAGACAAAGCAAATCAATTTGATTATCAAGAATTAAATCATTAACTAATAAGGACTTTGAGGAGAGAGATCTGATGTTCAATAAGCCACACTTAATACTTGTACATTTTTGTTTCATCTGAGTTGTTTTTATCTTTATGAGATTTTCAGGATTAGCTCTTTTTAGATTGATCTTTAATCTATTTGGTTTCGGCCGTAATACTGAACAGTTTGAACCAAAGATATATCCATCATGGGGTTTTTTTGTAAAAGGGCTAAAGAGGCTTTAGTTTGACTCGATGCAATCTGCTGGGGTTCCTTAGCTTGGAAACTTTTTAAAATTGATTTGTTTGTGATGTATCTTTGATTTTAATTGATTTTCTTGTAAAGTGCCTTGAGACGACATCTTTTGTAAATTGGCGCTATATAAATAAACTGATTCTTGATCAGTTACTTTAAGATGTAAGGTGAAAGAAGCAGGCTGTGTGATGTTGTGTAATCTTCTGAAGTTGTCTGTGTCCAGTCTCACCAAGCTTCTTGCTGTGATACTCTAGTTTTATCCCAAAGGCTGTTAGATGCTTGTGTTTGTTTAAAATTTGAGTTTTTCAGTTAGCAAACATATTTGCCTTTGTAAGTAAATTGGGTATTTATGATGTTTTGTGTTCAGTAGATGAAGAATCTCTATTTTTGCCCTTGTCATGGTCCATGCTGGTTCCAGCTTGTTCTTTGTGTTTTTTCTTATATTTATAATACTTAGTTCCTTAAATTTCTTTCTCATCCAGTTTAGTTTAGGCAGTTCTATAGACCCCTTCACAGATTGCTAAAAATGTGACATGTCATTGTGCGGGGCTTTGCTGGATGCAAAAAGTCTCAAACACGTTCGCTTTACAGTACCGATTACCCTTTTCTAAAACAGTAATTTTGTAGCAATGGACAATTAAATCTCACATTCTAGTGATTATGTTAGTACACTCACCAAAAGAGACCACGAACGTTAGTTTAAAATGTTGACTCTGACTGATGGGACAAAATTCAGACACCTACAGTCGTTCTGAGTGGATTAAGGATTAAACAGGACTTCCCATTTACCGAGTGTATATACGCCCAATATGCAGTGAATTACAATGTTTGAAAAGTACACATTTAAGAATTAATTTTTTGATTTCTTTTCTTCTATGTTGTCTTTTGGTGGAGAATGGATTTGGTCGCAAGAATGAATTTCGAATTTGTAAAATTTCAGCTTTCCATCTTCTTGGATTTTATTTAAATGTTAATATCAATTTACAAAAGTTTATCACAATCAATGTCAATTTTTACAAAAGGATACAATGTTTCTTGTTTCTGCAGCTGTCGTGAAATATCCACCTCACATGCAGATAACTGACACTTTGTTGGAACTTGGTATATGCAAGGTCCACCGTAAGCGGTTAGTTCATCCCTGATTAAAAACCCCTGTCAGCTAGAATTTCATCTCTTGCTTCTGACACAAAACCTTGATTCTAAGTTAGTTGTTTATCAGACGCTCGCCTACCCAAACCTGATGAAAGAAATGCAACAAACCCTTGTTGCACCCATTCTAGCCCACTTAATAAGAGGCTTCAGTAGGTTTGCCATTACAGGCAACCAGGACCTTAAAGTTAGATATATTGTGCTTTCACAAGCTTTGAATCAATAGGCTATGTCTTTTTTACAAAGTAGCTTTATGAGCTTTATGAAAACAGCTAATAAATTATCTCCCAGCATTAGGCATTTAGTACAGCACTGTACGTTATGTTTAATTTTATGCACGACCCAACCAAAAATTGGATTTAACAAGTCCCTCGTATTCCCTTCTATGAGCTTGTACAAGTCTGCTCATAAGTTGACATACTCAGTATTGAGTTGATTATACTTTTCACTGCGAATGTTGAACTCCTGCTGGACTGTGGACACTGCTTCTACCTCCGGTTGCTCTGGTGTCACAGGATTATAATCAATGGAGAAAGATATTTTTGAGGGTAAAAAAAGAACAGTGGCACATCAGCCTTATAATTTTATAAATATAATTATTTCAATTGATAATAAAACAAAAATTTAAATGCTCTAAAGAATGCATAGAGCCTCCACTCTGACAGGAGCCTATGAAATAATTTGATGATCTCTTGTATTCCCTCCTCTGCACTACTCAGTGATGACCACACAAATACAAACTTGATTTATTTTTTGTGCTTCAGGTATTACTACTGTGCTGACTATGTCTACCATTATTACTGGAGTCAACGCCTCCATGCCAAGGGTCTCTTACATCAAAGCTGTGGACATTTATCTCTGGGTCAGTTTTGTCTTTGTATTCCTTTCTGTGCTTGAATATGCAGCAGTAAACTATCTGACAACAGTCAGGGATGGTAAAGACCGGAAGCTCAGAGAAAAACTAAAGGAACAGGTACAGTTACAAACAATGCTGAAAAGTATTATTATTATTATTATTTTAGTCATGATTTCTTGACTCTTTTCACCTAGTCCCAGACGCTTTCCTGCACTTGTGGCATTCCTCACACAAAGACCATGATACTGGATGGAATGTACAGCGAGGAAGATGCAAACAGTCTGGCAGGATATACCAGAGCATCTATGGGACCTGAGGAGCCATCCGACAAGCAAGAGCAGATGGTGGTTCATCTTGCTTTGGACAATGAGTCCACAGAGACGAAAAAGAAGGGAATTCGCAGCTTCAGCATCATCCAGAACACCCACACAATTGACACTTTCTCCCGCATGATCTTCCCAGGCGCCTACATTCTGTTTAACCTGATCTACTGGTGTGTGTACTGCTAAGCATTTTTAAATAAACATGCAAAGGAAAAATTAAAATATGTCCTTCTTTTCGGAAATCTGTACATTGTCTTCTGGAGGTATTAAATCTCCAATTGTAGGTGAGGGCAATTAGAGATGAGAGTGCCTCTTTCATTACAAGAACAAATATTTACCTGGTACAGTTTGGTAACCCTCTAGGGCAGGCTGTGATTAAAAGATAACAAAAAATAACAACAAAAAAAAATGTGTAGAAAAGTAGAAATAATGCCAATTGTCAACTAAGGGACTGTTTTTTTAGCTTCACTATTATCTTGTTTATTGACTCCCTGTTGTACATATTATGTGAACTTTTAAAATAGTCCATTACTGTTATTTTCTTAGTTTTTCTGTTTATAAAAATAGAAATGCCAGCCCAATTACATCTATTTCCTTCTGTGCTTTTAAAATGGGTCTTAACGACTGTCATGAAAGGTATGGTTGATAAATTAGGTTTTTATTATCTCTGGTATTCATTGCTTCATTTATGTGCATAACATCTAAATAGTGAAAGCAACACCCTAAAAGTTTCAACCAGGTTAGAACCTTTGTTCATACAACTCATATGATATTTGAATTTACAGCAATTGGCACAATCATTTACCAAAGCTTTGTATGTTTACTTGGAATTAGGTTTCTTCCTATGCTACTTTGATACAGTTAAATTTTATGTTAGACTCAATGCAAATCAAATAACTAAGAGGCTATAGCCCAATTATCATTTGTTTTTTTATCCACATTCCTCTTTGCAAAAGCCAAGTCAGTATTATACCATTCCTCACTGCAAAGTGACTGAGATAACCACTTGTGGAAAATAAAAAAAACATCTTATATATAATAATATAGTAGTCTATGTACATTAAACAGATATAGAACAAGCTCAGAATCCTACTCCACAAGTAATTCTGGAGTGTGATTAATAAACATCAAATTTAATTGTAAGCCAGTGTTCATCATTTACATGACAAACTGGAATCAGACCAATTAAATTTGAATTACACTAATGATATTACCTTTATCCCTAGTGTGTTCAAGCTTTTTTTACCTATAATCTGAGCATAATGGTTAATCTGATTGTCCATTATCAGAGGCTATGATAATGGCTTTCAGCCGAGCTATTTCAGTGATACCACTGAATTATTTTTTTTTGTCTACAATCAAGCAAATTTACTGCAAGAACTTGTAGGTATTGATTTGCTTTTCACGGCTGCACAGTGGAGCAGTGGGTAGCACTGTTGCCATGAAGCCTTTAGGATCATGGCAACAATGCATGGTGTTTCTGCATGGAGTTTGCATATTCTCCCTGTGCATGGGTGGGTTCTCTCCGGATACTCCGGCTTCCTCCCACACCCCAAAAACATGACTGTTAGGCTGATTGTGCTCTCTAAAATTTTCCTTCGGTGTAAGTGTGTGAGTATGTGTGGTTGCTTGTCCTGTATGTCCCTGTGTTGCCCTGCGATGGACTGGCAACCTGCCCAGGGTCTACCCCAGCCTCTCGCCTATTGTAAGCTGGAGATAGGCACCAGGAGACCCCTGCGACCACACATGGATAAGCGGGTTAGATAATGGCTGGATGAATTTGCTTTGCAGATTGTTGAGATTTTCCTTACAAACCTATTTTATTGTGTCTAAGACAACTTGGACAAATCCTACCAGGTAAGCCCACCTATGCATAAATAGTGGATTTTCCTCTTCCATCTTTGTCTTTTCCACCAGTTGTTCGCCCTGAGTAACGACTTAAAGGGTACAATCCTTCCTTTTAAACCTCCTGGGTGGTAAATGGATTAACTTTGATGCAATGCATCTCTTCCTGACGAGAAGAACGGACTTTAAACCTTCGTTGGAATCAGAAGATTTTTTTTGTTTGTGTATCCACGACCTTCGCCAGCAGACTCAACTCCAAAGCAGAAGCCTCGCCACGAGAGGACATCAAAAGCCGCACTGAGCCACTTCTCTTCAGCGCCGTGTTAAGGGACAGATCAGCCCCCAACCCGGATGTCCCGCAAGGCGGACTGGCTTTCCCTGGACAGCTGGACAAAGTTTTTCCGAGTTTCCATCTCCAAGCTCCGAACTGGGCCAAAAATTAGCTGATTCAAACAGTTCAATTTACAGTAAGACTTAAGCTTATCAAAATTAGGTCTTGGTAAAGGTTACAGGTTAACACAATATATAAGCACAAATGCCTTCTGTTTCATTGTTGTTACTGAAGCTCCAAACTGTAAACTGCTGTTTATATATTGTATAAAGAAGCTCTAAAGCAGGGGTGATCACACTTTTCGAGCTAGTGAGCTACTTAAAACATGACCAGTCCTAAGGGATCTACTAACCCTAACCCTCTCCTCTACTGACTGCTGCTTTGACTTCAGGTCCATTTTGTTTCTTTTGTCGCACCAGCAACTCCAGTGTTGTTTAAAAACTGCCGCTCTTTACCTGTTTACCGGCTATTAGTTGTTCCGAACCGGTTCTTTTCTCTGCCCCCAGAAAGGGTTGTTGCCAGCTAATCACCAGTGTTAATTAGGTTAGGTTTTTAGGTAGTTGCAGCAAACAGGATGGTGTATTGGTCAAGGTACAAGAAGGTACTGAGATAAAGAGTTCATAGCAGCAGTTGTAGAACGTCACTGGAAGCATCTCAGCCCATGTTCTCATCCAAGAAGCTGTCTCAGCTAACAGAACGCCAGCCCAGGTGTGGTTACTATGGAGAGAAGAACACTAAGAGAAAACAAAAGGTTAACAAGGTCTAAATAACGGTAACTAAGCAGATTGGACAAAGGAAGAAAGTAGCATAGAGAGAAGTGGTCAGATTGTCCTCCAGCAGTCTAAGCCTATAGCAGCATAACTATAGAAAAACTTAAATAACTTAACCCTATAGAGTGAGACATGAAGAAGGTAGAGCAAAGGAGAACAGTCTGTCAAGACTGAGTTCCTCCCCCAACTGGATTAGGCTGTCTTCTCTACCTCTTCCTAACTATAAACTTTATCAAACAGGAAGGTTTTAAGCCTAGATTTGAAACTGGCAGGGTGTCTGCCTCACGGACTAAAGCTGGAAGCTGGTTCCACAAGAGAGAAGACTGATAACTAAAAGAACTGCCTCCCATTGTGCTTTTAGAGATTCTAGGAATCACCAGTAAACCTGCAGTGTGATGGCGAAGTGCATTGTTAGGGATATAAGGACTAATAAGATCTCTGATATATGATGGAGCTTTATTAGTGAGGGCTTTATATGTCAAAAGAAGAATCTTAAAATCTTTTCTAAGTTTAATAGGGAGCAAATGAAGGGAAGCTAAAATTGGAGAGATATTATCTCTCTTTTTAAGTTTCAACGGAACTCTTCCTGTAGCATTTTGGACCTATTGTAGACTTTTAATTTCATTTCGTGAACTTCACGAGTTACAATTGTCCAGCCTTTAAGTTACAAATGTGTGGACTAGTTTTTCAGCATATGTCCTATTGAGAATATTTCTACTTTTTGCTATATTCCTAAGGTGAAAGAAGGAAATCTTACAAACCTGTTTTATATGGGACTTGAAAGACATTTCCTGATCAAAAATAACACCAAGGTTCTTTACATTGTCACCAGACGCCAACCTGATGCTATCCAGGTCAAGTGGCTGACTAAACAATTTCTTTTTTAGAGGTTCTGGACCAAAGATAACAACTTCTGTCTTTTCAGAGTTCGAGAGCAGAAAGTTTAAAGTCATCCACATTTTTATGTTATCTAGACATGGCTGTAATCTACCAAACTGACTGGATTCATCAGGATTTATAGATAAATACAGTTGTGTATCATCAGCATAACAGTGGAAATTAAAACCATGCTGTCTGATGATTTTACCAATAGGGAGCATGTATATAGTAAATATAATTGGGCCAAGTACTGAACCCTGTGGTACACCACAAGTAACCTTAAAATGCAGAGAAGATTTGTCATTTAGATGACAAACTGGGATCTATCAGAAAAATACGATTTAAACCAGCGTAGTGCTGTACCCTTGATCTCACACAGTGTGTTCGAGCCTTTCTATAAGGATATTGTGATTGACTGTGTCAAAAGCAGCACTGAGATCTAACAGAAGTAGAATAGACAACGAGTCCATTGTCTGAGGCCATGAAGAAAATCATTTGTGACTTTAAGGAGAGCTGTCTCAGTGCTATGAGGAGCTCTGATACCTGACTGAAATTCTTCAAATAGGTCATTATTCCTCAAATACTCTCTCAGTTGATTAGCAACAATTTTTCAAGAATTTTAGATAAAATCTAGGAATCAAGGAATTTTATTTGTCATCACATCACATGTGGTACATGAGGTGGGACAAAATTCTAATCCCACGGCCCAGTTTACACCGTGAGAGCAATTTTAAAATAGCTACAAAATAAGAACAATATAATAAAATATAAAGAAATATAAGAGAATAGGATTTTGACTACAGAAAATTTACAATATGGGACTTCAGTCATAGCAGCAATGAAAATTCAGAGCGCAAAATTAGCTGTAGCAGCATGGATGGTTAATAAAGTGACATATTAAAGTGACATTTTAAAGTGTGATATTAAAGTGAACAGTGCCGGTTAAATGAGAAAGTTTTTTTTTTCATTTGTAATTGTCCTTGCGTGTGTTTGAGAGTCTCACAGCTTCAGGAATAAAGCTATTTCTCAGTCTGGTGGTTTTGCACTCTATGCTCCGCAGCCTCTTGCCCGAGGGAAGCGGGACAAAAAGTGAGTGTGCCTGGTGGGTGGGATCTTTAATGATGGTCCTTTTCCTGCATCTGGAGGTGTAAATGTCTGTGGTGCTGGGGAGGTTGACTCCAACAGTCCTCTGTGCGGCCTTCACCACTCTCTGGAGAGCTTTCCTGTGTGCAGCAGAGTAGCTTCCATGCCGGACATTAATGCTGGAGCACAGTACGCTCTCCACCACACATCTGTAGAAGGAGGTGAGGAAGATTCGATATGGGTCTGTAATTCATTAAGTCTCCTCTTAAGTAGGGGTTTTAGTACTAATGACAAATTAATCATGTCCAAAATGGGGGTAACAATAATAGGAAATACTTCTTTAAACAATTTTGTCGGGATTTGATCCAACATACAAGTTGGGTTACTGCCATTTTAGACTCAATTGACTTCACTCAAAAAATCCAAACACCTACTCACTCTCTTGGTCACGCTTTTGACCTTGTGCTGACTTATGGCATTGAATGTGAAAAAGTTATAGTGCTGCCTCATAACCTCTCCTGTCTGACCATTTTTTGGTAACTTTTGAGTTGTTTTTCGCCGAGTACTTAATCTGGAAGAAAATGTTTTTATAGTAGGTGTCTATCGGACAATGCTGTTACAGCCTTCATGAATCCATTCCACCTTTAATTTCATCAGTATTTCAGAGAAACGCAGTGGAGGGCAACAAATTAATTTCATGCCCTACATAGATTGATGCTGTTGTTCATAGTATTACGTCCTCATTGCGTACAACATTAGACAACGTAACCCCCATAAAAAGGAAAGTGACTACTCACAGGAGGTTGCCCCCTTGGTTTAATTCAGAACTTCATACCTTGAAGGCAAAAACCAGCATATTGGAGAAAAAATGGCAGTTTTCGCTTTTAGAGGAGTCCTATTTATCCTGGAAAAACAGCATGCTTCTGTATAAACGGACCCTGCACCAAGCTAGATCTGCATATTTTACTTTACTAATAGAGGAGAATAAGAACAATCCTAGGTTTCTTTTTAATACAGTTGCTAAACTTAGGAGAAATGAAAACACTGTTATATCACCCATTCCTCCAACTCTTAGCTTTAATGACTTTATGGAATTCTTTATTGATAAAATTGAATCTATTAAAACTATTAAAATTGATGGCATCCTACCAAACATAACTACTACCTCAGTAAGCAATGAGCTACTGAATGTGGCTCTGGAGCCTGATCTCTGTTTGAAGTGTTTTGTTCCAGTTGAGCCTTCTGAGCTTTCAAAAATATTTTCTTCATCTAAGCCATCAACTTGTATGTTGGATCCAATCCTGACAAAATTGTTTGGGGGGGTGTTTCCTATTACTATTGCCCCCAGTTTGGAAATGATTAATTTGTCATTAGTGAATGGTTATGTACCAGAGGCTCTTAAGGTAGCTGTAATAAAACCCCTACTTAAGAAACCTTCTCTTGATCAAGAAGACTTAATAAATTACAGACCCATATCTAATCTTCTTTTTTTATCTAAAATCCTTGTTAAGAATTGTTGCTAATCAACTGAGAGAGCATTTGATGAATAATGACCTATTTGAAGAATTTCAGTCAGGTTTCAGAGCTCATCATAGCACTGAGACAGCTCTCCTTAAAGTTACTAATGATATTCTCATGGCATCAGACAATGGGGTCGTGTCTATTCTAGTTTTGTTAGATCTCAGTGCTGCTTTTGACACAGTCAATCACAATATCCTCATTAAAAGGCTTGAACACACTGTGGGGATCAAGGGAACAGCACTAGGCTGGTTTAAATCATATTTGTCTGGTAGATCCCGGTTTGTTCATCTAAAAGACAAATCTTCTCGGATTTGCTGATGATACACAACTGTATTTATCTATAAATCCTGATGAATCCAGTCAGTTTGGTAGATTACAGGCATGTCTAGATGACATAAAAACGTGGATGACTTTAAACTTTCTGCTCTTGAACTCTGAAAAGACAGAAGTTGTTATCTTTGGACCAGAACCCCTAAAAAAGAAATTGCTTAGTCAGCCACTTGACCTGGATAGAATCAGGTTGGCATCTGGTGACAATGTAAAGACCTTGGTGTTATTTTTGATCAGGAAATGTCTTTCAAGTCTCATATAAAACAGGTCTGTAAGATTTCCTTCTTTCATTTTAGGAATATAGCAAAAATTAGATATATTCTCTCCAGGACAGATGCTGAAAAGCTAGTCCATGCGTTTGTTACTTCAAGGCTGGACTATTGTAATTCTTTATTAGCAGGAAGTTCACAAAATGCAATTAAAAGTCTGATGAAAGAGTTCTGATGAAGACTTAAAAAGAGAGATCATATCTCCCCAATGCTACAGGAAGAGTTCCGTTGAAACTTAAAAAGAGAGATAATATCTCCCTATTTTTAGCTTCCCTTCATTGGCTCCCTGTCAAACTTAGAATAGATTTTATGATTCTTCATTTGAGATATAAAGCCCTCACTAATAAAGCTCCATCGTATATCAGAGATCTGATTACTCCTTATGTCCCTAACAGAGCACTTCGCTCTCAGACTGCAGGTTTACTGGTGGTTCCTAGAATCTCTAAAAGCACAATGGGAGGTAGATATTTCAGTTATCAGGCTCCTCTCCTGTGGAACCAGCTTCCAGCTTTAGTCCGTGAGGCAGACACCCTGTCTAGTTTCAAATCTAGGCTTAAAACCTTCCTGTTTGATAAAGTTTATAGTTAGGAAAAGGTAGAGAAGACATCCTAATCCGGTTGGGGGAGGAACTCAGTCTTGACAGACGGTTCTACTTTGCTCTACCTTCTTCATGTCTCCCTCTATAGGGTTAAGTTTTTTACGTTTTTCTATAGTTATGCTGCTATAGGCTTAGACTGCTGGAGGACAATCTGACCACTTCTCTCTCTGCTACTTTCTTCCTTTGTCCAATCTACTTAGCTACCGTTATTTCAACCTTGTTAACCTATTGTTTTCTCTTAGTGTTCTTCTCTCCATAGTAGCCACACCTGGTCTGGCGTTCTGTTAGCTTAGAGGCTTCTTGGATGAGAACATGGGCTGAGATGCTTCCAGTGACGTTCTACAACTGCTGCCATAAACTCTATTATTTCAGTATCCTGTGCTTCTAATTTAGCTTTTTGTCATTTCAAACCCCCAGTCGGTCGTGGCAGATGGCTGCTTGTACTGAGCATAATTCTGCTGGAGGTTTCTACCTGTTAAAGGGGAGTTTTTCCTCTCCACTGTCGCTACATGCATGCTCAGTATGAGGGATTGCTGTAAAGTCAACGACAACACAAGCCATTGTTTCTGCCTGCTGATTCCAGAGGAGTGAATGCTGCAAGTCAATGACTCGATGCAATCTGCTGGGGTTCCTTAGATTGGAAACTTTTTCAAAATGATTTGTTATGATGTATATTTGATTTTAGTTGAGTGTGACTTGAGACGATACCTGTTGTAAATTGGCGCTATATAAATAAACTAAAACTGAAACTGAAACAAGTTGAAGGCTTAGATGAAGAAAATATTTTTGGAAAGCTCAGAAGGCTCAACTGGAACAAAACACTTCAAACAGAGATCAGGCTCCAGAGCCACATTCAGTACTTCATTGCTTACTGAGGTAGTAGTTATGTTTGGTGGGATGCCATCAATTTTAGTTTTAATAGATTCAATTTGATCAATAATGAATTCCATAAAGTCATTACAGCTAAGAGCTTTGGGAATGGATGATATTGTAGAAATTTCATTTCTTGTAAGTCTAGCAACTGTATTAAAAAGAAACCTAGGATTGTTCTTATTCTCCTCTATTAATAATGCGAAATATGCAGATCTAGCTTTGCGTAGGGTCCTTTTATACAGAAGCACACTGTTTTTCTAGGATAAATAGGACTCCTCCAAAAGCGAAAATCGCCATTTCTTGTCCAATTTCCTGGTGTTTCCCTTCAAGGTACCAAGTTCTGAATTAAACCAGGGGGGCAACCTCCTATGAGTAATCACTTTCCTTTTTATGGGGTTACGTTGTCTACTGTTGTACGCAATGAGGACGTAATACTATGAACAACTGCATCAATTTGTTGCCCTCCACTGCGTTTCTGTCAAATACTGAAGAAATTGGAGGTGGAATGGATTCTTTAAAGGCTGTAACAGCATGGTCTGATAGACACCTACTATATAGAAATTTTCTTTCACATTTTAAGTTCTCAGTGAAAAAGAACTCAAAAGTTATCAAAAAATGGTCAGAAAGGAGAGGGTTATGAGGCAGTACTGTAACTTTTTCACACTCAATGCCATAAGTCAGCACAAGGTTAAAGTGTGACCGAGAGTGGGTAGGTGTTTGGAGTTTTTGAGTGAAGCCAATTGAGTCTAAAATGGCAGTAAAGGCTACATTTAGACTGTCATTTTTGGTGTCAACATGAATGTTAAAATCTCCCACTATAAGGATTTTATCAGTGTTTAACACTATATTAGATAAAAAATCTGAGATCTGATCTATAAATTCAGAGTAAGGACCTGGCAGATGATACAAAATAACAAACAGAAGTGGTTTAATTCTTGTAGAGGTTGGATGAGGAAGTCTAAGGGTTAAATGTTCAAAAGAACTATAACAATTAGTCAGTTTGCCATTAATTAATAAATCTGATTGAAAAATGCTTCCTACTCCTCCACCTCTCCCAGTACTTCGAGGATTGTAAAAGTTTGAATAATTAGAGGGAGTTGATTCGTTGATACTAACATAATCCTCTTGCTGCAGCCAGGTTTCTGTGAGACAAAGCAAATCAATTTGATTATCAAGAATTAAATCATTAACTAATAAGGACTTTGAAGAGAGAGATCTGATGTTCAATAAGCCACAGTTAATACTTGTACATTTTTGTTTTATCTGAGTTGTTTTTATTTTTGCAGGATTAGCTCTTTTTAGATTGATCTTTAATCTATTTGGTTTTGGCCGTGGACAAGACACCGTCTCGATGGGATGTTGGGTAGGTAACTGTAGAGAAGCCGCTGAGAGGAGTTCTAAACTATGACTCTGCTTCCTGGTCTGGACCCTGGTTTTTTGTAAACTATGTTGGTAGTAACCAGTCATGTTTACTGAATTGCCTTGGGTGACACTTTTTATTTCCTTTTCAAAAAATTACATTTGTGGAAGAGTTAAATCATAGTGAAGAACGTTACTAAATTTAGATCTAAACATAGTTTGACCAAAAATTTATGAGTCACACACATCTACCCTCCAACAATAACCCTACATTTGTATATGTTTAATTTATAGTAATCTTTAAAATACTAACTTCATCTTTTTGGGCTTGTGTCATAATTTTAAAAATATTAAATCAGTTATTATGATCAGTTTCTTAGTAATAAAGTAACTTTTTTACCAAACACTTTTGTTATGTTGTGTTTTTGTTTACTACAGAAGTTTGAACTCTAAGCTGGGAAATGCATCAAATACTTGAGTAGTTGGAGAAATCGGAATTCCAAAATAGTGAGATTCAAACAATGATTTTTTGTATTTCCCTTTTTTGCTTTATTTTGACACAAACTAACAATTTTAATTATATTCCTTGATGGTGACTTGTTTATGGTTGTTGTGAAGATATTTACTTGAGTGGATCTTTCCTGGTTGTTGTAGTGGTTACCGCCAGGGAGAGGTGAGTTGATATAAGGCAGGGGTTGCCAAACTACAGCCCGCAAGTCAGCTACTCACAAGAAAATTTACAAATGTAATAGAATTAGGCCTGAATTTGTAATTTTGCTTGAGTGTAATGCAGTCCTTAGTTCTAACACTAGGGGAGCTACTGTTTATCAAGGCAGTTGCTCAATCAAAAAGGACAATTACACCATGATGTCCTCAACCACTAAGTTTACTCCTGATCAGAAAGCTATCCTTCGGTCAGAAGCGCAGCATCACTCCTCCCATGATTGCAATGCCGTTCCCACTTTGGGTAAGGAAAAATTATATTGCACAGTACCAGTGTGTTAAAAGGGAGGCTGATGCTGGTATACATGCTTCACATATCAATAATGCACATCAATTCTGTCGTCACCCTGCTTTTGCACACCTCTTTCTTATATAAGCGATTCTTGTTAAAATACAGAATACATACCCATAATGCACAGCGCACACACAGCACATGCAAAGACAGCTGATCTGATCTGATGCAGATTTACTCTTTTATGATATGAATTTTGTCCGGAATTTTGGCGAGTGGCACTGGATCACCACCGCAGCTGCAGTGGCACTGCTCTGACTTCGATATATGGCTATTAGGCGTTCCTAGGAAAGAGGCTGACAAATTTTTACAGGGCTCTGGTTAGGAGAGCTCCTACCAGGGGGCCTTAGAGAAGAAGAGTGCTTACCAATAAAGGGGCCTTGATCACAAAGGCTCCTGCTATAGGGTCCTTGACTTCCATACAAGTTGTTTACAAGCTCCTTGACTTTCTAGGGACCTACAAATGGCCAGGCTAGCTACCATATTTTATAACAGATGTTTCGTTGCAAATATGACATTCAGTCACTTACTTAATGTTTTTTGAATTTACATTGTTTAAAAATTCTTATGTTTAATTTTCCCCTAAGCGCAGAGACACAAATTAATTTAGTAATTTGCACTTTTTTAAATTTAGGACAAGCAATTTGCCTGATGCCTTGTGTAACTCTTTGCCCAGGGGCCAAGGCTATCCTTAATCCCTCCTTGCTCCTGTTATAAAGTCCAGGCTTGCCTGTTATTGTTGATAATAATTTCAAACGGACATTAATAGGGGTGTTGTTAAGCCTAATAACTTAAATGACCATCTTGAAAATTTACTCACCCCATTGTCCCCTTCATTGTTTTTTTCTCTGTACTGTAAATCTTCTGTCTAAGAAGAATTCTATGGGTACTGTTCTGAGAATGGGCTACTAAGATTATATTCAATAATATAACATATTTGAACATATTTAGTTGATTTTTCTAACTTTAACACAGAAGAGTTAAGGCTATATCAGAATTTCTAGTAAGTGGACCTCCTCAAAATTTCTAGACCTGAGCCTATAGGGTTATTGTAAATTCAGCTGATAAAGATGGTACCCAACCCAAACTGGTGCATAGTATGAAACTGGTACTCAACATGGTCTAATGCCTTCTCTGCATCAAAGAAGACCACAAGAACATCCACTGCCCTCTGGTGACAAAACTGAACCACATTTAGGAGACATGTGAGGTTATTGCAAGAATTACCCCCCTTGAAAAAGCCTGTTTGGTCTGCTTTTACCAAGATGGGTAAAATAATTTCCCAATGTGCCAAGATAATTTTGGAAAGTATTTTCAGGTCTGCATTAAGTAATAGGATGGGTCAGTAAGTATTGGGATATATTTGCTTCCCTAAGCGAAGGAGGAGAGAGCACCAGCACCATGAATTCAAAGAGACTTTTTTGTAAAATTAAGTGAGTGCATCTGGGCTCAGTTCCCCCCCTAATGTCTTGGTTCTTTTAATCATGTAAATGGTTTTAAAGTAATCACACCACATTATCGAAATGGGTTAAGCTGGTATTTATTTATTCCTGTTCAGTTAATACAAAATAGCCAAATTTGTATTTAATCACCAGAATAAACCGTGGAATTTAGGACTGAAAAAACAAATACACTAATTTGAGAAATTCAGCATGTTTACAAACAAATCCTCAAGAAACATAACAAATATTATTTAAAACAAAAAACAGCATGAAGCCCATCTGAAGGAGTTACCGTCATATGACAGAGGTGACACAGAACTGGTGGTGGTAACAAACTTGTTAGTAAAAAGGAAAAATGACAAGTGATACAAAATGAAAATAAATGCTGAAATATTGTACAACGTGATGCAAAAATGCGTAAATAGTAATACATTATGAACTAATTCATAACTAATGTTATGTCACTGTGGGTGGTGGACTGAAACCCTTGCAAATCTGTGGCTCTCCACAAAAACATGAAAGAAGCCTACAATGGATGACATTCCCTTGGACTAACCCTTGATGACTGTTTCTTGTTCCTGGAATGGACTTAAAGGTTTGCATGAGGAGGGTGTCATAAGATTGAAAATCATAATTTGTTACATATTGTAATTTGAAGACATGTAAGCTGTTGGATAACATATCATAGAATACTTTGCCAGAATATCTTGACCTCTCAGCACAATACTGTCAGCACATCTCTTGACTGTTGCCCTGATGCTACTTGGAGCACCTTTGCCATTTGATGTTGGGAAGAAATTCCAAGTAAAGAAGAAAGAAGTTTTATCTTTATTTTTTTATATTGTTTGCTTTGACCATCAGACCAAAAGTGGACAGTGTTTATGAAGGATATTTGACATGAATATCTGTGAGGATTTGATTCATGTAGGTCCAGATGGCTGCAGCATCCTGACACTTCTTAGATTTATTCTGAGATTGTGCAAAACCCAGCCTTTTCTTGCTCAGTGTAGATCATGCCTCTGCAAAGGGTAATCTGTGGGAGATTTTCACCATAGTGACAGGATGGTAATTCTGAGCTAAATTTAAATTTCCAAGCCTCAGAAAAATCCTCAGGAACAATGACTGTTTTTATCACATTTTGCTATCATATTCCTGTCCTCCTTGGTTTGAATCCGAACTAAGTGGAAATAGTTAGTTGTCTCATTTCTTAGTTTGTCTTGGTAGAAAGACATACGCTCTGACAAGGTGCCAGTGTGTTCCTGCAGTTTGGTGTGAAAGTGAGGCACAAGTTCTGATTTCTCCTTATACACATTTCCACTGCATCTATTTTACTTGTGTTGCACTTGTTCTGGAGAAAGACTTGAACATTTGTTTTAACAGCGAGAACAAGCAAATTCCCTTGCTGGAGAGATACACACAAGTTTGAAATAGTGTTGAAGGTTATTGGTTGTCACAGCATTGAATGATTTCATAACCTCAAGCATCAACATAAGAATCAAGAATCAAGATTCAAGAATCAGTTTCTTTATATAGCGCCAATTTACAACAGGTGTCGTCTGAAGGCACTTCACAGAAAATCAATCAAAATCAAAGATACATCATAACAAATTGATTTAAAAAAGTTTCCAATCTAAGGAACCCCAGCAGATTGCATCGAGTCATTGACTTGCAGCATTCACTCCTCTGGAATCAGCAGGCAGAAACAATGGCTTGAGTTGTCGTTGACTTTACAGCGATCCCTCATACTGAGCATGCATGTAGCGACAGAGGAGAGGAAAAACTCCCCTTTAACAGGAAGAAACCTCCAGCAGAACCAGGCTCAGTACAAGCAGCCATCTGCCACGACCGACTGGGGGTTTGAAAAGACAGAAAGCTAAATTAGAAGCACAGGATACTGAAATAAAAGAGTTTATAGCAGCAGTTGTAGAACGTCACTGGAAGCATCTCAGCCCATGTTCTCATCCAA
>JAVLVB010000278.1:858362-875430 GCA_032876305.1 Orestias chungarensis
AATATGCTCACTACTCAAAAATTTCCTCACTACTCTAAAATCTGCTCACTACTCTAAAATCTGCTCACTACTGTAAAATCTGCTCACTACTCTAAAATATGCTCTCTACTCTAAAATATGCTCTCTAGTCTAAAATATGCTCACTACTCTAAAATATGCTCACTACTCTAAAATATGCTCTCTACTCTAAAATATGCTCACTACTCTAAAATATGCTCTCTACTCTAAAATATGCTCACTACTCTAAAATATGCTCACTACTCTAAAATATGCTCACTACTCGTCTTACCTTCTCAGAATTCCGCCTTCAGGGAGTTTTACCTCACGACATAATGAATGATTATGAAAAACAAACCAGTCTGTAATCCGCTGGTTTCACTTAGGAAACCGTTTAAGGTCATTTTAATAAACTGGCTCCATACATTGTTTCATAAATGAATGAATTGGACATTTATGTATGATGTGACTGAAATAATTCTCCTGTAAAGGATCTTGAGACAACGTGTTGAGAATTGGTCTATTTAAATCAACCAAATTAAATTGAGTTACTCAGTTAGTACAGTGTCTAGTTATGTGTTCCAGTGATAAAGTGTCAGCAGAATGAAAAGAAGTCCGTTTTGTTTTATAATTATATTGTAATTTTGTTATTATAAAGAATCTAAGAACAGCAGGATACATGTTAAGGAACAAGCAGCAATTGTTTTCAAATCATTTTTCTTGTTCTGTAACTTAATAATGCATTTAATGTTGCTCAAAAACTGTTACCTTAGACTGGGGCTTCTCATAGAGCAGCCAGATTGTGGATCCAAAACAGCAGCCAGGGGCCTGTTCAGCCCGACTTCTAGAATGGAGCCAATCTGGAATGGAACAATTTTTGCTCTCATTTCAAAATATGGGAGAATAAAAACACATTCGTTAGAATTTTGCCTTTAATTAAGGAAAAGTACGTAAAAGGATAACGACATCTCACTTAACATTTGATATATGAATTTATGATTAGATTTTCCAAAGGTTCCTATGAGAAGCTGTAAGCAGGGAAAATAAATCTTTTTTTAAACTAACCACTGAATGCACATTATTTAATGAGTGTATAAGGTCAGCCAATCCAATGCAGTGAAGCAGCAGTGATGCATCCGCCTGTCCATCTGTGTTTGTCCCTGGGGAGTTGATTAGCACAGAACAGAGCTGACAATGGCTGAAGTTACCAAGCATATAACCGCCACAAAATGTGTTCTGATGGCGCAGGCAATGGCCTTTTTACACATTTGTGAAACCCGACGCTTGAGCTAATTGTTGGAGTTCTAAGGTAGAGCAGCTAGACATGTGAGGATGATCTGAAATGTTTTATCCCTTCTAAGTATTTCTTGCTGTCTTCTGTAAAACCTGGTAGTTTTATTGATTTTTTTGGTATTAAAAGGTACTTTCATGTTTAGCAACCAAGTTTGCTAAACTATTCATACTTAGCTATATATAAGCTCCATGTAAAGTGTTCATTCACATGAATGGGTAGTGAGTAGCATCATCATCGGCTGCTCAGCTCCGCAGCTGACACTTGGCTCTCCCAGCTGGAGAATAGACAGGATGAGAAGCTCCAATGTTTGCATGAGTCATAAGTGAACACCTGATCTCTCTTAGTTCAGATCCAGCATTGGCCTCATTATGTCAATGTAGATCAAGAGAGGGCAGTATGGGTTTATGAATGGCCAATTTAAGTTTGAAACTTGTCCGTGTCAAAGATTATTATCAAAGACAGCTAGGTATAACAATAAACGTGATGTAATGGAAATTACCTGAAATATAAACGGAGGGTTTCTTTGCACGATTTATCATGATTTCCATTATTACGATGCAATACAAATGAATGAAAGTATGCACACCTCTTACCTGTAAGTGAAGGTTGTGAGATAAGTCAGCTGGCTTTCTTTTCTATTAACTAAAAATATCAACTCTATATTTTAACTTCATAAAATCAAAGGAATTTTTGCTTTTTTCCAACAGTAAGAGGGATATTATCTTTCGAATTACGCTTTGATAATACAGATTAGATAACTGGAAATGTACCACGATTTAAGGCAGGAAAGACAATGGAGGATGAATTTATGAATACGATCATTTACATTTATTTTTATTGTATATTAACTGACATTTAAAATGATGAAACTCATTTTGCTTACAGAGAAATGTCTTCAGCATCTTTATTATAAAATCCCAATCATTGCCAAAAATATCATTAGATCCAATTGACCTTATGTGGATTTCCCCTTTTCAGATACTAAACGTTAAGCCGTCATGTTAATGACACTTTCTTTTCTTTTGATGTTTAATTAGTGTGTAAAAAGCATTTTGCATTCTTTTCAAGATTGTTTTAGGTTAGTGAGAAAGAAACAATATTCTCAGTAAATGAAATACAGACTTTTAAATCACTACAGTAGCTATTTTTGAGGCCCCATCAGAACTAGGAACAAGTCTACCGGGAGTCATTATGAGTTGTTACAAATTCTAAAAATGTGGATTCTAAGCTTTCTAATAACATATGTAACACGTAAATCAAGAAAAATATATATATGACATTGTCATTTGAATGTCAGCACTCTACAAACTGGTTTATGAATAAATGATCAGCTACCAAAGAGGGTTAACAAAGACTATACATTTATATTACTTTTTGATGTAAAGTAATTATTATACCTTGTATATAAAATTATTATTTTATATACGAGGTGTGTGTGTGTAAATATAAACCCCAGTGCTGCAGGTGAACATCAGCTACAGTTAGCTTTTTTTCATTTTATATTCTGCTTACTTGCTCTTGATTATCATGTCCTTTTGCTATATTAAACTCAGTTTTTCAAATCAAATTAGCTGCTTCACAAGGACATTTAAAGGACACACAGTTTGATAATACAAACGGGCAAGAGAACGCATTTCCTACTAAACAATTTAGCCTTTGTTTATTTAAACAGCTTCTGTCTGGTCTCACACACTGAACAGTCAGTCCCATCCAGAGAAACTATAAGAGCTTTTAACTTTTCTGAATGAAGTATCCACAGATTCCTTTTCAAAACATGGTGTGAATCTCTTGTTTGCCCCAAAAATAGACAGCAGCTTTGATTTCCAGGTTTTTCAATGTGCATAATGCTGGTTATAACTATCCACAATATATGCAAGGTAGGGCTAAACATGATATATTTGTTATGTTTACAACCAAATAGTATTTTGTTGGCAGAACACAACCTTACTTTAAAGTAAGAAAAAGTAGAGTTAAAAAACCCCTCCTTGAGCTTCCCTGGTGAAGCTGAAATAGACAAGATATGTTCAAGTAAACATTGAAAAGCTTTAAGGAATAAACATCAGTGAAGAGTTCTTTGCATTCCATTGAATCCAGATGTAAGAAGCAAAGCTAATGACCCTAAACTTCCCCTTAGTAAAGGGTAATAAAGAAGCAAATATTACGTTGTGAACAAAGTTAGTTTGTTTGATCTGAGAAACTCTGGCTAATAAGTACGTTCTTCCAAGGCTTTAACACATTGTTAAATGTGAGAGAAAGATGAAAACAAAAATGTGCTTTTTATAGTTGCAAGGATTCATGTTGTTTAAGGCAGAACAGGTTAATATGCATTCACCACGGCCTCCTCCCTGAGCCATGTAAAAAGAAAGGGCTTTCTTTTTTTATTTTGAATCAAGATTGGACTTCCAGAAAGTTTGCACAAAAGCCTGTTGCCTAGCTGCAAAGTAAGGAGCCTCTCTCCCCCTGCTGCACTCCCTTTGTGAGCATTTATGACTACGGGATCCTCTGAAGAATTCTGTGGAATTCAGTCAGCTATAGAATTTCATCCTTTACTTCATCACATTCACTTTTCCTCTGGTTGAGCATCTATTATAAGTTTAACAATGGTGTACAAAAAATTCACTGAAAATCTTTTGCAGTCAAAACAATGTCCTCTTAAAAGTCTTATTTTTGTTTCTGTCCTGTGTGGTTTGTCGTCTAATTTGAATATTGTGGAAAGGTTTTATGCCCTACAGGTTTTAGAGACAATTGTTGATTTAACAAATGTTTTTTTTTTCATAAATCAGCCGTGCGCTTAATGTGTGCACTATATTCCAAAATCCTTAAAAATGTTTGTTATGCGACTTAGAGTTGACATGTTTCTGACCCGCCCTGCACGAGCGTGTGTGAGATTCGTGGGCGCACACTTCAAATTATTGTCCCTACAGTGTTGCCAATCGAGAATCATTGCGCTCAACTTGGGGAAACACAAAATGCAGCATATAAACAGTTCAAGGTGAAGTTGCGAGCGCCGTCTTTTAGCATGCGTCTTATAATACCAGAATTTGTCCTACTGTTCATCGTAATGATGATTAAAAATAATATTTTGAAAACATTTTTTGTTAAAAAACTATGTTTCTATTGTAAGGAAATGTTTATTCTTTTAGTTGTTAAATACTTGGGCCTAAAAAAAAGGCTTTGTTTTTTGGTTTCAGTGTATTGTTAAGTATTTAATTGTATATTCTTTGTAAATAAATAAATAAAGGTTGCTACTCTGTGGATTTCACCTATTGCGATTTACACTGTGATAAATGAAGGATCACTGTACACTATACGATCCATGCTTTCATCTGCAAGTTTCCTAAAAATAATCCACTCTCTCATTTGTAGCCCTATGACGGAGTGTTTTAGTCTGGATGAGGTATACCAGTCGCTGCGTTATTTTCTGGAATGAGAAGTATATGTTTGAAGTTGCTGGAGTTGCTTGTCATTTCATATTAATCACCAGCAATTGGATGGAAATTATCCTGTCTATGTAAATATTTTGTCACTCCAATGATGCATTCCAAAAAAAGTATTTTAGATTATATTATTTATCCATCTGACTAAATGTTTGATAAATTTCAGATACTGCAACATTATTTTTATACATCTTGTAAGTTCGCACAAAATCTAACCCAGGAACCACAATACAAATGCGAAATGTATCTAGGATTCTAAGTTTATAAAAAATTTATAAAATAATTTGACTAAGCTTAATTTTTTAGTTATGAATCTGACGGTAATTAAAAAGCGATTTAAACAGATTTTCAGAATATTTTGTTGTGTGTCCATGGATGTCTCTGGAAAAACTGATTTCTAAGCCCTTTGAACCCCTATTCTGGTCACAGATGTGGTCAAAAGGTTTTGTCAACATAAAGAACAAACTGCTGTTTTAATTGTAAAATTAAAACACCAGAGCTGCCTAAGTAGGGTTCACTTGGTTCATTTACTTCGCTGGAATTCTGTTTAAGTTTGTGTGTGTGTTTCTTTGACAAATCTTATAGGTATTGTATGGAATGTCTTTTTATCATTGTATGAGGTGCCTTGGCTACCCAATGACCAGATCTGCCCCATCTTTATGTTCAAGGCTGCTGTGAGTAGAAATCTCACTAATATTTTCTTTATTAATTTGTTTTTTCCTTGTGTTTTCCTAGAGTATGATGGCGCACAATCCTTCCTGAGGGGGTGGTTTCTAGCAAGACGCAATCAGTGATACTGGCAACCCCTTAGGCCATGCTACTACCCTGTGTCTTCACCATTTCAACATCTCTCAGCATCTGGGGCACTGTGTTCAAAAACTGCTGCATCACTCGCCTACTTCATGAGCCAGCAGGATGCAGCTGAGGTCCTCGCACTCTCCGAGCGCCTCCTCATAGCTTCATACAAAGGACAAGCTGACAATGTGGTCCAGCTTATCAACAAAGGAGCAAAAGTAGCTGTCACAAAGGTGGGATTTTGTCTTAGACTGTTCTCTCAAAATGTGTATTGCAAAGTTGTTGTTTGGTTTATGTTTTTATTTTTTGCCTCATTAACGGAGAAACTAGAATTCTCTGGTTGGTTAGATAGATTTGCTAGGTAGTCGACACATATTTGTCAGATTTTACTAGTAACTGAAAAACTGTTCTTATATTTTTATTTCCTTGTTTAAAGTAATTTTATAATTATATATTATAATTACTTGTTTAATAATTATAATTATATGTTTAGTTATTTTCTGTGTCTAGAGTTTTAAAGAACATGTAGAATTTACTAGTGCACTAAACATCTTGTCTACACTTCTTGATGTGTTGAAAGCTTGGCTTGGACAATTATTCCTACAGTTAGAAGAATCTATTGCCCTTACTTTTTACAGATGTTTCGATGCTTAACTGTGCCTGCAAGATATTGTTACCTGAAAATTGAATACCTGAACTACAACCCCAAATCCCAGAGGGGAGCAGGGCCAAAGAGTAGAGAGAGAAGAATGGATTTCAGACCATGTCTATCTTGCCTATCAGTGGGCAAGAGTCATAATCCCTCTTCCAATGTCTCTCTGCCTGACATTCTAACCATATACTCTAATAAAGAGAGAGAGAGAGTGAGGAGTGACAAAAGCAAAGGAGGTTGATTAGCAGTGCTTAACTGATGGTGAGTCTTGTCTTACAGCAATAGTGGCTCAAGTCTGTTGCAAGACTTGAACATAGCATCACAATGTACAATGACTGTTTGAAGATTCTTGCATTACATGAGTTACCAAAAAATCTAATTCCCCTTGGGGTAAAGTATTAAATACTTGATTCTAATAGAATTGATGAGAAGTTAGTTGATGCAGATAGCTGTGAAGGTCATTGGGCTCTCCGCACTGGAGGACCTTCACAGCTCTTCCTGTACAGACGAGCCAACACCATCCTGTTGGACCCCTTCCATCCTGTTTGAGCCGCTGCCATTGCGTAAACTGTGCAGGGCCATCAAATCTAGGAACAAACTGATTAAAAAACTACTTCTTTCCAACTGCTGTAAGAGCCATAAAAGCCTTCGTAGCGTTAGTTATTTTGTGCAATTGTCATCTTTTTTATTAGTGCAATACCATGTTTACTTTAATTTGGTTGTTATAATGTTTTATACAGCTTTCTCTTAGTAATGTGTTTTCATATTTGTTGTGTTTGTATACTTATTTTGTTTTTATATTTACAAATTGTGTCTACACTGAAAGGCACTATGCTTTTCATTGTATTTGTTACAATGACAATAAAGTGAATCTGAACATTTAGGTGTATTTGATAATAGTAACCTTAAATACCTATTCAGGTTCAATTTAGTCTGCTTCAGCCTGTCAGTGAAGATTTGGAAAGTGGATTAGGGCTTCTAGTTCAGATCCCTTTCTGTCTTAAAAAAATTCGAAAGTTTGTAAGACGCAGGGGGAAAGTAACTCATAACCATGACGATGGGTGTCTGAGTAACCTGACTCTAACCCTTTTGGTACTATGTGGAGCCTCCAACTTCATGGCTCAAAACTGGAATAATTGAGATAAATCAAAAAACACTAACAAATTTGTTGTAAAAATTGGCAAAAAAAAGCAACAACCATAAAACAATAACTAACTGCCTTGTAGCAGAGCTTAGCTCAGCATAATCTATGAATAATAATGATACATTTGGTCTTTTGTTGTATCTCTGATTATTATGTTATGTGTTACTCATTCATTTACTGTTACTCCCTTTGTCTTCGAGAGTTTTTATTGCAGTGTGATTGCAAATTTAATTAATGTGTGTTTTATCACTCAAAGTGTATTTGTCTTGTTTCTCATTTAATTTTGTCGCATCAGTTAGTAATGGAAAAATTGTTTGTGAGAAATCCTAAATAAAATAGTGTAGGGGGAAAGAAGAATTTAGATTGTGTTAGTGACATAGTATAATGTTTCTTGAATAGTCGTTTAAGTTCCAAATATATATTTTATAGAATGAGGGAACTGTCAAAGTTTAGGCAAATCGTAACAAAGTCTTTGGAATAAAAACCATTACCGGTATCTAAAACAAGAATGCAGATATATCCCTGTTTCATGAAATCCTAATCCTTGCTAATATATTGTAACAGCTACAGCAATGCTACAGTTTTGCTGTGCTCTAATTTGTGTATTTTGACCAGTTGTATTTAGGCATTTTGGCAAAAGGCCATTATAAGAGGAGAATCCGGGATAAATAGAGTTTTAAAAACATTGCTCAGTCCAGGAAAATGAATGCTGTGAAAGTAATTTGCAACGCTGCTAGGGTGAAAACGTTTAAACAAAACAAAAAAAAGGTTTACTGTCAACTGCATTTTACATATAGTTTGGTGTTTAAGTTTAGTGTTATATAAATATACATATACATATATATATAGCATATATATATATATATATATATATATATATATATATATATAACACTAAACTTATACACTTTTTATATATATATGTATATATACACTAAACTTAAACACTTAAACTACTTAATAACTAGGTCAACAGGTAGGTTCAATGGTCAGCACCTGCTTGGCCAATAATGTCTGCAAGGTAGGTCATTATACTTTAGAGCCCTTAAAAAATACAATGTTTCATGAAATCATACACACACTATTTGTTAAATATGAGAATATTCGCTCTTTTTGGATTTCATTGTCTTCAAATATTTTTTTTTTGTATTAGGGTGACGCCATAGTTCATATTTAAAGTACCGTTTGAAACACTAGGAAACTAAACTAGTGACACAAAGAAGCCACCTTTAAAGCATAAGTGGACAAAAGCTTGCTGCTGGCCTTAAGCCTGTGTTTACTGGAGCTCTGTAAGCAGCTTCATTACAGCAAGATCCAGCGAAACCCAATCTGGAGGCTGATGAATGTAGGTTTGTGCCACACCCTAACAAAGCAGAGACCTCAACCAAGAAAAATAATGTCTGCCGTTTAATGCAGTGTTTTTGTGTGGGAAAGTCACTTATCTGCAATTCAATTGTGTTGTCATGATTACAGATTAATAGAATCACATGGAAATAGCAGTTTGAAGTTTGAATGGTTTAACAGTGCATGTTGAACAGTGTATGTAGGTATCCTGGAAGGTCATTCATCCAGTTAGGATGAAGGATTGCACAAACCTATCATGTTAAATTACAATTTTGTGAATTGTAGCTCAACTTTAATCTTATTTCCCTGTGAACATTTCTGTAATCAAGTAACCTTTTGGTTTCTGTGGCTGGCTGTCCAAAGATCCGTGTTCAGTAGGATGCTCAGATCACTTAGTGTTCTCTGTTTTGCTCACATGAACAGCTGTGCAGATTTTACCCTGTTCTCTTTGAGCTTGGATTAAGGATTTGTTTGTTTTCCATGTTGTGCATTATGCTTTGACACAGATTGTCTTTACTTGTGCTTTCACATGATCACAGTACCTTTTAGAGCAATTTAGAAATTTAAACCTATCCACTTCTGGGAGCTGTGTGTGGTACTGTAAAGTCAGGTTGTCTCTATTTGCAGCATCATGCATGTTTTTGTGTCTGCAGTATGGCAGAAGTCCTCTGCACTTGGCTGCCTACAAACGTCACACTGAGGTTGTGCGACTCCTTCTGAAAGCTGGCTGTGACCTGGACATTCAAGATGATGTAAGTGAATTGATTAAGCCAATCAGCCGTAGCTGTTGTGTCCTTTGTTATTATCAGACACTTCCATTCCTTACTAACGATAGTTATGAACAACTTCTTTTTTTTCAGATCCTATTAACTTGGAAAAACCAATTCAACTCTAAATTAATTTGAACATATTTATTAATGTAGACTAATGGCCTTCGGTAGCCTTGAATGGGACCCTCTGGAATGCCCCCTCACGGGAGAGGCTACAGGACAAATGTCTATTTTCCACACAGACAGTGATAAGCCAGAGGCTTGGCATTGTCAATTTAATTCTCTGTGGTCAGGGAGCTCTGGTACAGGATGCAGTTCATCCTCCAGGACGTGGGGGAGCAGGACTTGCAGACTAAAAGAGGAGAAGGAGAAAAAGGAGGAAAATCAGGGAAAAAGACAGTGGAAAATAATTGACGGATCAGAAAGATTGATGGAGGTTAGCCAATACCACTCTTAATTAGCCATTGGAAACCTGTGTACCTTCATATTTCCTATACTAAACAATCTCCAGTCCTTAGCTACTCCCCCTGTGCCTGGCTCAGTAAAACTTAGCTTCAAATAATGCTTGTTTTAACTTTTCCCTCTCATTTCTCCTGTTTTTATCATAGACGTCATGTGCATTAATCTCTCTGTCAGTGCTCTTATGCAACACTTCGCCTGCACAGTGTCCCTCATTGCTAATTTGCCATTCACCTTATGGTTAAGTATAAATGTAAGCTGAAGCTTTTTCCCGAAACTCAACAATGGGCATGCATAGGTTCAACGGTGTGTATTATTGTGCAGCATTACTATTTGATTCATTTTAAACTGAGTAAGCCATAGAGAATTTAGGGAAGTACAATAGGGTTACTTGTCTGCATTTGTGCTTAAACCGGAGCTGGGCTGTTATTATGTAGACCCCATTTTTGTAGCCGCCTATTATTTCTAAAGGTTTTGCACCTTTCACTTTAAATTTAAGAAATGCAATAAATTTTAAAACCAAACTTATATACTGAGCTGTGCTTGAACATGTCAGTTTCTGTTGAGACTTGTTATTTCCCTGCAACCCATGCCGCAATGCATAAATTTTCCTTTAACAAGACCTATTGGCTAAAAACAGTACACTGGCTGGTGCTCTTGGTAATACAGACATACAGGCCACGCTTTATTGCTGTTACCTTCAATTTTTAGGTTTATCTGTGGAAAAAAGAAGATCATATTAAAATGGAGGAGTTATTGCCATAAAATTGGGTCATTTAAATGTAATATCATACTTTTCCAAAAGAGCATGTAATTAAACTTCATGGGTCTTTAAAGTTTGTTTTTACTAATGTTTGATGATATCAGTCTTTTCATATTGCATATTGCTGTTTGCATGTCTTTCTGCAGGGGGAACAAACAGCCTTACACCGTGCTGCTGTGGTTGGAAACACTGATATTATCAGCGCACTCATTCAGGAAGGGTGTGCACTGGACAGACAGGATAAGGTGTGAGTCAAACGCCACGCAAAAGATCGTACTCAACATACAGATGCTAATGTGACACTCAAAACAGTAGCTTGGGTTGTGTTGACAGTACAGCAATTTCTCATACTGAGCATGAATTTAGTGACAGTGGAGAGGGGAAAAACCTGACGAGTAAAAATGCTCCCTCCAATTCTACTTTTATCAATTTTAGGAATAACTAGTAAACCTGTAGTCTGAAAGGGATGTGCTCTGTTACGAACGTATGGACCAACCAGATCTCTGATGTATGATAGAACTTGAAATAGGGCTTGAAATATCAGAAGGAGAATCTTAAAATCTACTCTTCATTTGACAGGGAACCAATGACGGGAAGCTGGTAAAAGGGTACTAATAAAAGTAACTGAATGGAATTAAATTATGAAGCTGTGCTTGGATGAAAGAAACATAATGTGGTATTTTAATAGAGAGGAAGTAAATATCTTTGTGGGTAATAATTATTTTCTCTGTTACTCTTTGGGAGTCATTGCTAATGAAGAAATGTAAACATTTAATTTCCCTTCATTCCTTGTCTGCTCTGTTTTCCTTGTAATGTTTTCTGATTTTATTATAAAATTTCTGCTTAAAGCACAGTTAGAAAAAAATTATGTTCTTCATGCACAAGATTGTTTTGGGATTTTTCTGCAAGCTTTTTTTCCATTAGATGAATGCCTAAAATCTTGCAGCCTTGATCGGGTATTTAAGTGAGGCAGAGCAAAAGGAGGGATGTTTAATCCAGCATAATGAGTGTATTTTAGAATTGAATAGAGCTCTAATCTTCTTAACCTACACTCTCCATAAAAATTGAAGGACTCTGTAGTGAGACGTGTTCATTAACACAGTAAAAAAAATCTATAACCTGTGCAGCTTGCCTTTAACTTTGGCTTTAAACTGAAAAAAATACTACATTAAAATTATTTTTTGTATTGTTTTCGTTAAATATTTTATTGCATATTGCACAAAATTATCCTGTCACAGGATAATGTCAAAGCATTAAAGGGAGGATAATTTTGTGCAATCACCAATATGCCATTAAGTATTTAAGGAAACATAATTTTCATGTTGATTTTAATCTTCCATTAATATTCAATCCAACAGTGGGAGAATTTTTGTAACAAGGAAAGTCTGCACCAATGTGTTGTATACAGTGTTTAAAGTCAGTCAATAACTTTTTTACATATTAAAAGAAAATACAATAAGCTTTTAGAATGATAAATAAAGGTCAGTATTATTTAATTAAACCCAAAAGATAATTTTCAACATTGCAAATTTGCTTTTAGTTTCAGCTTTTCTTTACAAGATGGCAAAACAACACATATTATACCTAAATAAAAACAGCTTGTAACTGGCATGGGACACTGAGAGGAATCCTTGGCACCATATAGTGAATCAGTAAAAAGAACATTTTTCTTTTCAAATCTCATAAAAGCACAAAATATACACAGCTAAGAATCTGTGGTGTTGACTATAGTATGTTATGTAACTATAGTGACATTACATTCATATTTCAGCTTGTGCTTGTACTTCACCCTTGAAAAGCAGCCGTGTGGGTAAGAAAGGGTTGACGTAACACCCGCATTAGCAATACTTGTTCAAATTATTTGAAAACAAAGTCAAAAGTAACAATGACAAACATGATTAGATATAATCGCACTACAATCACTGATCACTTCCTTATGCTGTTTTTAAAAACAAAGCGCATGATGTCCTCACTAAGGGGCCCACTGTGTTTGAAAGATCAGATGAAGACTGCATAAGATCCATAGTTTTTTTTGGACCAGGGGTGCCCACACTTTTCTAGCTAGCGAGCTACTTAAAAGATGACCAAGCCACCCACAAAAAAATGCCCAACGCCTATTTTTTATATTATTTTAAATTTAAATAAAATGAAATAAATAGGTGATTTAACTGTTAAATCATCTAAATTTATATCACTATTTATGCATTTAGAAAGAGGTATACTTTAATTGAATTTAGTTAATTAGTTATTAAGTTTGTCTTCAGCATTAACCCACAGAGGAATGTCTGTGGTTCTCTCCACGCACAAGCATATGCGAATAAGTACGATTTTTAAAAAAATTCTTATTCTTATCCAAGTGAAAATACAAACTCAAACACAATGTTCATTGGTACAGCAGCTCGCACTTTTCATGCGTCTCCTGCCTTGGTCTCACTACTGCCACAGATTTGAGCTCCTCCTCCACTGCGATCTACACATATCCGCTCTAAGCGAGGTCAAAAAATACAGGATAATAAGCGACACGTAAGTTTGCTAAAGCGGGTAATGCAAAGCTAACGTAGAGTGCACATCCGTGCATCAGTTAGCTATGAGATGACTAAAATCTTCATTCAGACCTGTATCGCATTTTGAGTTAGATATGGCCTAAACTGTTACTGACAGGAGCGCCATTTCCACTTTGATTAGAGTCAAGTAATTTATGGTAAATGGCTCGTACTTCTATAGCACTTTATCAAGTCCAGGGAACCTCAAAGCACTTTAAACTACGTTCATTCACACACTTGTGATGGCAAGCCTGCTGAAAGGTAGCCATAAATGCCCCGGGGCAGTCTGAAAGTCTGCCAAGCACAGGCGTCACCCTCTGACCATCACCATTAGGCAAGGCAGGTGTCTTGCCCAGGGACACAACGAATGAGACAGACGAAGTGGGGACTTGAACCGGCAACTCACAAAACAAACTCCCACCTCCAAAGCTAATTGGGAAGATTAGATATGAAGTTTTTTTTTTGTGCCATCTTTTCTCCCCACCTCGAGCTTGGTGCGCATTGATCTAAGAGAGTCAATCAGCCATGAGTGTAACTGCATAGGTCTTGCTGACCTGGCAGGTCTGATAAGCAATCTAAGCAGGAACTTAGTGTTGAGCAGACGGACTCTGTGCCATCGTCATTGATAGAGCCTACCAGTTAAAATTATCAAAATTCAGAACACATCTTAAAACTTTACAATGTCAAATGTGACAACAGAGTGTTTTAGTGAAAGAAGAGATACAAGTTTATTTTCAATTTGGGAGCTCTGTTTATATCCCAGCTCTTGTACTATTAATCCAGATTAATCTTTCACAGCAGGAAATGTGATAGCAAGATGATGAAATTGTATTTGTGCTAAAAGAAACCTTTTTTACTCCACACACCTGAAAACACTGTAGCCCTTTTTGTTATGGTGATTATTACATGAGATGCTGCTTCCCTGTAAAGAAGTCAGGTGTGACACATTTCTCCCTTTTCTGAATACCCATGACAAAGAATTTGTGGGTTATCTATCAGCTAAAATCTCATTAACTCTGTATGACTGCCTCTGTTAAACTTAATGGTACTTTTTTTGGTCTTCCACTCTTTCAGGATGGCAACACAGCTCTCCATGAGGTCTCCTGGCATGGATTCAGTCAGTGTGTTAAACTGCTGGTAAAGGCTGGAGCTAATGTTCACGCCAAAAATAAGGTATATTATGTCAGAGCGTGTAAAATAAAAAATGGTACTGACTAAGGTCCTGGCCAGATTACCATCTAGAGTATGTGACCTTCATTGGACATTTATTTAACATACTGAGACAATACTGAGGCATTGCTTAAGCACATCGCTGTAAAAATAGATATGCATGTGTTAAATTTTAGGAATATGTAGAAGAATTTAACCTATTTAAATAGAGGAGGTAAAAACTGCTACATAAATATTGGTTGATCAAAATTTTGCCTAGGCCACATTTTTCTTATTTTTTTCCACAGTAAGATCATGTAAACAATGTTATGTGTGTGGAATATAAACATATTTTAGTATTAGTTCACTTAGTCTCTTTATGTCGTTGTTTTTAGGCAGGTAACACGGCTCTCCACCTAGCATGTCAGAATGGTCACACTCAGAGCTCCAAGGTTCTGCTCCTTGGTGGATCCCGGCCTGACAGTCAAAACCATGTAAGTTTTCAGTATGCTTCTGGTAGTATTACAGTTATCAGCCAAAAGTCCTAAAATAAATTAAGAAAATTTTTAGTTATACCAATTTTTGTTATTAACCTAATACCTATTGTTGAGGAGATTAAAGTAGAGCTGCTGTTTTTTCACATGGAGAGCAGACAGTTGAGTTGGCGCAAACAGATATATGTGAGCGAAAGTTATTGTTTGATTTATTATTGTATCAAGAATCAGTTTATTTATATAGAACCAATTTACAACAGGTGTTGGCTCAAGGCACTTCACAGAAAATCCATTAAAATCAAAGATACATCATAACAAATCAATTTAAAAAAGTTTCCAATCTAAGGAACCACAGCAGATTGCATCGAGTCATTGACTTGCAGCATTCACTCCTCTGGAATCAGCAGACCAAAACAATGGCTTGTGTTGTCGTTGACTTTACAGCAATCCCTCATACTGAGCATGCATGTAACGATAGTGGAGAGGAAAAACTCCCCTTTAACAGGAAGAAACCTCCAGCAGAACCAGGCTCAGTACAAGCAGCCATCTGCCATGACCTACTGGGGGTTTGAAAAGACAGAAAACTAAATTAAAAGCACAGGATACTGAAATAATAGTTTATAGCATCAGTTGTAGAGCGTCACTGGAAGCATCTCAGTCCATGTTCTCATCCAAGAAGCTGTCTCAGCTAACAGAACGCCAGCCCAGATGTGGTTACTATGGAGAGAAGAACACTAGGAGAAAACAAAAGGTTAACAAGTTTGAAATAACTAAGTAGATTGGACAAAGGAAGAAAGTAGCAGACAGAGAAGTGGTCAGAGTGTCCTCCAGCAGTCTAAGCCTATAGCAGCATAACTATAGAAAAACTTAAATAACTTAACCCTGCAGAGTGAGACATGAAGAAGGTAGACCAATGGAGAACCGTCTGTCAAGACTGAGTTCCTCCCCAACCGGATTAGGCTGTCTTCTCTGCCTCTTCCTAACTATAAACTTTATCACACAGGAAGGTTTTAAGTCTAGATTTGAAACTAGACAGGGTGTCTGCCTCACGGACTAAGGCTGGAAGCTGGTTCCATAGGAGAGGAGCCTGATAACTAAAAGATCTGCCTCCCATTGTACTTTTAGAGATTCTAGGAACCACCAGTAAACCTGCAGTCTGAGAGCGAAGTGCTCTGTTTGGGACATAAGGAGTAATCAGATCTCTGATATAAGATGGAGCTTTATTAGTGAGGGCTTTATAGGTCAAAAGAAGAATTTTAAAATCTATTCTAAGTTTGACAGGGAGCCAATGAAGGGAAGCTAAAATTGGGGAGATGTGATCTCTCTTTTTAAGTTTCATCAGAACTCTTGCTGCAGCATTTTGGACCAACTGTAGACTTTTAATTGCATTTTGTGAACTTCCTGCTAATAAAGAGTTACAATAGTCCAGCCTTGAAGTAACAAATCTATGGACTAGTTTTTCAGCATCTGCCCTAGAGAGAATATTTCTAATTTTTGCTATAATCCTAAAATGACAGAAGGAAATCTTACAGACCTGTTTTATATGAGACTTGAAAGAAATTTCCTGATCAAAAATAAGGTTTTTTACATTGTCACGAGATGCCAACCTGATTCTATCCAGGCCAAGTGGCTGGTCCAAAGATAACAACTTCTGTCTTTTCAGAGTTCAAGAGCAGAAAGTTTAATGTCATCCACATTTTTATGTCATCTAGACATGCCTGTAATCTACCAAATTGACTGGATTCATCAGGATTTATAGATAAATACAGTTGTGTATCATCAGCATAACAGTGGACATTAACACCATGCTGTGTGATGATTTTACCAAAAGGGAGCATGTGTATAGTAAATAGAATTGGGCCAAGTACAGAACCCTGTGGTACTCCACAAGTAACCTTACAATGGGGAGAAGATTTGTCATTTAGATGAACAAACTGGGATCTATCAGACAAATACGATTTAAACCAGCCTAGTGCTGTTCCCTTGATCCCCACAGTGTGTTCGAGCCTTTCAATGAGGATATTGTGATTGACTGTGTCAAAAGCAGCACTGAGATCTAACAAAACTAGAATAGACACAAGCCCATTGTCTGAGGCCATGAGAATATCATTAGTAACTTTAAGGAGAGCTGTCTCAGTGCTATGATGAGCTCTGAAACCTGACTGAAATTCTTCAAATAGGTCATTATTCATCAAATGCTCTCTCAGTTGATTAGCAACAATTTTTT
>JAVLVB010000278.1:884947-902654 GCA_032876305.1 Orestias chungarensis
ACAAGGTTGAAATAACGGTAACTAAGTAGATTGGACAAAGGAAGAAAGTAGCAGAGAGAGAAGTGGTCAGATTGTCCTCCAGCAGTCTAAGCCTATAGCAGCAGAACTATAGAAAAACTTAAATAACTTAACCCTATAGAGTGAGACATGAAGAAGGTAGAGCAAAGGAGAACCGTCTGTCAAGACTGAGTTCCTCCCCTACCTCTTCCTAACTATAAACTTTATCAAACAGGAAGGTTTTAAGCCTAGATTTGAAACTAGACAGGGTGTCTGCCTCACGGACTAAAGCTGGAAGCTGGTTCCACAGGAGAGGAGCCTGATAACTGAAAGATCTGCCTCCCATTGTGCTTTTAGAGATTCTAGGAACCACTAGTAAACCTGCAGTCTGAGAGTGAAGTGCTCTGTTAGGGACATAAGGAGTAATCAGATCTCTGATATACGATGGAGCTTTATTAGTGAGGGCTTTATATGTCAAAAGAAGAATCTTAAAATCTATTCTAAGTTTGACAGGGAGCCAATGAAGGGAAGCTAAAATTGGGGAGATATGATCTCTCTTTTTAAGTTTCATCAGAACTCTTGCTGCAGCATTGTGGACCAACTGTAGATTTTTAACTGCATTTTGTGAACTTCCTGCTAATAAAGAGTTACAATAGTCCAGCCTTGAAGTAACAAATGAATGGACTAGTTTTTCTGCATCTGCCCTAGAGAGAATATTTCTAAATTTTGCTATATTCCTAAGATGAAAGAAGGAAATCTTACAGATCTGTTTTATATGAGACTTGAAAGACATTTCCTGATCAAAAATAACACCAAGGTTCTTTACATTGTTCATCATTCGTCCCCAAAATAAATTATTTATTCTCTCAATTCCACCTCTGCTCGAGTCATTGATCACAACCTGACAATATATATGTGTATATATATATATATATATATATATATATATATATATATATATATATATTCAAAGTTAGTGGATATGACTTTAAATATAGTATATAATTAAATTTAGCTTGGAACAGAGGCATACCAAGTTTATCTACTCCCTTTAATAAGTATAAATCAACCTCCATTGAAATTGCTCTCAACTGAAAAATTGATCTTCACTGTTTTTCTGTTTCTTTCTTTAGGCAGGTCAGACTGCTTTAGACCAGGCCAGAGATCACAACAACCCAGAGGTGGCTCTGCTTCTAACAAAGGCTCCCCAGGTAGATGAAGAATCATGTTATGGATACGCTTGACACCCTCCTATTAACCACAGAATTTGCTGATGTTCACACAAAAGGTTTCACATTCTATCATTACACATATTTTTTATATTTTTATTAAGAAATTATTTATAAGTAGGTAATATTCAAGTACACACAAAATCTGCTATACATAAAGAACTGGGATTTATATATTTGACTACACACCAAATTAGTATTAGTATTTCAGTCAGAGGTGATTTGATTATACAGTATAATGGCTTTTTGGTTGATTAATGTCCTTTGCTGGATTATTTACCAGTTGTATGAGTCTGTCTTAAATTGTAAAGATCACAGGAAATACACATTTCCACGTTTACATAGGTTGCATTTTAAACTTAACTTAACCTGTGTTTAAAGGGAAATAGTAAAAGCACGACCAATGTTGCACAGCACATGAATAGATTTTTTTACATGTTCCAGCATTTTACTTCATGGTTAAAGCTACTTATGACAAAACTGAAATAACTCTTTCCTTTTACTCCCATATGTTGGAGCAAGAACGGTGTAGTCCAGGATGAGGTGTCACCATATTGAGTCCACAGTGTAAAATCTTAGTCATGTCTTGTACAAAGGGTCATAACATTTACATTTAAAGGGTAGCAAACTCAGCATTTTTTGTCAGTTGTAAGTAAAAGGCGTTTTCTTGTGTTTTTCTAATAAAATCTATAATTTAAAAATTGTTTGTCTTTGTGTAACCTTGTGTTTCGCAATTGAACTTCCGTGTTTCCGTGTCCAGTTGCAGAGCTTCATGCGTGGCAGGAGTGCGAGGAAGAGAAGAGAGAAACAGAAGGCAGAGGGCCGAGCACGGTCGGTGCCCAGAGATGGAATATTAACCTGTAATGTAAGTTTGCATGACTATGATGTCAAAGTCAATGAGTGATTCAAGAGTTTTCTTAATTTAAAAAGAAAACTGGTTTAAACACTGGTGGTAAAAAAATATTTAAAAATACTTAAAGGACTGTTTCTTTTAGAAGGAATAAAGGATTTTCTTTTATCTTGTCTGTCCATAGACATTGCACATGGAACAATAGAATATATGCAATGAATTTATTTATTTACGATATGATTTACATAATATATAATGTTAAATTACAACTTCATGTTATCTAATTCATTTTTTTTATTTTTTTTATTTTTTTTACTTTTTGTGTTCTGGTTTGAGACCTAGTATGAAGACAGATCCTGTAAAATTAAAAAAGTAATTTAATTAAAAATTACATATATTTAAGAAACTGTATCTCTTAGTAAAACACATTAGAAATATTAATTACACACAGATGAATGTTTCAAAGCCTCTATCTGTATTAACGATGATTTACCCCTCAAATCTAAAAAAACATGACATTTAGGATTAGAATATACATTAACACCATGTTACATCATAAAGGTTGTGGGGTTAAGTTAAAGTATGCCTTATATCTGTTTAGAGGTTTTTATCTTCAAAACATACATTTAATCTGAAAATGAGCCCCATCAAAATGCATATTGTGTTTTTTTGGAATATGACTGTACATATGAAAAGCACCAATAATGCTTTCTTAATCTTAAATAACTCCCTATTGTACTATTATTGTACTATTTAAATTTTTGCAAATTAGCTTTTACTGCTATATCTTTGTAGTAAGCTTATAACTTAGTCTTTACCTCTCGTACAGTTTTTCACGATTGGAACCCACATTTAAAACATAATAATTAATCAGAAAAAAAATCACAACAAATCTTTAATTTTTATTTATTTTTTTCAGGATAGTGGATCTACTGCAGATGGTGCGACAGAGTCAAACATCAGAGACGAGAATGTCAGTAGGCAGAAAGAAAAGGTGAGATAAATGAAACTGGGGTTTTTGCATTAAGCGTGTAAATGAAAAGCTGTACATAGTTGTAATTGCAGAATGGCACAATAACAAATACCGTATTTTACAGACTTTAAGGCACACTTAGAAGCCTTAAATTTTCCCAAAAATCGGTTGTGCGCCTTACGTAAAATTGGGTGAGTTCCAAAACTTTGGTAAGCACTCAAGTTTGAGTGCAGTGATACGGATACTAGAGCTCAGATCTGTCTGAAGTAACAATAATTTTAGGCGAGTGCGCAAAATTCTCGAACACGCTCCAACGGAGGCTTGGACACCTTATTAACTTTGACGAACTGCTTACTCGGCTCAACTCTTCTCGCTGACGACTTTCTCTTTCTAGTTTGTGCGCATCTCTCTCTCTGCTTCACATGTGAGTCTGTCTCTTGCTGCGGTTTCTCAGAGGGTAGCACCTGTCTGAGCTGCTCCGCACCAGCGTGTTTGAGATTTGTATGCACACGCTTAACATGATTCTTCCTTCATATAGATCTGAGCTCTCAAACGCGTATCAGTGCATGCTTAACCTGGTGGCACAAAACTTACCCCATTGAAATGGAGGGCTCAAAGATAAGTTGCATGTGGAGTGTTTTAGCATGCGTCTTACGATATGGTGTGCCTTATGTAAGTGTTAAGTACAGAAATTAATCCCGTAATTGAGACTGCGCCTAATAATCTGGTGCGCTTTATGGTGCAGAAAATTTATATTAATTTGGGCATTGCTTTGGCAGCCATCTTTGTCTGAACCTCTTCGCCGCAGAGAGACCAGGAAGAAAAACAAAGCGCATGTAGCTTCCCCTTATGGCTCCATTCCACCCCACAGCTACAAAGCTTATCAGCTTTACACACTGTACAGGGACAAAGATGGCAAGATCATGCAGGTATGCAAGCTCTTTGTTCACTCATACATTTATTCTTTGTTATTTGTCTGCATTTCTTTTGAACACAGTAATGGGCCGTAAACTGTGCTTGTATGAGTCTGGTTGGAAGATTTGCATCATGTGTTGTCCTACAGACTTTTCTAGTTTGACGTTTGACCAAGATAGTCACACAGTAAATACTAAATGAATTAGATGAGCTGAGAACATCACCCTGCATGCTAACCCCACAAAGCTGCAATCATTTTATATGCCTGAGTGAGTTTAACTAGCAGGGCTGCTAGACGCAGCTGGAGCCCTCTTGTACAGGCCCAGTGAGTGTCTTTGTCTGGATGTGCTGTAGGCTCCGCTGAACGGCTGCCGCTGTGACCCACTCATTAGTAAACTGGAAAACCAGCTAGAGGCCACCAAGGAGGAGATGAAGACTGAGATCAATGCAGTCGAAGACCTGATAAACAAAAAGATTGGTCAGCTGGACCGCAAGAACAAACACAAGGTAATCCTGCCCACAGTGACTGATAAATAATTATTACAACCTCAAATTTCCTTTCTGTTGCACCTTTTGCAGCTGAAAAGAACAGTCTTACTTTCCCACTCTGGCACAGCTTGTTCTACTGAGGCGTGTTAATCTCTTTTTAAAATTAAATTATTCCTTATTTAAATATTGATTACAACATGCATTGGTCTCCTAGGGACTTTAGTACAAAGCAGAATAAATGATTTAGCAGGTTAAATTCAAATTTAGATCTGAATTTATTTTACTAAATGGTTGTTTTTCTTCCTTGGGTCTGTCACTACAGCAGCTTGTGCTCGAATACTAACAGGGTTAGGCGTCAAGGTTAAGGCAGGATTCCCTCCAGACAAATCTGTGATCCTAGGTAGGGAAAACATTAAACAATAGACAGCAATAGTTTTTTCTCTGTTTTGTCTGTGTGAAGGTTACAGCTCCCTGAATACATGTTACAGGATGTGTAAAAGGTCTTTTTAACAAAAATCGTTTATTTCAAGGCCACAATCTCACACTGAAACACTTTAACTTTAACAGATGATATGAGCTGCTTTTCTACATATTCACTCTTTGTTTTCACACAGTTAATTAATTATTTGTTGTTATAAACTCAATCTTAGTGTCGTTTTTCATAGTGCAGTTTTAGCTAAAGACCCATGTGTAACGGTGGAACAGAAGAGATGTATTTCTTTTGCATCTCCTCTAAATGATGGGGTATGTAATTTATGTAGCAGGTCCCAGTTGTCTGTGAAATCATATAAGCTATTACTCATCTGTCTGTGGTGTATTCTGAATGGGAACATAGGTGTTATACTTGTTTGACCATGAAAAGGTCAAGAAAACTAAATTAATTACCCAAATATTCTCCTTAAGCCTGTTTTTGTTATAAGCTGTCTCAATTGTCATGCTGGTTGGGATAAATATCTTAAACTTGAGAGCTGTTTACATGATGAGCATAAGAACTGATTGCAAAAGCTGAGCCTAATCATTTAAACCATTTATGTTAGCTTGGTGTTGGGGTGGGGGTGTGGGGGAGGGGATCCATTTCAAAAGCGAACAGGATATTGACATCCATTTCATTTTATAAACGGACTGAACTTGGACCGACTCCACCGAAATTCCCCGAGGGGTAAGCCCACTTGGTGACGTCACAGTCACAGCTATGCATAAATACAGTAGCATATTTTCCCCTCAACCTTTGTTCTTTCCTCTCCCTGAGCAACAAAGGGGACACTCCTTCGTTTTAAACCTGCTGGGCAGTAAAAGGTTTCTCGAAGCAACAGAGGTTCTACGTCTGCGCATCCCTAAACTTCTGTTCATCGGAGAGAAAAGGGGAATCTAGATGTCAGCGTTTGTCCAACTGTGACCAGATTTAACCCCAAGCATGGGTTGACATGAGAGGACAACAGAAGCCGCATCGAGCCGTTTCTCTTCAGCTATGTGTATTCATAGACCGATCATCCTCAAACCCGGACATCCTACTGGCTTTGCCTGGACAGAAGGACCAAGTTTTTCCCAGCTCCGAACCGGGCCCGAAATAAGCTGATCCAAACAGTACACCTTACAGTAAGACTTAAGTTAAACAAAACCAGGTCTGGGTAAAGGTTAGAGGGTAACACAATAAACACGCATGAATGCATTCTGCTTTATTGTTGTTACTGAACCTCCGAACTGCAAACGGCTGTTTATATAAAGTGCAGCTTATTAGCTATGGAGTAACTAATAATTAACTATGGAGTAAGATCTCTGTCAAATAGGTGTATGCACAACTCTATCATTCGTTTAAGTATTTACATGTCAATAAAGTTCTTGTACCCAAAATTCTCCCGGTTGGAGCAATTGCTTCAGATGAAGCATCACAGGTAAGATCAATACATATATCTATATAAACAAGTTGCTCCAGCCGATCCACTGTCTTCTGCCATCTTTAAATTTTGAGCGGGCTGTGTTTAATGAGATTGCGGATCGATTACTCCGCCGTTCAGCATTAACGTAATAATTTTTTACACGTACCCACAAAGTTGAATTCGTGTCCACAGATGAGGGAGGAGTTTGTGGCCGTAAAATTGCATTACTAGGAACGCAATATTCTCTAGTACAATTTCCTCGACACACACACATTACATTTTGCACCAAGCTTAGTGCGAACTTTGCCGGAGCTTTGAACCATGAGGTCCTGGCCTGCTATTGTGTAGCTTTCTACCTAAATTTGACTTTTGTTAGAAAGCCAGGAGATTCTCATAACCTCCTTTAGTTTTATGACTGTTTGTTGGAGATCTTCAGATCTTCTCTCCCCTCTACACGAATCCATAGGCGCACCTGCAGTAAAGAGTAACTTCCCCTAGTGTTGTCTCACCAAGCTACCTCTTGCTATCAATAATAAGCCTTGCTGCTTAACCATAGCTTTCTGGTGCTTTGTGGGTTATTTGTTGTGCTCTGGTTGCAGTGTGTAGTTCATGTTTGGAATTTAATTCAATGTAGCATTGATCAGCAAACCAGAACTTTACTTCATATCTGCATCCTAGCTTCTCCAGTTGGTTTAGTGAGACCGCAAAATACTTTCTGGTTAGGTTGCAGTTGATTCAATTCCTCATAACCTGCATTCACATAATTTTGATTGTAACAATCTAATTGAACAGAATTTTTCTCTCCTTTTCAAATTAAACAGTGAATTTGTCAGCTAATTTAAGAAAAGTGCACTTGGGAAAGACCACAGTCCACATCCTGATGCAATGGCCAGTTGATTCCAAAAACGTAGCTGGATATTTTTATTCATTTTGTCTTACTATAGGTACAGAAATTGCATAGTAGTTTATCAATTAATTCCCAGTTACATGCAGCACATTGTGCTTTGTGAACATAAATACTACACTCTGATTTAAACTGCAGTTAATTTCATAAAACTGACCCTTTCAATTCTCACTAGAAATCACAATCTGAATCAATTTTGAAATTGATTAATCAGTCATTAACAATTCTCGCAGAAAACTTTCCGATTTTGTTGATTATTTTATTTTTGTGTAATTTAAAGCATGTTGATGAAGCATGATTTAAATTCTCCAGTTTACATCCTTCCAGCTATTTGCTAATTTTGAATGGAGGTTGATTGAGATTACTAACATTCTGAGGAATGAAAAATAGTTTCTTCTTTTAACACATTTTTTTTAAATAGTATTGGCAAGTCACAGGTTCATTTATTTCACCTGTGCATTTTAACACTTAAAACAGTGTTTTTTTTTTATAAGAAACTAGTTGATTTTTAACAACCTGTGCATCTGTGTTACACTTAGAATTGTGTTTTTGATAAGTCACAGTCGAGCAATGCCTGTGCACCAAATGAAGGCATATTCACACCTCAGTGATAAGTATAGGAAATGCATATTGATTAGGTGCTGCTGCCTAAAGACCCCAAAAGCCATCAAAAATATCATCAATTTATCCCCAGATGAGAGTGATTGGTTAAGTAGTGATCAGTGTGAAAGACGGATATTTGACTTTGTACATTTCATTGAACAACCACTTAAAAATGCACCCATATCAAAAATTCTAGGTCAACTTTCTGTGTTGTTTCAGCAAATGTTGAAACTAGAGATAGAAAAATGAGTTCCCCCCCAAAGCTAAAACCATGGAAAGGAAGCCCCAGCTAGGAGTAGTTGGAAACATCGGCTCAGGATGTGATCCTACTAGAGTTGTCAACCATATTAGGCACCAGGGGCTGGACTCTGGGACAAATTCAGAGTGGAGGATTGAACATCCTCCCAGCGCTCTAGACTATAAATCTTCATTTCCTCTAAAACACCAGAGCCCTTTAACCCGGTTGGTTCAGACCGAACCCGGTTGGTTTAGACCGAACGGATTCAATGGCACACACAAGAGTGCACATGGTTAAAAGCTCAAAGCTACACCATGGTCAATTGGTCTCACCGACCTGTTGGTCAGATCAGACTTTTCGATCATATTATGATCGCAACAGACAAGACCAGTCTTATGACTAGGATGAGCCGAGTCCAATTCCTGTCCATGGAATAAGTACACGCTTCCTTGAATCCTTGGCCCAAGACATGGAGAGTTTTGATCCAAGTAGCCAGGATTCAAACATTGATGATTATCTCAGAAGTTGAAGGTTGTCCTCGAGACTTTCCTCGTTCCATCATCCCGCGAAAAAATAAAACTAATTTGGAAGACACCCACCAGGAGTGTTCACAGATTCATGAAACATTACCTCCTAATATCCCCGACAGCTACTCGTCCTTATGTGAAGCATTAAGGGAAGAATACTCAGGTTTATAGATCAGGCAACCACAGCCTTAGTTGCTTTTGCCATTCAGCAAAAAGAACACATAGAGATTATTTTCGGCACTTGAGAGCAGCTTATTTCCAGTGCTCCAGGTATAGAAGAAGACCAGACTTTTAAGTCATTATTTCTTTATAACCTTCATGAAAGTGTACGTTTTGAAGTAACAATGTACTGTAGGACCAAGAAGCTCACCATGCAGGAAATTAGGAAGTACGCTCAGTTAGCATGGATGACATCACAGAGCTGAGGGCGGAGCTAGGCCGATGAGAGTCAGAACTTTGTATTAGATTATAGAGAAACTCCTCCCACTAGAACCATGGCTAGCTCTGATACTGGCTCTAAGGCTATAAACCAAATAACAGAAACAGGTTTACTCCACAGAACCGGGGGGTCACAGCTGGCATGAGTCAAACCCCACAACATTGTTGCACAACTCTCATTTTAACAGAAAACTAAACCTTGATTGATTACCAGACAAAACAAACACTTTCGATGGTAAAGTTAATAGTAAAATTTGTAAGATGAAGATTGTCGCTGTGTCTCACAGCAGCATGCAGCCGTCTCCTTCATCTTGCTCACTGGAAGCAGCCAGTCCTCCAGTTAGCATAGGTTCTGAAACATTACTTGCATAAATGTTTGTTTCCAGTATCCACAGCCACTAAAACGCTCCTGGTGGGCTGGGGAACCACACCTTTGAAACCACAATCACACCATCACAAACATGACGTTTTTTTCAGTTGAGTTAAGTCATAAAAAACGTGCACACCAACTATTCTGCCACACCATTACAGGAGAACATGTCAAAAGCTAATGTTATCTTTGACTCAGGTTCAGAAATTAGATTGACGTTTTCCACCCTGTTCGAAAACAAATTAGGACCATTTTTGTTTACACATTAGACATAGTACTTTTCATAGTATTTTTCGCCAAGACCTGCTTGACAGGTTGGCCTAATTTAAAGATTGGTACCAGGGCTCAGATGGAGGTGCTGCAGCTTCTGGATTCAACTAGAAGGCAGCAATCCTCCAGCAAGCAGATAGGGAGCTTAGAAGAAACCCCAACATTTAAGTCTGTGAAACCAAAAAAATCCATCAATATCTGCTGTTAGTGTCATTTCAAAACAGCGGCTTTCCTTACTGATGAAAATGGGCGCAGCATTTTTTTTTCGGTGTAATATGCTTATTAAGGCTTTGTAATATGGTTTCTTGCTAGAACTTGTAGTTTATCAGCTGTATGAAGGCCTTGTTCTTATTGATTCCTTCTAGTGTGTCAATATTTTAGCTTGTTTTAAATTTTATTATTTCCTTTTTCTATTGATAAGCTTTGTCTTCCCATATCTTTAAGTTTTCCAAACTCCTAAAATATTCTGTTGAACCCTTTAACAACTACACAGACTGTTGTGGGAAAAAAGCTGTTTTAGTCAAAGTACTGTTATGTCTTCACCCTGAATACCGAGACACAATCAGATAACAGTCCTATAGTCATTGCTTCTGTGGCCACTATGACTCAGCCAGTAGAAGAGTTGTCTTTCAATCACCAGGTTTGATTCCATCTTCCATGTGTTGATGTGCCTTTGGGCAAGGCACTTGATCAAAAATTCCTTTATAAATGAGTGTGCTTGCAAATGGCAACACTGTTGTAACAAGTATTTTCCCAGCAATAAGTCTGTGAAAGGGTTCTTCAGCCATGCTCATTTCTGCTGTCTTTCATCGCCTGGTCTATTATGTTAGGTTGAATTGTTCATGTTTTGGTAGGCTTGCAGTTGTGACATTCTTATTCCATGTTTTGGCAATGGTGCTTTGTGAGATGTTTGAAGCTTGAAGTGTTGTTTTAGAACCTAACCCTGCTCTAAACATCTCCAGAACTCATTCTCTGCTTTGTTATTTGGTCTTCATGATGTTTGTTATTCCTTAATGTCTAAAGAAAACTTTCTTCCAGAAACAGAACAACTGTAATATACTGTGCCGAAGAATTCAGGGGAAGTTTTTACACTGGTTTTGTTGTGGTTGTGAAGTAAAGATGAATAAATGTGGATGCATGCCAGACTTCCAGAATATTAATTGATACAGATTTGCAAAACCTTAAGTGATAAAATATGCATTTTTTAAGGAGAATGAATCCCTTAAAAGGCAATGTAAGTACACCAGGATAAATACTGGATTGAAATGTGAACTAAAATGTTCAACTAGGAGTACACAACATATAGATTTTAACTTCAGTATCAGGATAAATTTGTAATTTATTTATTATATCAGAACATGTTTGATAAGCATGATTTGAAAAGATTTTCTTGTAAATTGGCTTGAGACGACATCTGTTGTTAATTGCCGCTAGATAAATAAAGTGATTCTTGAAGCGAAACAGGACTGCTATTACCAACTGTTTTATCTATGTTTAGATTTCATATGGGGGATTGGAGTGGGTTGGTTTGTACATGGTTGAACTCATGATTTTCACATTATGGTATATTTAATTTCCTATTAGGGTAAATAAACTCTTTTTGATTTGATACCTAATACTTAGTAGTGCATGTCAATATAGATTTTTGAAGTGGTATGAACACAGAAAACTGTATATAATATAACCCTGCAAACATAACACAAAACTCAACCTTCCAGAGCAATAGTTGAAAATCTAAATTTAATCTATCTGTCCTAAGATTCAAGCTCTTGATAAGATGACGGTGGAAAGGGTGTCTGCAGAAAAGACGGAGTGTCTGCAGAGGATTGAAGAGTGGGCTATGCAGGAACGACTGGAAGCAGAGAAGAGACAGGTAAACATCGGTGTTCATAAGACTCCATGCATGTGTCTGCTGTGTTTTTCTCCTATCAGTGTTTTTTCTCTTCTTCTTCTTCTTCTAACTGTTTTTGGTAAAGTCTTAATTTAAACAAACCTATGAATGTAAAGTTTGATTTGTGTGAAGATGTTTTATTTACAAGAAACATTACCTCCTAATATCCCCGACAGCTACTCGTCCTTATGTGAAGCATTAAGGGAAGAATACTCAGGTTTATGATTTAAAGTTTCTTTTAAAGCAAGTTTCTGTGGTTATGTGTGTTCTTTAAGCAGACATCTCTGGTTACTGAACTGAAGAGCTGGTGTCTATCCAAACTACAGAACATGGAGGTCCGCTTCATGGGAGCCACTAAGCCCTCTCTAATAGATAATCTGAGTGAAGCTAATGAAGCCAGCAACACTGAGATGGGGTGCATATCCCAGCTTCCAGACCTCCAGAAAGAGCATGGGTTCCAAGGGTCTGGGAAGGCAGAACCCAGTGAAGTGGAGGGTGAATCGACCGATCACCACTACTTTGTGGTTCATGCGGAGAACTCTGCAGGTGACTGTTCAACAACTACATCTACATGTTATCATAACAAGTTTCAGGAAGTCAGTACATTTTTAAACGGAAATTGGCTTCAGTAAAAACAACTTTTTTAAATATCACATCTACGCGATATAGAATATATATATTGGGAATGAAACTCAAAGGCGTGTTGAAGGAGCAAGAGTTAAGGCAATCCCAAATAGATGCTGTATGAGATATTCAAGGATTACATCCAGTCAGTTCTCTGTTTTGATGAGAGAATTTCAATGTAATTTATTTTCTATTTATTGCGCCACAGCACAACAAATGAAGGCACTTTGCAAGAAAAGTCAATTCATTTTAGCTCTAAAGCGGTGCATCAGGTTCACGTTTAACATTGCAGTTGGTTTAAATACAATCTAAAAAACCCTCCCAGGCGGATACAGACAGTTACCTGTAATAAAGGACTTGTAATAAATTCATCATTACAGGGATGTCCTGGAGTGGATCTAATGTCCGTGGCCACAGAAAGTGAAGAAGCGACTTGTCTCCTCATGTCAGAGAGAAAACAAAGTCCACGAATTCTCAGATACAAGTGTCGTGTTTGAGTACTTCTGCTTCTTCCCGTCTAACAATTGAACACAGTTCTAGGGATAAGTTATCCAGAGTGAATAACTTTCTTTAAATTTCAGCTGTTAATCATTCTCTTACATCTTAAGACTTGAACTTGAAACTATTTCTTTTATCATACATTTTAAATTTCTTTCTGCTCTTTGTCTACTTTCTAATCTCAAGGTGTCCTCAAAAGCAATACTATTGGTCGATTTTTCTCTCTTGCTATATTTTTCAACTTTGCATAATAGAGAAACTGAAACTATTTCTTTTTATCAATATAAAAGAAGTATTGACTTAAAGCAAGCCCCCTTTAGCTGAAAAGTTACATGTAATTTAATTTTGTCTTATTTTGTTTTTGTTTGCACTAGAAACTAGCCAAAACTAATGTTTTATGTTTTGCAGTAATGGCAAAATAATAGCCTAACAATTTTTCCTAAAATTAGCCTCTTTTTTTTCAATTCCTAAACCATTTTCAAATATTCGCAGCTAAATAAAGAAAAAATATATACATTTATTCCTATTTATCAAAACATACCAAACCTTGACTGAAAGTGAAAAATGCAATAAACCAAGAGTTTGTTTAACTTTAGATCCTGTTCTTCCATAAGAATATATACATAACACTTATCCCTCAGGGGTCGCGCAGGGGTCTACTGGCGCCTATGTCCAGCTCACAACAAGCGAGAGGCAGGGGTACACCCTGGACAGGACGCCAGTCCATTGCAGGGCAACATAGAGAGATACACAGGACGAACCTAAGGTAAATGTAGAGTGCCCAATCACCCTAACAGTCATGTTTTTGGACTGTGGGACGAAGCCGGAGTACCCAGAGAGAACTCATGCATGCAGTGGTACTGTTGCCATGCAGCAAGAAGGCTCTGGGTTCGATTCCAACTTGGGTCTCTCTGCAAGGAGTTTGCATGTTCTCCCTGTGCATGCGTGGGTTCTCTACGGGTACTCCGGCTTCCTCCCACACTCAAAAAACATGACTGTTAGGCTGATTGGGCCCCCTAAATTGTCCTTAGGTGTGAGTGTGTGTATGAGTGGTTGTTTGTCCTTTACGTCTCTGTGTTGCCCTCCGATGGACTGGCGACCTGTTCAGGGTTTACCCCTGCCTCTCGCTCGTTGTGAGCTGGAGATAGGCGCCAGCAGACCCACCCGACCCCAATAGGCACAAGGGTGCAAAGAAAATGGATGGATGGATTGAGCATTTATAGAACTACATGTCATCAAAATGTCCTCTCTGATTATTTAAGATCGCTTTAGGCCAATGACAGTTGACTAAACAAATTCTTTCCAACTCCAAACAGATGGGGACCATAAATCAGGATACTTGTCTCAACCAACAGCACCACTGTCATCTATCCAGGTGGTTCGGCCAAAAGAGCGTTCTGCAGATACTCCGAGGAAAAAACAAAACCTTCAGAACCTGACGGACACTGGAAGACAGAGGCACAGAGCCAGTAGTCTTTCTCCCAACACAGAGCGTCGCTGCAGCAGCAGAGGTGCAGAGAGAAGCCGTGACAGAGCGAGTCACCATGAGAAGGATTCGCCAGGAAGGACTAAGTCTAGAGGCGCAGCAGGGATCAGGACTCCGGAGGTCTTTGGGGAGCAGCATAGTGGGCCTTCCTTTGCTCAGGAGAGGGACAATATGCACGCTGTGGAGGTGACCCAGTACTTCTTTGAGGCAGTGTCTACACAGATGGAGCGCTGGTATGAGAGGAAGGTGCAGGAAGCTCGCCGGCAGGCCAACCAGAGAGCTCAGGCTGATAAGGCTGCTCTAATAGAGAGGATCTCAAATTTGGAAGATGAGCTTCGTGTGCTGAGGACAGGTTGTCATGACGCCTACTAGCACAATTCTTTCTATCAATATTGTGGGGCCACCCAGATCTATGTGTTGGTGGTTTTTATCCTAGGACTAAGAAAGCCTCTTCATATGTACATACCCCCGTATGTACATATGAGGGGGTATGTACATATGAGCTAGCATTTACGGAATGTTCTTTTCAGTGGATCTTTGTGAACGAGTGATCACACGTGAAGGGACAGGCCAGCCTGCTGGATTAAAATAGATAAGCTAGGATTTAGTATTCATAACACTGAATATGGTCAAACCTGGTGGGTTTTCAGGTGTTTGTATTTGCACAGTGACTATCAGTGCAGAATTAACACTGATAGTTTGTTGAAAACTGTTTTAAACACCAACAATTAAACTGCAGCTCCAACCCTCCAATCTGCTCAGCAGGGTCTGCCTCATTTAAGCAAGAAAAACCTCAAACCTGGTTGTTGCCAAGAGACGGTAAAAAGGAATTTCAAAGTTGAAATATTTGTTTTTTTTACAGTTAAATTATATTTGTACCCCTAGCATCAGAAAATGAATGGATCTTTGTTTAGTATGCAGAAGACAAATTATGAATTTTAGTTTGAGATTTCATAAACAAAAAACTGTCTCTGTTCCCCTGAGGTGCAGAAAGAAGCTGCAACAGAGGAGACACTTTGCAGGAAGCTTTCTACCTTTCTCCAGGACACTCCATCTCTTTGCTAATCCAGACCTCATTCTATACCCTTATAAGGCTATTTTGCAACTGAAAATTGTGTAGCAGTTTACCGTATTGGGAATGGGAGATAAATGAGGTCTAAACCTCAAAGAAATTGTGTCTTACCAGTATTTGCCTTAAGTTTTGTTTTAGTTCTCATTTAACCTTTATACAAAACAGAATATCCTCGATTAATCTAAACACTTCTGTTTGAGGAACATATTGCCAGTAGCTATTCCTTCTTAGCTTTAATTAGAATATAAGCAGATTTTAGAAATCCTGACAATGAACTTTGGATTTTTGTGTTGTTGAATGTGATTCTGTTTATTTCACCTATTTTTGATTTCATACCTTTGGAAGCTGTAGGTTTATAGCAATTTTGCAGTATAGTGGGTAGTCGTGCACACAGGTTGCATGTTTAATTCTAGGTGCAACCTATCGGCATTGTGCTCCTGGGCAAGGCACATTAACAGATGGCTGCAGTGTTAGGTGCTTTGAGCAGTCAGTACAATTAGAAAAGTGCTATGTGAGTTAAGTCAATATACTCACTACTACCACCCTTTTAAAAGCTAGATATAATATGAGCACTATGTTAAACATTAAGTAATTATCACAAGTCCTACACGTGCTAAATTTGTCCTGAAGCTCTGGTCAGTGTTTTTACCTAAGGTTGAATGTGTTGCATGAAGAAAAGCTTTAGTCTTACATTCTGCTTTTATTTCCCTTTTAATTATGCACTCTAGTCATGATGTCATGAACATTTTGTTATAAAAACTAGCATTACAGCTCTGTGTTGTAGCGCCTTTATTGTCTTTAATTTACAATGACCACGCATTGGCCTCATGCATGGACAACTTGAGTGTCCAAAACAAGTGTGATATAATACAGTCACTTCGCCCCAGCTTCTGAATGTTGTTCAAACTGAAATCATGATTTTTTTTCACAGAAGAAAAATCCTGAAGATCCTCAACAGAGACACGAAGAAGGCAGACGTCAATTTCTGGCCAGTGCTAGAGATTTCTGCAACACCTCCAGGTGGTTGCTGGCCTGTGAGATCATCATGCGGATAGCATCCTAAGCCAATCAGTAAAACTGAAATTAGTGCAGTTAAATACCCAATAATGAGAAACATAGTAGATATGTTTTCTGAGTGACCTTATGAAAAAATATGTTCAAACAAAGATCTGAGAACACATAAATGTAATCGGTTATGCGTGGTTTAGACTTGGCACCATTATTATATGAAGTATGAAAGGTTCCAGAGACACCTTTACTCAGTTCACCTAAAAAAGTAAAGATACTTTTATCTACACTAGTGAACAAAAGAACTGTACACTTATTGTTTGATAATATACTTTAAGAGTTCTGAACTTGTATTATTTATTTCAATGCAATATTTAGCTAGTTTTGTTAAATCTGAAGCTTACATAAGTAATAATTTATATTTCCCAAAAAGTATAAAGGTCAGAGCCGGAAACAAAAATGAAAGACGAAAACTGTCATGATCATATAGTCATAACAATATTCATTGTTTAATATGCAAGACTGAATTTCTTAAAAAGGTAGTATAAACTCAAATTTAATTTAAACACATTTTAATCCAATGATATAGGTCTACTCAAAAAAATGTCCGTATACGGTCTTGTATCCAATAATTGGTCAGGCCTCCTTTTGCATGAACCCAGCATGGGACATTATAAAGGAAAAGCCAATTCCTTTATTAAGGCTTTTGCTCATCCACATTATTGCCTCTTGTGTATTTCCTTTCTCCTGTCAATACTCTGTAGGATACATCAGTTTGTGTCGGTTCTTGAAGTTCCGACTTCAGCTGCGCTTCCAAACATTGCAAATCTCACCCAAAATACTAAATGTGATTGCTTCACTCATTTCGAGTTTTCCCTACTGCTTTTCAAACTTTTTCTACACTTTTTCCCTCTGTGTCATATACCAAGTCAACAGAGTCTGGACCAGAAACAAAAATTATGATGAAATAAGAGTTACGTTTATTTTTTTAATTACATTTTTTTTTGTCTGACTGGAAGTAACTAAAGTGACCCAACCAGAGTCACAACTTGAACCTGAGGGAGAATCTGTGAAGAGAGCAAGGGTAAAGTGATGTAAAAGATGAATGTAAATCTTAACATATTTAAAACCAAATCTGCCACAGGTTTACAAAAATAACTGTAATGGAAGACAGATAAAATATTTGTGTACTTGAAAATGAATGAATGAACATGGGTCATTTTCAGGCTGCCTATGAACCCAAGATCTTTGAAATCTTACTTCTTCTAACTGAAGTTTAACTTACAGTTGAACATTTCCCCCAACAGAAGACGCTTAGGGTCAACAGAGCAGGGTTAGGGTCAACAGAGCAGGGTTAGGGTCAACAGAGCAGGGTTAGGGTCACCAGAGAAGGGTTAGGGTCACCAGAGCAGGGTTAGGGTCAACAGAGCAGGGTTAGGGTCAACAGA
>JAVLVB010000278.1:904677-917826 GCA_032876305.1 Orestias chungarensis
CTCAGGATATAACCATGGAAGAATAACACTTATGGGATTAAACTGAGCCATTTCCTTATCCTCTAATCCATATAGTTTAGTCAATCTGTTTATAATCCATTCAAATCCATTACTCTGAAACTTTGAATATTCCCAGCAGTTCTGTAAAATTGTTGAATTTACATTTTCTTCCTCACTACTTTTAATTTTCATCCAATAAGCTAGAGCTAATTTTACTCTTCTCATTTCCAGTGGAGTCTCTCACGTCTCTATTAAAAGAGCATTAATAGGTGTTGTTTTCACTGCACCTGTACATATACGTAAAGCCCTACTTTGTAAAGTATCTATCTTTTGTAGTGTTGTTTTAGCTGCTGCTCCATATATAAAACTGCCATAATCTATTATTGATCTCATGAGAGCCCTATATATGTTTAATAATGACTGCCTTTCTGCACCCCAGTTGTTTCCAGCCACAGCCTTTAGTAGATTTATAACTTTCTTACATTTAGTTTCCAAGTTATCTATATGTGTTTTCCATGTATAAGAACTATCCAACCATAATCCTAGATATTTAAATTATGCTACCCTTTCTAACGGCTGACCATATAATGTTATTGTTCCTATATCAATATTTCTCTTATTTGTAAAAACCATTAGAACAAGACTTGCTTGCTGATAATTTAAAACCCCATTTGTACGACCATTTTTCGACGTTACTAATTGCTTTCTTAATATTTCCTACCACATGTTTTATATTCTTTCCCCTCATCCATATGGCCCCATCATCTGCACATAGTGCAGATTTTATACATTTATCAGTTTCAGAAAAAATATCATTAATCATGATATTGAATAAGATTGGGCTAATTACACTACCTTGAGGAATTCCATTTTCCACATTAAATTCTTTTGAATAATCATTCCCAATCTTCACTCTTATTTTCATATCCAGCAAAAAATTGGCTATCTAATTATACATCTTCCCCCCTATTCCCATCTGCTTAATCTTTATAAGTAGTCCTTCTCTCCATAATGAATCATATGCTTTTTCAATATCAAAAAATACTACAATCATTATCTCCTTCATTTTTAAAGCTTTCTCTATGTCATTACTGACTCTAGTTAGTGCATCCTTTGTTGCTCTCCCTGTTCTAAAGTCACAGTGATATCCATTAATTCATTTCTTATGTTCAAGAATAACTCCTAATCTATTGACTATAACTTTCTCCATCCTTTTACTTAAATGAGAAGTTGGTCTAGTTATCTTAAAAGAAGCTTCCTCTTCTTTATTTTATTGGTGGTTGGCAATCAACTTAAGAAAGCATTAGCACCACCAACTGGTAGGGAGTGTTGATCACTTAATAAGATTCTAGAATTTGAGTAATTGAGTTTAATAGTCTAACCTCTTCCACCCACTGATCTTTTGTATACCCTGATAATCTATCACTCAACCTTTTCCCTACTTTTAACATTAAATTGTGGTATTATAAACGATATCCCTAGTTATTAGTTATATTTTTGATGCATCTTGTATTATGTGTTCCCGTACAATATATTTATTCATAAACAAGTATTCTTTTCTAATAAGATCAGGCATTATCCACGTTGTAATAATGAATAATAAAGGCATATATAGTGGAACTATGTGACCTATATCTAATATTTCGTTCATTTTAAAAAGTTATTGTCCACCCGAAGCTTTTCATTATTTTCCTTTTCTCAACCTATTGTAATCGCTTCTAAAGTTGGTTGACAATTTCTTTGTTCTTGCGAATTTGAACAGTATTTAAGACATTCTATGGTAAACAGGCATTCACCTGTAATGTTGCCATTAAAAATGTTTTAAAAGCATTTGTATATATTATCATCCTATACATTTATCTGTTATTTTCTTAATATGTACAACTGATGTTTTTCATCAAACCACAACCCAATAAACTTTAATTGTTTAACTCTTTCCAATTGCTTTCCATGTAATTTCCTCCTAATTTTCTCATCAAGTCTTTTCGAGCAAAAAACATTTTAGTTTTATCCAGAAAACAAAATTGAAGTTATTTTTTTTTAAATAAACTTTTAATTCCGTTCTCTTTTCCTCATTGCACCATGAAAATCCCTTCTACGTCCTTAAAAATATCTTTCAGTACCCATAGAAAAAAAAATGTATGGGTTTATTATGCTTTGCTGTGTCGTCCCATTTTCTAAATTTACTTGAATTGAAAATCCATACTTCCAAAATATAAAGTTGCATTTGTCTTCCTTCTAAAAAATCTTAATCTATCTAAACATATGAGCATTTATCCCCATTCTTCTAATTTTAATTAATAACCTTTCTTTCCACATCATATCATATGCTGTATATAAACAAAACTGCCCCAACACTCTTTTTGTTCACTTGAGCCTTTCTAATCTCATTCTCTAAACATAAACCTGGATGCATTGTACTACTTCCTCTGAAACCATTCTGATACATTGATATAAGCCCTCTATGTTGGTATATAACAATCTTTCATTTAACATATAAATGATTTTTACATAAATTAGATGTTAGTGTTAGTGATAGATGTTAGTGTTAGTGATAACACCTTTTACACCTAACTCTAACCCACCACCATGCATCCCAGAAACACCATCATCAAGTTCACGGACAACACCACAGTGGTCCTTTTTCCCCTTCTTCACAAACATACCAGCATATTCACCAACATTTCTGCATTTTTTCTGCTGCAATTTGAACTTTTTTGTGTTTTATTTGCATGCTTTATTGTTTAGTTAAAATAGTATTTGTGTTTTGCTGTGCTGCATGTTTTGTTTTCTTTTTTGTAGTTTTTTTAGGTTGTGATTGCCACATGTTTTAACCAGAATGACAGCTCACCCAGATAGCAATCGGAGGGCCCCTGGGCTATGGGTCACGCCAATCATGAGGCCCCTGAGCTATAGAGGACAGCAATCAGAGGGCCCCTGGACTATGGGGGACGGCAGTCAGACGGCCCCTGGGCTGGCCCTGCTGTAATGCCTCTCTTGAATACTTCTAAGGGAACCCTAACATTTACCAAAAAGGGGTTTAAGGAAGCAGGGGCCCTATGGTTATGAAAACCCCAATGGGAGAGCATTCTGTTAAGAGAGCCCTATGATTACAAATGTTCTTACAAAGGGCCTTTGATTTACCTAGGGTATTGAATATAGCGATCCCTAAGGCCCAGGATATGCTAGTTGTGTATGGAGCGAAAATTAACTCAAAATATCCATGTGTTCATAATGCAGGATTTGTAAATTTGTTTTACTTTGTAAGGAGCGTTTTGTGCGTAACTTGGTGGATTTGTAATTTCTGGAGATTTTTAAGTACTGTTTATGCTTAAATCTGATCATTACGTATATAAACCGTTAAATACAAGTACTCAATTCATCTAATACAAGAATCAAGAATCAGTTTATTTATATAGCGACAATTTACAACAGATGTCATCTCAAGGCATTTTACAAGAAAATCAATTAAAATCATAGATACATCATTACAAATCAGTTTGAAAAAGTTTCCAATCTAAGGAAACCCAGCAGATTCATGGAGTCATTGACTTGCAGCATTCACTCCTCTGGAATCAGCAGACCGAAACAATGGCTTGTGTTGTCGTTGACTTTACAGCAATCCCTCATACTGAGCATGCATGTGGCGACAGTGGAGAGGAAAAACTCCCCTTTAACCGGAAGAAACCTCCAGCAGAACCAGGCTCAGTACAAGCAGCCATCTGCCACGACCGACTGGGGGTTTGAAGAGACAGAAAACTAAAATAAATGGAGAGGATACTGACAAAAAAGAGTTTATAGCAGCAGTTGTAGAGCGTCACTGGCAGCATCTCAGCCCATGTTCTCATCCAAGAAGCTGTCTCAGCTAACAGAATGCCAGACCAGGTGTGGTTACTATGTAGAGATGAACACTAGGAGAAAACAAAAGGTTAACAAGGTTGAAATAACGGTAACTAAGCAGATTGGACAAAGAAAGAAAGTAGCAGAGAGAGAAGTGGTCAGATTGTCCTCCAGCAGTCTAAGCCTGTAGCAGCATAACTATAAAAATTACGTAAATAACCTTGTCTTCATGCCTGTCTGTAGAGTGAGACATGAAGAAGGTAGAGCAAAGGAGAACCGTCTGTCAAGACTGTCTTCTTCCCCCAACCGGATTAAGCTGTCTTCTCTACCTCTTTCTAACTATAAACTTTATCAAAAAGGAAGATTTTAAGCCTAGATTTGATACTAGACAGGGCGTCTGCCTTACAGACTAAAGATAGAAGCTGGTTCCACAGGAGAGGAGCCTAATAACTAAAAAATCTGCCTCCCATTGTGCTCTTAGAGATTCTAGGAACCACCGGTAAACCTGCAGTCTGAGAGCGAAGTGCTCTGTTTGGGACATAAGGAGTAATCAGATCTCTGAAATATGATGGAGTTTGATTAGTGAGAGCTTTATATGTCAAAAGAAGAATCTTAAAATCTATTCTAAGTTTGACAGGGATCCAATGAAGGGAAGCTAAAATAGGGGAGATATGATCACTCTTTTTGAGTTTTATCAGAACTCTTGCTGCTCCATTTTGGACCAACTGAAGACATTTAACTGCATTTTGCTAACTTCCTGCTAAAAAAGACTTACAATAGTCCAGCCTTGAAGAAACAAATGCATGGACTAATTTTCAGCATCAGTCCTAGAAAGATTTTTTCTAATTTCTGCTGTATTCCTAAGGTGAAAGAAGAAAATCTTACATACATGTTTTATATGGGACTTGAAAGACATATCCTGTATCTTTACATTGTTACCAGAGGCAAATTTGATGATATCCAGTTTAAGTGGTTGACTAAGCAGTTTCTTTTTTAGAGGTTCTGGTCCAAAGATAACAACTTCTGTCTTTTCAGAGTTCAAGGGCAGAAAGTTTAGTCATCCACATTTTTACGTTTTCTAGACATGCCTTTAATCAAACTGACTGGATTCATCAGGATTAATAGATAAATACAGTTGTGTATCATCAGCATAACAGTGGAAATTAACCCAATGCTGGCCAATGATTCTACCAATAGGGAGCATGTATATAGTAAGTAGAATTGGGCCAAGTACAGAACCCTGTGGTACTCCACAAGTAACCTTACAATACGGAGAAGATTAGTCATTTAGATAAACAAACTGGGATTTATAAGTCATTATGATTTAAACCAGCCTAGTGCTGTTCCCTTGATGCCTACAGTTTGTTCGAGCCTCTCTATGAGGATATTGTGATCGACTATGTCAAAAGCAGCACTGAGATCCAACAGAGCTAGAATAGACACAAGTCCATTGTCTGAGGCCATGAGAATATAATTTGTGACTTTAAGGAGAGCTAATTCTGTGCTATGATGAGTTCTGAAACCTGACTGAAGTTGTTCAAATAGGTCATTATTACTCAAATGCTCTCTCAGTTGATTAGCAACAATTTTTTAAAGGATTTTAGATAAAACAAAAGGCGGATTAGATATAGATCTGTAATGTATTAAGTCTGCTTGATTAAGAGAAGGTTTCTTAAATAAGGGCTTTATTACAGCTAATTTAAGAGCCTCTTAAGTTTCTTTACTGTATTTTTGTTTAAACAAAAACAAATTCCTTGTATGTGTGAGCATACTTGGCCAATAAAGCCTGATTCTGATTCTGATTCAGGTACATAGCAATTCGCTAATGAAACATTATCCATCCATCCATCCATCCATCTTCTTACGCTTATCTGGGATCGCGTCACGTGGGTAAAAGCTTAAGAAGGGAGACCCAGACTTCCCTCTCCCCAGCCACTTGGGCCAGCTCGTACGGGGGAATCCCAAGGCGTTCCCAGGGCAGCCGAGTAACATAGTCCCACCAGCGTGTCCTGGGTCTTCCTCTGGGCCTCCTCCCGGATGGCCTAGCTCCTCACCCTATGTCTAAGGGATACCCCAGACAACCTGCGGAAGATAACCTGCGGAAGATAACCTGCGGAGGAAACCCATTTCAGCCGCTTGTATCCAGGATCTCGTTCTTTTGGTCATGACCCAAAGCTCATGACCATAGATGAGGGTAGGAACATAGATCGACGGGTAAAATTAGAGCTTCGCTTTTTCTCTCTTCACCACAACGGACTGGTAAATCGGCCGCATCACTGCAGAGGCCGCACCAATCCGTGTATCGATCTCCCGCTTTATTTTTCCCCCATTAGCATACTTGTTTCCCCTCATCTGGGCGCCTATACGTTGGGGTCCACCCCGTTGAATGAGAAGGTAGCCTCCCTCCGCCTATGGGTGGGGGGACGGGTCCTGACTGTTGTTTATGTTTCTGCGCCAAACAGCAGCTCAGAGTACCCATGTCTTGTCGGGTGAAGGGGGGAGCGGAGCTTTCCACTAACCAATACTTGGTGGTGAGTTGGCTCCCATGGTGGGTGAGGCTGCCGGTCAGACCTGGCAGACACAAACAAATTTTGAGGGTCTGCTGCGAGCGCCTGGTGGAGTCCCCCGTGAGCCGGAGTTTCAACTACCACCTCTGTGAGAGCTACAAACATGTTCCGGGGGAGGTGGGGGACATTGAGTCAGAGTGGGCCATGTTCCATGCCTCCATTGCCGAGACGGCTTATCGGAGCTGTGTGTGGGTGCAGGGTTGTCGGTCAGGCTGAAGGACTCCTATTTGGTCTTTTCGGTCTGTGGGAGTCTGCAAGGAGCTGAAGGGTACCGGCAAGCCAAGCACCATGTGGCTCGGGTGGTGCTGAGGCAAAAACCCAGGCGTGGGAGGAGTTCGGAGAGGCCATGGAAAAAGACTTCCATACGGCTTCGAGGGCGATTCTGGTCCATCATCCGACGCCTCAGGGGGGAAAGCAGCGCACCATTAACACTGTTTACAATGGGGATGGTTTGTTGTTGACCTCAACTCGGGACGTCGTGGGTAAGTGGGCGGAATACTTCGAAGACCTCCTCAATCCAGCTGCCACATGGGCTCTCCTATCTCTGGTGCCGAATTCACCGAGGTAGTTAAAAAGCTCCTCTGTGGTAAGGCCCCGGGGTGAATGAGATTACCCGGAGTTCCTTAAGGCTCTGGATATGGTAGGGTTGGGTTGGTTAACACGACTCTGCAGCATCGCGTGGACGTCGGGGACAGTTACACTGGATTGGCCAAAAGGGGGACCGTAGAGTGTGTTCCAACTATAGGGGAGTCACACTCTTAAGCTTCCCAGGTAAGGTCTATTCGGGGGTTCTGGAGAGGAGGGTCTGTTGGATAGTCAAACCTTGGATTCAGGAGGAGCAGTGTGGTTTTCGTCCTGGTCGTGGAACACCTGACCAGCTGTATACCCTCATTAGGGTCCTGGAGGGTGCATGGGAGTTCGCCCAACCAGTCTACATGGGTTTTGTGGACTTGGAGAAGGCTTTCAACCGTGTCCCTCAGGGGTCCCTGTGGGGGGTACTTCGGGAAGTATGGGATACCAGGACCTTTGATACGGGCTGTTAGGTCCCTGTATGACCGGTGCCAGAGCTTGGTTCGCATTGCCGGCAGTATGTTGGGGTCATGAGAGTTGGACTCTGCCAAGGCTGCCCTTTTTCACCAATTCTGTCACTGACAGATTAATCATATCCAAAATGGGGGTAAAAATAATAGGAAATACTTCTTTAAACAATTTGGTTGGTATTGAATCCAACTTACAGGTTGAAGGCTTAGATGAAGACAATATTTTTGAAAGCTCTTAAAGTTCAACCGGAACAAAACACGTCAAACAGAGATCAGGCTCCAGAGTCACATTCAGTTCCTCCTCGCGTACTGAGGTTATGTGGGAGGATGCCATCAATTTTAGTTTTAATAGATTCCAATTTATCAGTAAAGAATTCCATAAAGTCATTACAGCTAAGAGTTGGAAGAATGGATGATATAACAGAGTTTTCATTTCTCGTAAGTTTTATAACTGTATTAAAAAGAAACCTAGGATTGTTCTTATTCTCCTCTGTTAATAATGTAAAATATGAAGATCTAGCTTGGCGAAGGGTCTTTTTATACAGAAGCACTCTGTTTTTCCAGGATAAATAGGACTCCTCTAAAAGCGAAAACCGCCATTTCTCTTCCCATTTCCTGGTGCTTCCCTTCAAGGTACGAAGCTCTGAATTAAATCAGGAGGCCAACCTCCTATGAGTAATCCCTTTCCTTTTTATGGGGGCTATGTTGTCTAATGTTGTACCCAATGAGGATGTAATACTATGAACAACAGCATCAATCTGTGTAGGGCATGAAATTAATTTGTTGCCCTCCCCTGCGTTTCTCTGAAATACTGAAGAAATTAGAGGTGGAATGGATTCTTTAAAGGCTGTAACAGCATCGTCTGATAGACACCTACTATAAAGACATTTTCTTTCAGATTTTAAGTACTTGGTGAAAAAGAACTCAAAATTTATCAAAAATGGTCAGAAAGGAGAGGGTAGTACTGTAACTTTTTCACACTCAATGCCATAAGTCAGCACAAGGTCTAAGGTGTGACCAAGAGAGTGGGTAATGATTTAGATTTTTTGAGTGAAGCCAATTGAGTCAAAAATGGCAGTAAAGGCTACATTTAGTCTGTCAATTTTGGTTTCAACATGAATGTTAAAATCTCCCACTATAATGATTTTATCAGTGTTTAACACAAATTCAGATACAAAATCTGAGATCTGATCTATAAATAAATTAGTAAGGACCTGGAGGACGATACAAAATAACAAACAGATGTGGTTTAATTCTCTTAGAGGTTGGATTAAGAAGACTAAGGGTTAAATGTTCAAAAGAACTATAACTATTAGTAGGCTGGGGATTAATTAATAAATCTGATGTACTTTGAAAGTACTTTGAGGAATGTGAAAATTTGAATAATTAGAGGAATATGATTCGTTGATACTAACATAGTCCTATTGCTGCAGCCAGGTTACTGTGAGACAAAGCAAATCACTTTGATTATCAAGAATTAAGTCATCAACTACTAAGGGCTTTGAGGAGAGAGATTTGATGTTCTGTAAGCCACACTTATAAGTTGTACATTTTTGTTTAATCATTTGGTTTTATCTTTAGGAGATTTTCAGGATTAGCTCTTTTTAGATTGATCTTTAATCAATTTAGTTTTGGCCGTGGGCAGAATACCGTCTTAATGGGATAATAGGTAGCTAACTGAGAAGAAGCTGCTGAGAGGAGTTCTAAACTATGACTCTGCTTCCTGGCACACGCACAAATTAAGTTACAACTGCACAAATCTTATTTAATACATTTCACACTTCCAAAGAGGTCCCAGATTTTTGCGTACATGTTGCGTTTCATGCTGGTGCAAAGCTGGGTCTTTTGAGATTTGTTCACGGGCGAGATTTTTTCCGCTGAACTGATTTTAGACTTTGTAAAAGGCTTAAGCATTTCCAATGCCCTTTCTTTAAGGCTTCTTGCCTTGCATTATATCATGGATACTCATTTATACTGAATTATAATATAATACAGAGAATCCGATAGATATGACTCTAACATTACACTTGGCATCAGTAGTATGGATTGCAAACAAAAAAGTGGGGCTTTGAAACGAAAAGCCCAAAAAAATAGGGAGGCAAAGCAGGAACATTTTTGAAAAGAAATTTGCCTTTGATTTGTACCTTTTTTGACAAGCCTCAAGATTCAAATATTGATAATTTCATCAGTAGCCCAACTTGCATCAATGAAGAGAACACCACTGATTTGATCATACCGGACCTCTCACAGGCCCAATCATGGGTAGATCTCGCCTGTCAGGCTCAGGCCTCTGGCCCACATTCAGACCAGACATCACCTGAGAAAGTCTTTCCAAGGGAGGAGAATTGCATGGAGCTTCACACCCGAAGCTGGGGACACAAACTGGCGGGGGGAGAGAGGCCTTGGTTTCAGGCTAGTTGAGCGATTGGGATCACCTCACAATGGTCATTTCTTGGGCATGTTTGAACTGTTGGGCAAATTTGACCCTTTTCTAGCTGACCATCTCTATAGGCTTGGAGGCAAGGGCAAAGGCTCTGTGTCCTACCTCTCATCCACAATACTTTTCTGTCATTGTTGACTTCACTCCGGACCTTGCTCATGTGGACAGACTTACTTTTATTTTAATGGTTGAGAAGTATTAGAGCGTTTTCTGGCTTTTGAACCTATTGAAAATCTTAGTAGGAACAGTTTGGCTGAGTGTGTTGTTGCAATGGTGGAGAACCTGGGCCTAGACTTACCTGTCTTATGACAATGCAAATAATGTCAGGAAGGTACAATGGAGTCCAAGCTCATCTGAAACGGATAGACCCATTGATTTGTCATTTCCCCAGTGCAGAACATTCATTGAATTTAGTCGTGTCTATGCTGTTGACAGTAGCTCAGAAGCTGGCCGTTTCTTTGACTTCCTGCAATCAATGAAAACATTTAGTGCCTCGTCAACACACAGGTGGAGAAAGGTGTTCCATGATACAGATGTGAAACTCACTAAAATCTTTGTCAGGTACTGGAGTTCAAGAGCTGAATCAAGAAAGGGTCTTTGGAAATATTATGCACAATCGAAAGAGGTATTGAACAATAATTCCAAAGATTAAAAGTAGAAACTTAAAACTAGAAGCGAGACCTCTGCACTCTGTGGCAAGTTGGACACCCTAGAAATAGCATTTACGGTACACTTTTGGTATAGAATACTGCAGTGGTTCCAAGGTACGAGCCTGCAGTTGCAGAAACATGGGATTTACATGCACACAGCTACGCAGCTTCTCCTTTCACTTGGAGACTTTGTGGCAGCACAGAGAGACAATTTCGCCTTTTTTTGAAGGGTCAGCTTTAAATGTTACAGATTCAGTCTCCCAAGACCACAGACATGACCTCCAACGCACCAAAAAGCGCAAATGTATGGCTGATGAACGTGCAGAGCCAGGTGTTGAATTTAGTGGAAAAGAAAAGTTTCTTATTGAAACGTTGAAGGTTCTAATTGACAAACTTGTGTCCTTTCTTAACCATCAGTTAACTGCATACACACACTTGACCAATCTTTTTCATGTTCTTTTCATGCCTGATAATATGTCCAACAGTGAGCTTACTTTAAGGGCCAAATATCTTGCTGATGCATATCCCACTGATCTGACCCTGAGCTTGGCAGATGAACTTGTTCAGTACAAATCAATTATTTCACAAGAACAAAAATGCCGAAATACAATGCTAAAGACCATGGTAAATTTGGAGTTACAGTCCTGTTTCCCAAATGTTTATGTAGCACTCAGACTGTTTTTGCCAATAACAAACTGTGTAGGGGAACGGTTATTCTCCGGGCTGGCTTGAAATAGACCCTCCATAATCCGGCCCTACAGTATGTGTTGGTCTTCTGTTGCTGTAGCTCATCTGCCTCAAGGTTTGATGTGTAGTGCATTCACAGGTGATCTACTCCATAACCCGTCATAACCAGTGATTATTCAAAATGATTTTATTTCAGCTTTAACCAGTCTGGCCAGACTCCTCCGATCTCTGGGATCAACAAGCCATTTGCACTCACAGAACTGCCACTCACAGGATTTCTCTTTTTGAGACCCTTTGTAAACCCTAAAGATGGTTGTGTATTTCTGAAATATTCAGACCACCCCATCTGGCACCAACAACGATGCCATATTCAAAGCCAATCCAATCAACTTTCTTCCTCATTCTGATGCTTGAACTGGTTGGAACTTATCTTAGCAATGTCTACTTGCCTAAATGCATTAAATTTCTGATAATTGGCTGATTCAACAATGAGCAGTTGGACAGGTGTACAGGTGTAACTCACTGGTACAGGTGTACCAGTGAGTTTATATGTGGCCGGCGAGTGTTTTGTTTTTCTGTCCATCTTGAATCTGCACACTTCCCACTACTTAATAAAAAACAGCCCTTAAAGGGCATGCCGTTTATCAATGATGACACTTGGCCCAGGGTTGTACAGCAGGAAAATGTGGCTTACTCAATCGTCTCTCTATTCTCAAGCTGGTCTGTCATCTAGGTTGTCAAAACTGATAATTCTGGAAATTATGTGACATTTTTCCAGAATTTTTCACTGCTAAGTTTCTGTACACATGGATTCTTCTTTTGGACATTAAAATGTACAAATAATTTTCCAGACGGAATTAAATATAAAAAGCTTGAAAGAGTTAGTCTGCTGTACATGAGTAACTGATACCCATATGTAGCCGGGTTATGTCCTTCTCAGATTGGAAGCCTTGCAAGTTTCTCAATATTGGGTGAGAAGACCATTTTTTTACCTTCATATTTCCTGTCCTGCTCCAAGGTGACTGTTATTTTGTTGGGAACCGTGTATGGGAACGGCAGGTGCAGGAACCCAAAACTCACAGGGTTTTGCTGCCACAACTCAAAGAACTTTGCCACTCCATAAATATTATTCAATTACTGCCACTATACAGGATTGATGAATGGCATTGATAAACAGTGTTGTGATGTGGTGATAGGCGAGTGTCAGAAAGGGTATCTTCTTTAACATATGGCTGAGATGCAAAGACAAGATTCAAAGTTATTTTTGATATAAAGAACATTAGACCAAAATGACCAGTCTGTCATTTTAAAGGTAAGCTAAAATGTTCGACTACCTACTGTAATGTATGTACATTTCTCAAAGGTCACAAGGACATATCTTTCTAAAACAGTTACAGGACCTAGAACAGATAAACTCACAGAGGCTTAGCTCAGAAAATCCATTAAGTAAAACAAGTTCTGCCAAGCACTTGATGACAAGCTCAACATTAAAACGGACAATTAAAACGCACAATACAAAAGAAACATGTCAATATGTTTATAACAGCACTGTATTTGCAAACTACTTTTACACAATTGGTTTGTAGAAGTACAGAAAAATCAGCTGAGCTGAAGAGTTATAAACAATACCAAAGCAATTATTTTTCATTGATCTGTCATTGATGTTACTAGTGCTAGTGTTTCTTGCTTTACAGAAGAAAACAAGCCAATGACTGAGAAGACAGAAAAATCACAAAAACAAAGTTTAAACGGGCTTGTAGTCCAACTTGGACTCAAGCTTCTTTGAGTCGGCCACCTTGCGAACAGCTTTCATGAAGTCTTCTTGAGTGACGTACTCACGGTCAGACCTTATCGCAAACAGTCCTGGAAAATAAAAAGTCAGCATAAAAAACCATGAACACAAAGTTTAAGTATGCTAAGGACAC
>JAVLVB010000278.1:917926-946090 GCA_032876305.1 Orestias chungarensis
CACATTTGTAAAATGATTTCCAACAATGTTGATAAAAAAAAAAAAAAAAAAAAGTATAGACAAAGGTCTTTCAAAAAATTGACGTGCATCAAACTGTGACTACATGCAATGTGTGAACTGACCAATTTCTCCATGCTTGGTGATAGGACTGGAGTGGATTTTGAGGATATCTAGTCGAGCCTGTTCATTAGGGAGCTCAATGTCTAAAAAGGAAACAATACATTAGCACGATTGTTTGAAGCAATATAAAGCTGTTAGAAAGATCTAAAGCAATTAAGAATCAAGAATCAGTTTATTTATATACAACAGGTGTCGTCTCAAGGCACTTCACGGAAAATCTATTAAATCACAGAAAGTCAATTAAAAGCAATGCTTACGTATTTTACGATCCAGTCTACCAGGTCGCAGAAGAGCTGGATCCAGAGTGTCCGGTCTGTTGGTGGCCATGATCATCTTGACTCTGTGTAGAGTATCAAAGCCATCCATCTGGTTCAGCAGCTGGTGGAACAAATGAAACAAGTTATTTTCTTCAATCATTTACTGACACATTTATGTGGTTCTAATCCCTCTCAAAAATATGGGCTAAAATTGTATCATATCCAATTACAATATTAAAATAGTTTGACAGCAACAGGTCATAAAAACAAGAAAGCCAATAAAGCCATTAAAATATGTGTAATTTTGATGTTTATGGGTTACATATCCTGAAAGCTCAAAATATTCTATTTCAAAGGAGCATGAAGTAAAGTCTACTCATCAAGTCACCAGACAATACTTCTTATAGCACTTGCACCAGCCACTATGGGCCTGCTCAATGAGCGCTTGCTGTAAAGGTAACAACTGTCTTGGCTTGCTGGTCCTGGAGGAGTAAATGCTGAATATGTTAGGTTTCTTTAGGAAGAAAACGAATAATAATGTTAACGCTGAACTTAATGCACTGTTTGCTAATGAGGATCAACTGGAATGTTTGTGTGATTGGATTGATATGAGTTTTCTAGTAAAGTGCTTTAAGATGATATATTAAAACTGAATTCAATTGAACAACAACAGGTTTTTAATGCTTTTTTGGTGTTTTGGTTTATTTTGATAGTTCCTACGTGGGTGTGTGCAGTTTCCATCAAACAAAAGTCTTGAGCACACAATGGTGATGCAATATAACCTGGAATTTAAACAAATTTAGAATTGACTCAAGATGGTAAATTAACTTTGCAGTTCAATCTAAAATTCCATCGTGTCCGTTTCAACATCATATCCAGATTTGCCTTTGTAATAAAAAAAAATGTATGAAAATACTGCACAATGAAACTAAAACATCTGTCAATTATGTTTAATTTTTTAAAGAAACTGGACTGTTTACCACTGTGATTTCCACTTCATTACTGGAGTTTGCAGTCTCACTGAGAACTGCACCCTGTATACCACAGGTGCTTACCTTTCTCTGTACACCTGCAGGCTTTCATGCTGGCTCACTTTTATTTACAAATCCATACTATGACTGCTCTTATCATATTTGTGCGATTATTACATATGCTGTCCACTCCCAAAGTGTCTTACAAATGCAGATCCTAAGTGTTTGTACAGAGCTTGGAAAGAAAGCTTATAAATATGCTGCTCCAACTTTTTTAAATGGACATGAATTGGACGGAACTTACTCTAGGTGAATTTAGGTCGGCTCTGCGGGACACAAAAACGAATTTCCTCGAAAGGTGTTATTGTTTTCTTTAAATTATTCTGATGAGTGTTGATTGTTTGTTAACTTGATTGTATCTGTGTCTTTTAACTAACTGCTGCCTTCTTGGACAAGTTGGCAGCATTGAAAAACCTCACTGCAGATTCCTTTGCCGACTTCTTCACCGACAAAGTGGCAGCGATCAGCAGTCAGTTCTCAGACCCATCTACACAGACCACAGCTCACCCTTCCTCACTGGTCCTTCCTCTGAGTGCCGCTGAACCCACTGCTTCCTTTACCCCTCTCACCGAGGATGAGGTATCAAAGCTTCTCACAAGCAGCCCATCCTACATCTTGCCCTCTGGATCGTATTCCCACCACACTCCTGCAAGCCATAGCTCCAACCGTTGTGACAGCAGCCACTCACGTGATCATTGCTTCACTATCTACCGGATTATACCCAGTTCTATCTGTCCTTTCCTCCAGACGACCTCTCAGTACCGACGCAAATCTCAGCCTGTCTTTCTGACATATCTACATGGATGAAAGATCACCACCTCCAACTGAACCTCTCCAAAACTGAAATGCTTGTCATCCAGGCCAAGGAAAGTATTCACCACAAGATCAGCATCAGGTTAGACTCCCTATCTGTGGCACCCACTAAGGTTGTAAGAAACCTGTGCGTCATGATCGATGATCAGCTGAACTTTGTGGATCAGGTTGCCTCTGTCGCTCGATCATGTCGCTTCTCTCTATTCAACATCAGGAAGATTAGGCCATATCTAATTCAACATGCGACACTGCTCCTAGTTCAGACCTTGGTCATTTCCTGCCTTGCCTGCTGCAACACCCTCCTAACAGGTCTTCCAGCCTGTTCTGTGAGACCGCTACAGATGATCCAGAATGCTGCAGCTCGCTTCGTTTTCAACCAACCAAAGCGATCGCATGTCACACCCCTTTTCACTGAACTCCATTGGCTTCCCTAAGCTGCACGGATCAAATTCAAATCACTAATGCTGGCATACAGAGTGTTTGATGGATCAGCGCCCATCTACCTCAACACCCTCTTAAAGCCTTAGGTCAGTGCCCGCTCCGTTCCTCCAAGGAGCGCCAACTAACGCGACCAAAGCCCCGTGCAGGTCAATCTAAACTCTTCTCATCTGCGGTTCCTTGCTGGTGGAACGACCTTACGTTTACTATCAGAGCATCAGATTATCTTTCCACCTTCTAGAAATCCTTGAAGACCCAGCTCTTCCGAGAGTATCTATTGCCCTGAAAGATCTAAATGCACTTATTACCCCCCCTGATATTGTTTAGCACTCTTAAATGAGTGTCATCATTAATGTTAAATCCTCTCCTAGCATATTGCAGGTAAATTTCGTCGTAGTTCAATGTTAAACCCTCTTTTTGTAAGTCGCTTTGGATAAAAGCGTCTGCTAAATGCATAAATGTAAATGTGACTGCACATTCCACCAGTAAGAGCAGAGTGTCAATGTCCATTTAACAGGGACCTTCACACAGTTTTGCTCAAAATATTGCATTGCACGCAACATTGTGGGTGATCATTATGGGTATTAGTGATGGTTGGGACTGCCATATCATGGCATTCTTTTGGCCCAATACTTGTGCTAGATTGGCATGTCAGTGCCAAGGACAACCAAAGTATTCTAGAGGACCATGTGCATTCTATTGTTCAAATATTGTATACTGAAGGCAGTGCAGTGTATCAGGACAAAAATGCACCAATCTGTCACTCAGCAAGACTGGTGAAAGATTGGTTTGATGAACATGAAATTCACTTTAAACATCTCCCATAGCCTCGACAGTCACCAGATCTAAATATTATCGAGCCACTTAGGGGGGTTTTGGAGGAGCGAGTAAGGAAATTATTTCCTCCAACACCATCACATCGTGACCTGACCATTGTCCTGCAAGAAGAGCCGCTTAAAATCCCTCTGACAACTGTGCAGGACTTGTATACTTCATTCCCACAATGAATTGACGCTGTATCGGTCGCAAAAGGAGGCCCTACACTAAACTAGTAAATTATTGTGGTCTAAAACCACTTGTTTCAGTTTCATTGTCCAACCCCTGTAGTTATATAACTAAAGATATTTTAAATATACAAAAATTATTTTTTGAAAAATGTTTTTTTTCTCTAAATGTGCATATAAACATTGCTTTTACAAGAACAAAAAACAAAGCTGAGTTACTACAAACAAGCTTGGCATTATATATCCGGGTACTCGGACGTTTAAGGGTCCAACAGAGACAAACTAAGGTGAGAAACTGTTTTTTGGGAAATAAAGCTGTTTATTGCTGACCTAAAGGTAAAAACACCTAAGCAGATTGTGCTAAAAGCATAAACTCTGAAAATAATAGATGTGTTTACCACTAAAAAGAGAAAGTAATAACGCTAATTGAACTACCTCCATCAGAGTTCTTTGGATCTCTCTATCAGCTGAAGTGCCTTCTGAGAAACGGCGGCCACCTACAAGAAATGAAATAAGAATGTTTAGAGGTAGAAGACAAAACGAGGTACAAGGAACACTAGGAATCCTTGTACAAGGGTTTCTAAATAAATTATCTACGTCAAATGTTTTCAAACTCAAAAGTTAGGCCACAAGGTTAAAAACTGAACACAAAACAAAAAAGTAATTTCTGGCAAAGAATTGATAGGGACACACGTTATTCCTTGTGCTGGATATTGAGTAAGGATTTAATAGCAGTTTGAAATGTTTAAACCTCAGTGAATTAGCTTGGCTTGCTGGTGACTGAAGTGAAAGGATCAACCTGAAGCATACAGAGGTTTTAGCAGCCAAATAGCCAATCAATGGGGTTATTAAAGATTTTTCAAAAGATATTCAATTCAGTCCTTGTAGTTTAGGAAAAAAAGTCAGTAGCTTTGGTGGAGACAGCCCTCCACTTATGAATATAAACGTAACTAGAAAATGGTTTGAACAGTTCCAAAATCTTGTGTCACTTGTTTCAGAAAGGACAAAAAGCCTATGAGAGAGGTGTGGTGGAAACCCAGGTTTGCTTTAATTGCTGCCCAAAATCCTTCTGTCATGTTTATCATCTTCCTATAGACAGCCTGTAGAGTCGCAATGTGGTTCAAGTCAGGGTACTTAGCTGACCAGTCAGTCAACAGGTCCTCTCCACCTTAACTGCAGAATTTACTCGGCTCACTCTTCTTAGTCCATGTAAGAAGTCCCGGACGTTGTCTCTGTTTACGAGTGGCTTTACATAGGGGAATGTGAGGTTATCATGTCTAGTATTCAGCAGTGTTCGTCTTAATCCAGCGACTCTAGCTTCCGCTCACTCCATGTGAAATTTTCTAAATTGTTCAATACATTTTGTTTGACTTGCTAGTTAGGATTATCGTCGCTAATGTGCACATGTTCCTACAACACTTTGCTTATAACATATCGTGGATATGGAAAGTATTCAGATGCCTTTAAATATTTCAATGATTCATTGAAGCCATTTGCTAAAATTTCATTTTATTTCACATTAATGTACCCTCAGAAACATTTTTTGATAGAAAAAAGGAAACATAATGATCATTGCAAATGTATTAAAAAAAACTAAATATATGCTGTCACATGATTGCATGTATTTAGACCCTTTGCCCAGTATCTAGTAGAAGCACCATTTTGAGCTAGTACAGCCATTTGTCTTTTTGGGAATAAGTTCTGTCAGGTTAGATGGTAAATGTTGGTGACAGCCATTTTTAGGTGTGTTCAGAGATGCTCAGAGTTGTTCCAATGCCCCTCCATTGTTATTGTAGCTGTGCGCTTAGGATCACTGTCTTGTTGGAAGGTGAATGTTTGGCACTCTGTAATGTTTTTTCTTCTTCTTCTTTTCTCAGATATCTTTGTGCTTAGCCACACTCATCGTTCCTTCAATTGCAACCAGTCAGCCTGTGCTTGCTTGTATTAACCTTGAGTGCAGGGGGAAATTCTTTTGTAATCTTGGCCAGATCTGTGCCTTACCACAATTCAAACAAACAAATAGCAAAGGGTCTGAATACCTTTGGGTTGGGCTGTGGGTGATTCAAATGTTGTGTTCAAGTGTTATTTATTTTATTCTTTTTCACATGGTTGCATATGATCTTCCAGTAAACTGATCCTACAAATCAAATCACATTCTTAAAATAGAGCCTCCAGAGCACAAAACTCTAGTTGTCCATTGTAAAACCCCTTCGATTACAGCCATACTTAATTTCTTTGACATTCCATATTCTAGCTGACCATGATTCCTGCTTAATATCACTCACCAATGGCATCAATCTCATCCATAAAGATGATGCAAGGCTGGTGGTCTCTGGCATAGTTAAACATCTCCCTAATAAGCCTCGCACTTTCACCAATGTATTTGTCCACAATAGAGCTGGACACAACCTGTAATGTTAAGAAGACACCTTGTCACATGGCTGTAGAATGCAGCTGACACTGCAGAAGAGACTGATACTCACCTTTAGAAAGTTGCAATCCAATTGACTGGCAACTGCCCTGGCAAGAAGAGTCTTCCCAGTGCCTGTTTCAAAATAAAAACTAACATCATAAATTATCAACAATCATTTCTGACAAGCTAACGGTTTAAAGAAGAAATGCTTCAAAATGTTTCTGATCTCATATGAACATGACTAAAATAAATGTGGGGGTTTGGTGAGCTACTACCTGGAGGCCCATAAAGGAGGCAACCTTTGGGGGGAATAATGCCCACTCTCTGGAAGAGCTCAGGGTTGGTCAGTGGCAGTTCGATCACCTAATGCAAAACAACGTTCGATCATCAGTCAATCAGAATACATTTTCTTAGGATCTTAATATGAACACTGTTGGCTCAAAAGGTGAATCTCCCACCATTATTTTTTAAACATGTATCCATCCCAATAGTTATTTTGTTAGCGTAATTGAATCCTATCCACTTGTAAATCTTCCAAAAATATTAGCAGTGTCGAGATTAGCAGCAGCATGACTTCCTCTAGGCTTCATGCAAGAAAACTGAATGAACTGTCTCATTGCTGTGGTCGCTTGCTCTACTTGAAGTCAATGGGGGAGGTAAACGATGTATTGTGGGCTAAGGAGTAAATACAGTTTATCACCAAGTTAAATTCGTAATTTAAAAAGATTTAATTTGAAGAATCATTTTTTCCCCCCTCTATGCACTCTTTGGGTTCCCATAGTTGATCATAGTTCAACAATTACCTTTCATTTTCAACTTGTTCTTAATAAAAGAAACAAAGCAAACTAATGAAATATGACTTTTTAATTTACTTTTTCATTAGTTTCTCTCCTTCTATTTCTGAGTTTTCTGAAGTTTCAAACCCCTAGTCGGTCGTGGCATGTTTCGGCTCGTACCGGGTCAAGTTTTGCTGGAGGTTTCTTTCTGGTAATAACAAGTTGAAGCGCTCATTTTCACTACAGTACTCAGTGTAATGGATTGCTTTAATTTTTTATAAAATTTTTTGGGTTGCTGTAAAATTAAGACAACCCAAGCAACTCCTGAGTCACTTGAATGCTGACTCAGGAGGAGTAAGTATTGAGTATTATTGCCACTGCTCCACTGGCAAACACAGTTACTCCTTGCTACGAGGTGAAGATGTCAGAATTTACATCACAGGCAGTTAAGTTAGGGCTGATTGGGAAGCATCTAAAAAAATTGTACCTCTCTCAGCTCACGAATCTGTTCAGACAATCCTCCAATCTCAGAGTAGGAGACACTTCCTGGATCCTCATGGGACATGTTGTACACTAGAGGATCCACTTCCCTAGGTAGGTACCTTTAACACAGAGAGATTGAAGCAATTACATTTTTTTTTTTTTACTTACAAAAGATATAATACATCTTTATATAGAAATTAAACTTTAATTTGCCATGAGTCATTTAGAATCTGTAAACGCCTGCATCTCAGCTAGAAATAAGGCTGAACTGGTAATAAGATTGTGTGTGCATGTGCCTTAGAGATTACCCTCCAAAATTAATTTATTCTTTTCTATATTTTTCAACCCCCAGGCAGGATTACTTTGCAGTCAAAGCATGTCAGGGAGAAGAAAAAAAATCTGCAAAAGAATGGAATGTGCATAAAAGACAGGGTCAAGCTCAGTATAATACTTGTTATTCATTGAATGAAGCTGAAAATGGAAAAGGTGAAAATCAGCCTTGAAGAACAATTGGAGCTTCTAAATGACCACAATTGGGACTAAAACAAAGTTATATTGACAAGCAGTGCACAAATATTTTAAAATAATTACTATGAAATTGCATCTAGATAGAAGCAGCAGGAGGAATTAGTACCATTTATACAACATTGCCGACTGTAGTAAATATAATTGGAGGTAAGAGAGCTCCCGGATGATCAGTACATCCCAATCCGGTGTGGGAGGATTTAGTCCAGACATGCAGTTCTTCTTGGCTCTACTTACTAAATGCTTAAGAATTAGGTTACCCTGATTTATCTCTATAGTTAAACTGCTATAAGCTTAGGGTGGTGGAGGACAATCTGACCACTTATACTGCAACTTCTTTTAACCAACTTACATTACGCAGTTCTATAAGTGATATTTCAACTACTCTTTATGTTTATGGATTTAGCAGACACTTATCCAAAGCGACTCACAAAGTAGACACAATGTTACAGTTATCAATCTGACCATAAGCTATCTTTACAAAAATCCCAACTCAGAGTCAGTGGTGACAGCAAAGAGGGGGAATTACAGAGAGAGTGGTGGAGGGGGTATAGAGGTATGGGTAAGAGTTTAAGAGTCTTCAAGAGTTTCTTTAAAAAAATAAATAAATAAAAAAGGGACACTGCTGTAGGCCATTCCACCATCTTGGAATAACGCAAGATTGGATTGTCTTAAGCGTGGTGTAGGCACTGCTAGATGACAATCCATTGAAGACCAAAGTGACCAAGTTGCGACATACGCCTTTGCCAAAGTATACAAATGGATGGGAGCCGTACCTTTAAGCACTTTCTAGTCTAGCATTAGGGACTTGAATTGATGTGGGCAGCCAGGGGTAACCAGTGAAGTTTAATGAAAAGAGCGGGGATATGAGACTTTTTGGGCTTATTGTAGATCAGACGAATCGTTCTGAATCATTTGTAAAGGTTTTACTGAACAGGTCGGGAGACCAGTCAAGGGTGACTTACAATAGTCAAGGCGGAAGATAACCATAGACTGCACCAGGAGCTGGGTAGCATGTCGGGTTGGGTATGGCCGTATCTTTTTTATGTTTAGTAATGCAAAGCGACAAGGTCAAGAAACTGAGGCAACAGAATCTTTAAAGGTCAGTTGGTCAACAAGCATGACACCCAAGTGTCTTGCTGCCTTTGATGGAGGTGATGGGCTTTCAACCATTCTGATATGTCAGATAGTCTGAGATGCATGCTGAGACTGTGTGGTCATCAGGTGGAAATGACAGATAGAGCTGGGTGTCATCAGCATAACAGTGGTATGAGAAACCATGCAATTGAATGATCTGGTCGAGATTGGAGGTGTATATTGCTAAGAGAAGAGGTTCCAGTACTGAACCTTGAGGAACCCTTGTGGCTACGTGGTGCACCACAGAAGTGTGACCACGCCAGGATACTTTGCATGATCGACCAGTGAGGTACAATTCAAACCAGGAGTGTGCTGTCCCTGTGATGCCAATGCTCGCGAGTGTAGACAGAAGGTTGTTATGATTGATTGTGTCAAATGTAGCCGATAAGTCGAGAAGGAAAAGTAATGAGGACGTTGCAGTTGCTCTCGCCTCTTTTAAAGGCATATACAGGGGTTGAACAATGTAACTGAAACAGGTGGTTTTATACCACAAAATCTATTAGTATGGTGTAGGGTCCCCTTTTGCAGCCAATACAGCGTCACTTTGTCTAGGGAATTACATATACAAGTCCTGTACAGTGGTCAAAGGGGTTTATAGCCATTTTGTTTTTCCAGGATAGTGGCCAGGTCATGACATGATGGCTGTATGCTGACATTACCCTGGATACGGTGGGTCTTGATAGTCACAAAGACATGGTGTCTTGGTCGCAGATGTGGCAGCAAGACAAGAAACAGCAATTTGCCCTGTTTTGAACTCTGGTATGTCACCTACAATGTTGTGTGCATTGCTATATTTTGACCAACATGTGTTTAAATTGGAGCTTCACACTCTGGTCTTACTGGTGCAATGTGCAATTGATGAAGATTGGCCACCAGGCTGGTCCAATTTACCCATGAAACCTCCCACATACATACATAAATACAGGGGTTGGACAGTGAAACTGAAACACCTCCAATAGTGTGGGAGGTTTCCAAACACATCAAACAGCAGTCTCCAGCCTACCTCATTATAGTGAGTGTAGTCATGTCCAACGCCACTCTGGTGCCTGGCTTCAGCTGCGATTTGTCCAACTGGAAAGATAAATATTGCATGTTCTCCAACTCAATGTTTAATTATGTTCTAATGAAATGTTAACAAACCATTTAAGTTATTATATTATTCATAGGTGGACCATTCTAAATTCAGCAGATACTAAGTTTCTACATCATTTCGGTGTCATCTGGGTCATAAGTAAGAATAACAAGGTTGTTTTTACCCAGCAACTAATCTGAATTTGTGTAACATTTGATATTGGTAATGTTTTTTGTTATAGTTATAATTTCCACAGATCACACCTGCAACCAAACACCGTCATACAGCTCTAATGGGGTTTCTAATGGGGTTTAATTATATACTAGATTAGCCTGTGCCAGGAATTGTTAACTGCTCAGTGTCGGGTAAAGCAAGTCTGTAATGATCCTCATAACACAGAATCTGTCACAAAAGCTTCTCTTCAAATCAGTCCAATTTTAAACATTGGTCAGAATTAAGTGATCGACTCATTTTTGCCTTTTCTTTAGGAAAAAAACGGTTAAACCTCTACAAGAAAAAGGAAAACACCTTCAAAAAATAGACACGTAGTGAAAAGCATAACGAAGCCAGGGTTCAGAAGAAGAAATAAAGCCGGTCTGACTTTTGAAAAACTCTGATCCAGAACACTGCTGCTTGCGTTCTTACTAACACATCAGCCCAATAATAAAGTTTTAAATATGTTTCCCTGGAACCAAGAAAATACTTTAATTTATAAATCACTAAATTTCTCAGCACCAAGATTCATTGACGGTCTTATGTCACTCTCTCAATCTTCCAGACTTAAATCATCCGGTTCTGCAGAACCAAGCATGGAGGATCAGTGTTTTTTTTGCTCCCTTGATCTGGAACTAATTTCCAAAACTGCTAAAACATTTAGTTCCTTTAAATAAAGGCTAAAAACTCGTTTAGAGTTGCCTTTGAAAACTGCAACATTATAAACTGTAGCACTGTCTTTCAAACTGTTATTCATTTCTATATTATTTTTCTAATAATTTAGATTCTTTAATTTACTTTCCTTGCAAAGCACTTTTCATAATTGCCCTGTTGCTGTACAAATAAACAGTCTTGCCTGGTTTCTACAGATATTAAATTGCGTATTCCTACCTGTCGGCGACATCCAACCACATATCGGGGACCATTGGTGGCTTTCACAATGACTATAGTAGAGCGAAAACAAAAGCATCAGATGTACATTTAAAAAAAAAAAAGGTACCTGTTTTAGTGCAAGCTGTGTGAAGATTTTATAAACAATCAATAGGGATGTTCAGTATGTTCAGGATGATTAGAGCAATAGTCAAAATGTATGTTGAGTTGACAAAGTAGTAATAAATACATAGACACACCAAAGGTAAACATATGTTCATTAGACAAAGGAACTATTTACAGAGAAAAGACAGATAGGCGAGACGTGGCAAATGATACAGCACAGTAGAAAGGAGAAAAATAAAGTATTTAATCTAAAAAGGACACTTATATTTCTACTTCCAACTGGTAGCACTAAACCTGTTCATCTGATATGTCACCCCTATAAGTGGTAATGTAAATGTAAAACACTATTGTGAGAGCTCATGAAATAGGTGCTCTAAAGCCTCTCGTTCAAAACACTTCAACTGCAGATAGATAGATAGATAGATAGATAGATAGATACTCTACTCACAGAAAGTTAGGGATATTTGGCTGTCGGGTTGAATTTCAGGATGAGCCCAAAATGCATTCAAACCTTAACAGGTGAACTTAATGTGACCTTTTCTAAACTTTTGAATGCACCTGTCCAACTGTTAAACGTTTCAGTACCCTTTGCACATGTTGCTGTTCTCTAACGAGGAGCTTAACGGCTAAAGTCACAACAGGTGTTTGATCCTCGACTCGACCAATATATGTCCTGGTTCAGTTACAGCTGGTGTTTAAACAGTCGTCCTCATCAGGCTGTTCACATTGAGACATCATGAGATCAACACAACACCTAACAATGGATCAACAGTACCTGGCCTGCAATGCCTCAAACAGGACGTTCTCAGACGGACGTGGCCACTGAGCGCAGAGTGTCATTGGCAGGTTGCAACAGAGATACAGAGAGACTGGAAGAGTTACAGACAGGAGTAGAAGTGGACGTCTTTTGGCCACCTCCCATGCTGATGATCACTACATTCTGAACAATGCCCTGAGAAACCGAATGATGAATGACACTCAACTCCAGGCACGTTTAAGGGAGGTGAGAGGCACCCAAGGGTCATGTCAGACCATTGGAAACCGTTAACATCAGCGTGGTCTGTGTAATAGACGACCTGCAAGGGTACCTGACCACACCAGCAGCCACAGGCGTCATCATCTTGCATTGGCCAGGGAGCATTTACGCTGGACGAGGGACCAGTGGGCCTCAGTGCTGTTCCCTGATGAAAGTCGATTCACGTTGAGCAGAAATGATGGCCGCCAACGATGTTGGAGACGTCAAGGAGAGCGCTATGCATCAGCCACTGTTGTCACCAGACAAGCTTTTGGTGGTGGGGGTGACAACAGTGTGAGCAGGTGTTTCCAGTCTGTATAGAACTGCCCTACACTTCGTGAATGTTACAGTGAAAAGCCCATAGTACCTGAATAACATCATTAATCCAGTGATGTGCCCCTCCATGAACAACACAAGCCTAATTTCATCTTCATGGACGACAATGCTCCAGCTCATCGGGGTCGCATCATCAGGGATGTTGGAGACTGGTGTACCTCAAATGGAGTGGCCTGCACTTTCTCCAGACCTGATTCCCATTGAAAACCTGTGGGATCAACCTAGTCGCCGTGTAGATGCTCGAAACTCTGCAACCCAAAACCTCCATGACCTGAGGGCTGCCCTTCAAGAAGAGTGGGATGGCCTGCCTCAGCAGACAATAAGTGGACTTGTGAACAGCATGAGACGTCGTTGTCAAGCTGTAATTGATGCTCAAGGACACATGATGAGTTATTGAGACGTTGACATTTTTTGTTGTGGTGTACCCACCATTGTTGTTAACTTTTGTTTCAACAAAGTGTTTGACAGGAGGAAATCACCAGTGCATCATTCTACTTAAATGTCCTACTTTCTTGATATGATATCACTGTAGCAGGAACTTTTTACATTTTCCACAAATTTTACCCTAAAGCCAAATATCCCTAACTTTTTGTGAGTGGTGTATGTATATATATATATATATATATATATATATATATATATATTTTTTTTCAATGAGGTTGTTCACACTCAAACATATGAGCATATGGCATATGAGTAAACTAACTGCAGATTGGTTTATAGGAGTTTGGGTGATCTAATTTTGTTAGTGTTTATGTGTTGACTTACATTTTTCCTCAGTAAGTTGTTTTAACACCTCTCCAACAATCTGTAAAGAACAAATGTAGCTTATAAAGACCACAGTAAAATTAGGACATGATGCTCTTTTTTCTGTTAGCAAAGTAAATTAATTTAATCCGCAGCTCATACATCCCTCCATTTTATGAATATTGCAAAAAAGAGTTAAGTAAAAAAAAACAAATTCTGAAATGCTTTTATTGTGCCTCACTGGTCCAACTATCACCAACCCCTCACTGAACTAAACTGTATGCAAAAATAATCTTATTCAACAACAACACTCCATGAAAATTGATTAACCTTATGTCTGTTTTTCTCAAATCAAATCAGTGCCATGCCTAAGTGCACATCAGGTAAAAATATGAGAAATCTCCCAATTACCTACAGCTGTCCCAGTTCAAGGTGCAACTCGCCTGCTTAAAAATTATAGAATATAACATTCCAAGAGCTAGGATGTATAAAAAATAATTAAAAAACTATAAAGTTTCCTTTAATTCTGTAACAACATGTAACACTTGTCTACATATACATCTGTGTTTGTGTACATATATGTACATTTATGGGTTTGTATATGTATTTAAACAGATCTATATTATTGTTTGACTGTATTGTCTTTCCATATCATACCACTGTTATTATGTATATATTGCAACTCAATGTAAATTTTTTAAAATCTTTTTGTAATTTGTTTTAAATTGTTAAAAAACATTTCGGTGTAAGGCATACTTGGCGAGAAGCAAGACATAATTTCTTTGTACAAGGAAACTTGTTTCTCTATTGTGCACATGACAATAAACTCTTTGAATTAGCTTGTACTGTGTTCTATTTCTACATTATACTGTTTTATTGTTTTTTTTAGATTCCTGCTGTTCTGTTCTTTGTTTAATATTATCTACTTCTGCTTGTGACAACCTACATTTCACGCTTGTGGGACTAATTAAGTATTATTTTACAACCAAATATAAGCTCCAATTAAGCAAATAGAAATGCATAAAATTAAATATTTCAAATATGACCTATTTTGTGTTAGAAAACCCAGCTTCAATAAAACATAGTAGCGGGCAAATGTGGCTGCGCTGGTAGATTGGTCATCTAGCAAATGGCCGGTTGTAGGTAAATGGAAACTATATACACTGATGCATTGCCTATTTAAATGTAATCCTCTTTATACTATGTGCTTTCTGCTCTATGTGACCTGCAGCACTCCAACTAATGCAGTTCATGTCCAGTGTGAAATTCTTTACAACTAGCAAAATATTGCATCAGCATGAAAAATACATCTCAGGAAGTCCTAAAATAGATAAGCAAACAATTTATTTTCTCCAAAAAGGTCTTTATAGTACGATTATGCAACATTTGTGATGGATTATACATCCCCACTCTTTATAAAACAATTAAAAATATTAAACTTCATAAATGACTCAAACTACAGATGAGAAAACACATTTTATAACAATCCTACCTGACCAACACTTTGAAGAGCCTTCAAGTCATTCTCTGACTTCTCGTATTGTTTGGTTTGTTCCCTCAGCTGTTCTCTCACTGGGGATGAAAAGAAGAGAAGTTACAGGTTTCTTAACGAACCAACACTGTGAACACTGATGTTCGGCTTCATTGTTAGATAGACGTGGACTGAAGCTACATCTCGACAACAAACACTGAGATGAACGCATACAGCCTGATTTAATACCACGCGTTTCATAGTTGTTTCATTTTTAACACAAACCGGCCGGGTGTAGAAATAACTAAAGGGAAAAGGCTGAACTGCATGACAAAGCAAAAGCTAGCTGTCAAGCTAACTCATACTAGCACTTCCTATTAAAGTCCAACCGCCAAAAGCTCCACATCACACAACGTGTGAGCTTCGTTCATTCTCACTTACACTCTTTCAATCGTCCGTCCACCTCCTTGTGCTCCAGTAATTTTTTTCTGTAGTCTTGCAGAGCTTTATCTCTCGTGTCCGCCATGTTTCCTAACTGCTTCGCCTTTCTTCTTCTCGTGTTTATTGGCGGTTGGCCAACAACTGAAGGAGCGGTTAGCGCCACCCACTGGTAGGGAGTGTGAGTCGCGTGACAAAACAAATGCACATATCTTATATATGTATGTAAATATATACATACACAACTATCTACTAAATTCTGTCATATAAATTACATTGTTTTATAAAATAAAAGCTGGTATTCTCTGTTTCCTGAGTCTCTCTGCAGTAATTCAACAATATCTAACTTCATTTTTATTTTATTAAGCTTCTCACTCCACTGATTTCTCTGGATCTGATTTCTCCTACAGTTCATAATAACATGTTCTAGCGTCTCTTCTTCCCCACACTCACATTTCCCCGTCTGATGTTTTCCCAATATAAATAATATTAGTTTCAACCCCGTATATCCAATTCTACGACGTGATTAATTGTCTCTTCTGTCCTATTTCTTTCTGTTCTTCTCATTTCTCAAACTTTTCATTGTATTTTATAAAACCAACCTCCTTTCCTGTCTTCCTCCCATAACTTTTGCCATTTCTCATCCACTTTCTGTTTTACTATACTATTTACTTCATTTACATAAGACATAACATTAAAGTCAACCATTTCTCGATAAACACTTAGCCTGTCTATCAACCATTTCATTCCCCTTAACCCCATGATTGCTTCGCCTTTCTTCTGTTTCTGCATATTTTATTGGCCGTTGTAGTGTGTGAAGTGTGGGACCAAATGCATAATATCTTACCATCTTTTTTTGTCGGTCTAGAATTTTTTTTTTTATTACCATCATATTCAACAAACATGGTATCGGCAACAGATGTACATAAACCTGAAAAACCTGATGAAGCTGATCCAGGCTGCTTCCATGTACACAGAAAGGACGAAAGAACAAAACAAAACATACAAACAAACAAAAAAAAAGCCATTAGGAGTTTTCCAGCAGTTTCAAATTGTTTAACATCTTATACAGTTCTGCAGCTTGTTCTTTGTCCATGAATTTATTAGATAATAAGAGGTGACAGAGTTCTTTGTGAAAAGTGGGGAAAGATGGTTTAGCTTTGAGAAAACGACACTTTTGAATGAAAAACTTGCCCATGATATTTATCACATTTTGTAGCCTTTTGAATTTCTTTTCTTTTCTCAGAGTCCCAAAGATAATGTCTTTCTTAGAAATTTCAAGTAAGTTTGGAATTTTAGGGAAGAGCCAGTATAGTGCACATCATCCCATAAAGCTTTACACTATACACAATCAAGGAAAAGATGTTCAGCCAATTCAATATCACTTCACAGAATAAACAAGTGTTATCATCAAAAGCAAATCGAAGTCTGATGAATTCCTTAGATGGATAAACACCTGAAAAGATTTTAAAGTGGACTTCCTTAGCTTTTGGAGGAATGGGAAGATTTTAATAATTTTTTTTAATTTTTTTCTTTGAACCTTAGAGAAGAAATGCAATAAAATTTTTTGGATTTGATACAAAAGTAAATAAAGTACTAATAAAGCATTCCCTCATTTTTTTAGTTGTTTAGTTTCTTATCTGTGATACTGTGCCTATTAATCAGAAGCTGAGGAAGTACAGGGGTTCTGTAAACAGGGTTCTCATAAAAACATTTAACTGTACATAAAATATTTAGGGGGATAACTCTAATAATCTTTTGAAATTCACGTTTATTTATTGGCAGGTTATCTTTAATACTGAAGTCTTCAAAAGAAGACTTTTTAATTTATAAGTACCATGAGACAATTTTCGTTTAATACCATCTCGCAAACCCCTAACATTTAAAGACACAGTTAAAGTTAGAAAGAAACACAGACATAACAAGGAAGCACCAGAAAAAAATAAAAATAAGGTAACTGGTAACTTCTAGTGTTCAGGAAGAGGTAAGAATGAAACACTAACATCCTTAAACTGAATTCAGAACAGAATAATTGACCTTTAACCAAATAACAACATTACAATGTATATATCAAAAAGATTTATCAAACATGTGAATAATTAACTCTGTCTTTTTAGAAAGCCTTATTATTTTGCCTATTTAATCAAAAGGAATTTTAGAAATAGAAATACAACTTTCCTTGAATCACAAGCCAGCACTTTGTGTTTTGGTGCAATAGTGTGTGATTACTAGACACCACTGGATCTTCAATCAATCAGGGAATGCCCAAACTCCGCTGATGTAGCTGTTATGGATGTAAGATTTTGTATGTATAATTCTATGACCTTTTCTAAAAGAGTCCCCACCTGCTTTTGCAAGCACGCCTCACAGTAGTATTTGATGATTCTAATGTGTTTTTTGAATAACTCGTTGTACCATACTGTGTAAAAGAGATCGGTGGACTGAGGAAGCATGTGGTCTGGGAACCTTGCGGTGTTAACAAGGACTGCATGCTGAATCGATCCCCCGGTGGAGTGAATGTGTTCTGGTGTCTTGGAAGCCGATTAGAGCGCTTTCAATTGGACCGGGAGCTCGGAACAGAGCGTTTCAAACGTCCCGGTTGGCCAGAACTGAGTGTTATGAACACAAAGTAGGTCACAGGGAAAAACCGAGAATGAGCATGAACGAGAATAATGGCCCTCACCCACCACCGTCTTAGGGGGCCCTGTTGGAAAACGACAAACAACAAATCATAAATCCAGCTAAAACCATAAAAATTGGACTCTTTTAACAGCTGGTGCAAATACATGCAATAGGTTTATAATATTGGGAATATTGTGGAAATTCATGGAGGTGTTATAGGTAATCATTTTCTCCCACTGTCATCCAGCAGCCGCTAAGATTAGAAAATAAAAGTTACAACTCAATGTGCGCCTTCCCTGCTTTCTGTTTAAAAACTCACAAAAGAAACCTAGTTTACACATGCACAGTTTTAGACTAGAATGGGGGGGGCGGGGGGTAAGCAAGAGAAGCCTTTAACTAACATAACCATATAGCTGAGGCCTGTAGAAAAGCACATGGCAGAACTTTCAGCTTAACTGAAAGGCTTAAAACAAAAGGGGGCAGACCGTCATCCATCCCAGTTCAGTACCAAGGTAGCTCCAAATTATTGAAAAGAAGAGATATAAAACTCAGGCCAGTGGATAAAACTAATTAAAACTCCCACGAGGTGAAACAGGTGCTTTAAAATCATTCTACCAGCAGCACAATAATAACACATAGAAAATTAATTTTACAGGGAAATTATGCCACATTTGACCCAGATTGTGTGCTTTTTTTGTTTTTTCTATTTTGAGTGAAGTTAAATTCTCTCTTCAGATTTGTGAAATTACTGCAGCATTAGACCTTGACACATACAGCTGCCTGAAAAAAAAACTTCTGCAAACTTCTGCAAACACCAGATGCCTGTCTCTGCTGAGCCTGAGCTCTGATAAAGATAGTAACTCTACCCTGCATGTGTCAAACCCAAGGCCCGCGGGCCAAAACCAGCCCACCAGAAGTATATATATGACCCTCCAGATTTGAGAAATAGAACCTTTTATATGGCGATTTTGTGCTTGGATGTTATTTTGTCAATCAATAAGCAGTTTTGTCTGTATTCTGCCACGTTCGATCAGGGTGGGAACATATGTAACATTATTTAGTGTTGGGAGGCTGAATCCAAAGACAGCTACTCATTCATATCTTAACTGCTTGTTAAGGGGTTTTATCAAACTCTGATCTGCCTTTTGAAAACATTTTGTGTCTCGATGTGGCCCAAGGTGAAAAAGCGTTTTTCACCATTGCTGTTTATGTTGATCAAAACAAAAGATTAATAAAAATGCCTTTTCCTTTTCTCTCTCTCCCAATTATGTGAAATAAAAACAGGACTTGGCAGCGTTCCAGTCCACAGTGCTCCTTGGAAGCAAACAGTCAATGATTTCACTAACGTGGGAGCAGAACACAAAACTGAGGAAAACGTTTCTTCTATTTTTCCAGGAAATTATGGGAGTGCCAGAAATAATGAGTTCTGACAATGGCACTAATTTTTCTCCAATGAAGAACTAGAAGAAGTTGAAAGATGTGTTTGATTAAAATGTAAAACTGCTGCAGGTTATCAAACCAGCCCCTCATGGGTTAGTATGGAGAACTAACACAACTATGTATACTAATACAATGATGAGTTTTTCCAGCAGGTGATGCTCTTCCAGGAGGAAGCCAGTGGGACGCTGTGTCAGGGAACTCGGCTAAATTATTAACAATCAATTTTTCTCCTATAGGTTGAAGCAGCAGAAATAACTTCACACTGTGTGGAAGTTTGCTGACTAATCAGGCTGGATCTTTGAAACATTATGTTTATAGATGGGAGAGAACATTTTGGGAAAAACACCTTGTTGGTCATTGGTGAACACAAAAGGAGTGAAGCATTCAAAACAAACTAAGTGAAAACAAAAAGGGTATGAGGAAGCAATGTCTATTTTAAGAATATGAAAGGAAAATGATCTTCACTTTTTGCAAATGAAAATTGCTCTGACAGAAAAGATAAAAATCTCCCAAATAGCAAAAAAAATGTATTAAGCCAATGATTCAGTTTGGAGTTAATGAACTAAATGTTATTCAGATTGTTGGAGGATTTTCAAAAGAGAAGATCAACTAATGTAAATACTCTGAAGGAAAATTGATTAAAGAATAAAGGTTATTCTTTTTATTTTGGTATTAAGGGCCAGGGGCCCATGGCAGCCTCACTTCTGTCAGACAGCCCCAGAAAAGCTGCGGCCACAGTCCAGCAGTTTATCATAATTAGTGTGTGAATGTGTGTGAATTGGAATGACTGGTTTCACTGTTGAGTATTTTAAGGGCCCTTAAAAGTTCTAATAAATGTCTGATGTTCATTACTAAACTTAGATCTCAAAAAGGGTTACAGTGAATGATAAAATTTATTTTCCAAGGAATCTAACTTTTGATGGTCTTTAACTGTCTGGAATCACAAACAAAGTATTTTGCCTCCAAAGCATCGTCTTCAGCTGACAGCAATCAGCATTAATAAGAGAAAGGGACTGAACTAAACAAAATCACCAAAAACAAGCAAGATATTCTTAAGGACAAATGTGACGTGCTTTATTATCAGATTCAGTAAATACCTTGATGCAACTGGCTGAGTTTCCTTAAATGAAGACGTTTAACTGCTTAAATAACTAACTAAGCTTGCTGTGCTGGTTGATAACTAGGATAAATTGGATGTATGCATGATTGAAAAAAAAAAATTTTTTGTAAGGTGTCTAAACATTTGCTGTGAAACTAAACTGAATTGAATTGGATCTACTTCAATAATCTATTATTTTGGTCAAGATGGTCAAGATGGAATAACTGGAAATAGGTGAAACAAATCTTAAAGAGGTTTAGTTCTAATTAGTTAATGAACAAAAATGGTCTATTGTGATTACAAATCTTAACTCACATTAGTTCCGCTATTGAAGATATTGTTTTTTACAGTGTACCTTTCAGTGCATTTTAGGAAGTAATAGAAAATCACTAAAATAAGCATGATTTGATGTTAGTAAATTTGCTCTTAGCATAGGGAAACTAAATTCAGTTTTTGTTTTTATTTTGAAATAAAGGAAAGAAAAACAGAGGGGGGAAGTATTTATGGAAATAAAACTTTAAAGCTGGACACTTGATACAAAACCCCAGAAGAAGAAAAATCCTAAATCAATCTCGAATCAAGCAAAATTAAGGGATTGGTAAAATTAAAGACTTTTTCAACTTAAAGTACTTTAATTGTAAAATTTTAATCAATTAAAGATCAACAAGTAATTTAAATATAAAATTTCTCATCATTAGCTAACAAATAATTTAGAAAATGTAAGTCAATTAAAAATGAAAGAATACTTAATAACTATAAGAGACCTAAATCAAATTTTACCACAACAGTATAGAGTAAATCCAAAATGGCGATCTACTGACCCATTTCACACGCCATCCTAGCCTGCTTTGGGATAATTGCCCTAATAATTGTTAGTTCCCCTCTATGGCTGAAAAATCAAGACAAACAGAACAAATTTGCACAATATTAATAGATTAACAATTAACTGAAAAATAACTGAGAAGTGTTGGTGTTAATGCTTAATCCATTTCCTGCAATCATTTTATTCAGACTGTGAACAATTAGAAAATTATCTTAAATAATCTCTCTAAATTTTCACATATATACTTTGACACTCGAGACGGCGCAGAATTCTTCTCGCTAACTCACTCGTTTGATCTCCAGTGGGTAAGCAGCCCCCCAACTCACAGGTCCGGTAAAGTACTTGATCTTGTACTCTCAGACTCACTAACATTTCAGCGGAGCCGCGAGTGCAGACACAGAGCTGAGCGCGAGCAGTTTGTGAGAGTTGAGCGCAAGCCCGAGGAACCCATGAGCCAGCGCGCCTGAGATTCACACACACATGCCCACAACCATTGCTCCCCCAGACAGCTCCGTGCCCGCAAACCTGGTGGAACAAAAACCACGACACACTGAGTCTCTGTCCTCAGTACCGCAAAAAAGCATTTTATTATTTGACAATTTTGTTAAATTTGTGTTTGTACTGTATGTTTGCACATAATAGGGAATGTTTGTTGAAATAACATCTGTGGAAAAATATATAAAAAGTAACTATATGTGTTTTAAGCAGACACTGCATGACCAACTCACTTAAAGTTACTTCTCTACACCTATAAGACCACTACTTTATTCAGCTGGATGCTTGTCTCCATCAACTACCCACTGCACACCCTCCCACAATCTCCTTTTGTCGCAATCTCTGCAACTTGTCTCCTGCCCACTTCTCTGCATTTGTAACCTCTGCTCTTCCACCCTGTAGCACTTTCTCATCTCTGGAGGTAAATGATGCCACAGAGTCCCTCTGCTCAACACTGAGTTCCTGCTTAGACCGCTTGTGCCCACTGGTCACCAAACCTGCAAGACACATGCAGCCACACTCATGGCTGACTGACTCCCTTAGATCGATGTTTAATTAGAGTAGATGAAAGATGCTGAAGTTAGCTGAAAAAAAGTGGAATCGCCCTTTATTCATTTCCCGAATCGGAAGCTAGAATTGGAAGCCAACTTCAGCTTCGTGAAGAAAGGAGACATATATTTTTACTTTTGTTTGGTAAAACCAAGTGTTTTGATTGTTAGCCAAATAGTCGGAGATGGATACGTGTTTTTCACATGTTTTGAGAGCTCATGGATGTTTTTCAACCCGAAGACAACCCAGCAAGCAAGCGTTACGTACAACTAGAATTGTTAGGATTTAGCATTCGCTATCTAAGTGAGTGTTTCCATTGGAATCTACAGTGAAGTTAAATTAACTTGCTAAAAACTGTTTCTCATGTTATTGGCTTGGGACATGACTAGGGATGCAGCGATACCACTTTTTCCAAAATGAGGAGTGTACGAGTACTTGCATTTGAGTACTCATCGATACCGAGTACTTACGCCATTACACATATAAATACTTTGGATTTTTCCTGTTTTTCAACAGATATTGTTATTTGAACAACATTCCCTATTATGTACAAACATACAGTACAGGCATAAATGTAACAAAATTGTCAAATACTGAAATGCTTTTTGCTGTACTGAGGACAGCGATTCAGTGTGTTGTGGTTTTTGTGCCGCCAGGTTTTTGCGGGCGCGGAGCTGTCTGGGGGACCACTGTGTGTGTGTGTGTGTGTGTGTGTGTGTGTGTGTGTGTGTGCGTGTGAATCCCAGGCGCGCTCGCTCATGGGTTCCTCAGGCTCGCGCTCAACTCTCACAAACTGCTCGCTCGGCTCTGTGTCTGCGCTCGCCACTCTGCTGAAATGTTTGAGAGTATGAATCAACTTTGTGTATTTGGCAGGAATTATTTAATTGGATGAAAAAGGCCAGTCTTTGATTAGCTGGGAGCTCATTTAAATATAATGTAGAGTTGCGGACGCTGAGCCGAGTGAGCTGAGTGAGCTGAGTGAGCGGGTCGTTTGTCTGTGTTGAGCGCGTGTCCAGGCACCTTTCAGCGAGCGCGCTTACCTGCTATTCGTACGCACACCCTTACGGTTGTTGCTCCTCCGGGTGGCTCTGTGCCCGCGGACCTGGTAGCACACAGATCACGCCATAAGGCCCAACCAGGCGCTATAGTAGCGCCGCGGGTGGTATCAGTATCGTGGTATTGGTGGCAATTTTATGAGTACGAGTAAAGTACTTGAAGCCTGGTATCGGGCCGATACCAGTGTCGATATCGGTGCATCCCTATACATGAACATTTTGTTTTAAGAAGCTAACAGGCAGTGATAAGTAATCCTTTTGGAATGATTTGTTTCCAGAGCTGACTCGTGTGTGGGAGCTGAGGAACAGTGTGAGGGACGTGCAAGAAGAGGAGCAGTGGACGCCATCTTGGGACATGCCATGCCTTCCTGTGAACTCCAACATGGTGGAATAACTAGACATTGAACTACAGTAAAGGTGCCGATATTTTATTTTAGTTTAGACTACAGGTAGTAAAGAACTCAGGGCCCTTACCTTATTATACTGGGTTTAGGTGGGGTACATAAGTATACATAAAAAAAATAAAAAAATAAAACACGGAAAGAAGCTCAGTCTGTGAGGTGCAACCAAACTGGGCAAATTTCCCTGAATCGACAGTAACTTGTTCAGCAATGAGAAATTACAACTATGGTTTTGGGAAACGCTCCCCAGCCAAACATCACTAAGATTAAAATGTAGACAAAAGTCAAGTTTGTCCCAAATCACTGTTGGTTTCAATAAAACCCAGCTGGTCTCAGCCTTGATAACTTGGTAAAGTAACTTAGGCTGGCTAGCCTAGCACAATTACGTTTTATAAAGCTGCACTTTAAACAGATTCAGCCATCTAAAATTATAGCCATGTTAATAAACTTTGTAAGAAACCAAACTGTGTGTAAATCCATGATGTTTTCTTGCAAGATTTGAGTATTTGAGCTTTTTCAGATCACTCACCTCCTATTATGTTCAACACATCCGGTCCAGACTGCCTGACTGTGGTAACATGGCCGCCGGTGAGGACGTTGGAGTTGCACGTTTTTTATGGATATCTATGGTTTTGCGGATAGGATGGGTGGCACTGCCATATTGGGTCACACAGAGGATTGTGGGATTGTTTGGGGCAAACAGTCCGGAGAGCTCCGTTTACATAGTATTGGGTCAAGGCGACCATGTCATGTGTGCCTTCAATAATGACGAGATTTTTAAAAATTTTTTTTTACAACAGAGCAAAGTAAGCATTTCTAGAACGCCACTGGCCCTGACTGATCAAGCAAATTGGGTGGACATAAAATTTTGTTTCATATTCAGCCATTTTTGGAATGTGTCCTCCACTAGAATGCTGCCGGTAACCTATAATTTGTAAGTTTAGTCATAGCTTTATGTTTAACCCTGTTTTGTAAGTTGCTTTGGAAAAGAAAATATATTCTATATGCATACATTTAAATGTATGATTCAGATTCCGAGGACCAAAATTTTATCCAAACACACCCGATAAGTTTTTAACAATTTGTTAATTAAGAAACTGCTTTAGAGAAAGAAGGTTAGTGACTAAACAGAGTCACGTAGACTGCTGAACTCAGATCAAATGCCACTAACGTTCTCTTAATCCATTAGCAAACCTGGATTTTGATTTTTAGCTATTCAGCAAGTAGGTTTCATAGGAGGTCTGCAGGGTGGAGCTCAGCTTACTCTATCCACAATTTTCTGAAAAGGCTCATAGAACTAACTTTGTGCTGAGACGTGACAAACCCAGGACATGTGGAATGTGGGATGGTTTTTCATGGAGTGGGGCAGTTGCAGACAGACCACTAGGTTTACCAGTTTGGCAACAGAGAATAGACGATTGAAGCAAGGTGTCAACTTCCCACTGTCCTATTGGCAGGTCCCTGGTTGAGAGCCAAACTCCGTGGTCAGCTTATAATGAGGTGCTGGAATGTAACAACAATTAGCTCTCTTGGACAACTTAGACATGGTTTTTCAGGCTATTCTCCAAAGCATGTTGGCACCTCATGCAGAAGGGTCCTTGGCCTCTCTTTCCTGGATGGCGAACACCAGTTTCTGTAACCCATGAACTGTCTGGAACATGGAGACTGCTTTACCTCTCTGTCTGAGATCAATTCCTTAGTATGATTGTTTAGGGTACGCCACCAAAACTGGCTCTACATCCCTTTAATGGTCTTACTCACAACCAGGATGACAGAACATCTTAGACATATGGCAGAAATTGAGAACTTTTTTGCACTAAGTGATCAGGAACAAAGAGTCAATCAGGAACAGCCTGAATTTTAATGGTGTCCCTAACCTCTCTCTCAGGCTGGAGCATGATGAGAGACAGCTTTAACAAGTCTGGAAGGACGAACTCCCCAGCATTACTGGTTATGACCTCAGAAGACTCATTGATTCTGAAAAAATTATCCAGTGTAATATTCTTTGTCTTAGGTCTGTAAGAACGTAAAAAAATAAAACATCCAAAGAATAATGCCCAACTAATACCAGATTCTTATGATCAGTCTGAAAAATGAAAGGCTTCTTGGATGCAACACTCAATCCCGTACATCTTTATTTCTTTTAGTGCTGAACAACTTTATAGAAAAAAAAGCACAAGAGTAAGTGGTGACTTAAGAACTGCCCCCACTCCTGTAGTGGAGGCATCAACATCAACAAAATGATGCTTATCAGGATAAGGGGACCAACAAACAGGAGCTGTAGTGAATAGGCGTTTCAGCTTCTTCAACATTTTCATTTCAGGAGAAATGTACCTAAGATGACGTGAGGGAATGGAGAGGCCCTTCAGAGACTGCATGCGTCTAGGAAGGAAGCACAGTGATCTGCTTCGGGGTGATGATGAAGCCAAGGAATGTTGTCTAGTTAGTGTGAAAATCACACTTCTCTGCTTTTACAAACAGGTGATTCTGCAGGTACAAGAGATGATGATAGTGGGAGTGGCATAAATCGCTCTTTGCTAGAATCATAAAAAAGTTATTGAGATGCATAGTTCGTTAAACAAAGCACAAGAAATGAGCTGCCTGAAGGCTATTTTATTTTGTTCTTGAACAGGGTTATGTTTGGTTTTATTTAGTAATTTATTTTAATATATGCCCAAATTAAAATAATGTTTTATTTTAGGTAATGTTTTAGTTTTTAATATAAATCAAACGGTATGTTATAAAATATGTGATAAATGTTATACATGAAATGATACGTTATCATAAACAGTCCCAATAAATGGCCCCTTGAGTCACTGAAAACAAAACAAAAAACGCCCTTCATCATTTTTATTTGAGTACCCCTGCTTTATCCACTGCAGGCTTTGCCCTTATGTGGTGTGCAAATATTTGGACATTTATGCAAGACCAATGTTTATCGATAGTTTTACTACAATAAAGCTAACCCTGTCTTGTGTCCTGCAAGACAATATCACGTACTTCAAAATACAGTTGTTTAGATTTATTTTAATACGACTTTTTAAAGAGAAAAACAAATACATGATAGAAATACAGAGAATACAGTATGCCTTTAGTGCACCATAGACAATGGGTTTGTTGTCTTTCATTGTTATCTCACCAGGGGGCGTTCAGGAGGCTGTTTCCTTGGAGCAGCTGAGCTGGTACCACTGTGGATCCACAGGTGCTGCCAATCCTCTTGATGAGTCTGTGGAGGATAAAGGAAGTGGCTATGTGATCATTCAGTGGCTGAGGGTACCGCAAATGGTTAAATCAACCCTCTGTGCATTCATTGTTTTTTTTCTACCTGCTTCTCGTTGTCCCTTTTTAATTCCCGTTTTTGTTCAAAAAGGTGCTCAGTTCCAGAACCTCTCCTTCATCACAAACTTTTCCGATGACGAGTACAAACCTCCAAGAAAATCAACCTCAGAAGACCTCACAACCCAGACTGCATCCGCTAAACTTTCCTCTGCAACGCTCTCCATGCAGCCTCCTCTTCACCACTAACATCCTCTGGACCATCTCTCTCTGTACAACATCACACCCACAACCCAATTGCTTAGATCCGGTCATCTCTCCCAGGTGGTTCTTCATCAGCGCTCCAAATAATACCCACTCTTTTCTATATATTCACTTACCTGGATCAAACCTCACCTGTGCATCTCCCTCCAGAGCTCCTGGTTCCCCACATCTCAGATTCCTCCATTCCTGATCCGAAATCTCCTTTGTGCTCATTCCATAATTTCTCTGTACATAAATCACATTTACCTGATATTGATCTACTGGGCACAAAATTAAACCTTATTAGATTTAAAAAGAATTTAACTAAAAGTCTGTTTTTCTTTTTCCATGACCAGACCAGCAGAGTGAGGACATTTCCAAACAGCTGTACAGTGGACCTGAGAAAGTTTTTCTAAACAGTTCCTCATTTAAATATTCTGCATGTTCACAGACATAAGTCAATTTGTATGACCAGAGCACTTCTGAAGATTTTAATGTGGCCTTCTGCAAATTGCACACCTGTCTGCAATCTTCTTTACCTTTCAGCTTGGGATATAAGGTGAAGTATGCAGGAATAACTTTCAGTGCCTGTTAATCAACTATTGGTACAATCAATCCCTAGTGTGTTTTATTGCTGAAATTTCTAGTGACGCCAAATATTCTGAAGAATATTAATGCTTGACGAATCTCTTCTTCACTTTACCTGGCGTGTTGTGTGTTCCCAGGCTGAGGTTACTATTCTGACCCTGGAATCTTCAAATCCATATCCTGGACATCATGACTTACTGACATTGACATTAACAACTTTACTTATGGACAGAAACTTCCATCAAACCAATATCTGCTTTTCTCCATTAGGATCCATCATTCCTTCCT
>JAVLVB010000278.1:946190-1026627 GCA_032876305.1 Orestias chungarensis
CTTGACGAATCTCTTCTTCACTTTACCTGGCGTGTTGTGTGTTCCCAGGCTGAGGTTACTATTCTGACCCTGGAATCTTCAAATCCATATCCTGGACATCATGACTTACTGACATTGACATTAACAACTTTACTTATGGACAGAAACTTCCATCAAACCAATATCTGCTTTTCTCCATTAGGATCCATCATTCCTTCCTCCATACTGTAAATCCACTTCCATTTATTTTCTTGTTGGTCTTAAACCATTTTTCATCAACGTTACCTTTGTTCACTCTAATCTAATCTTGTCACTTTTTTATGCTGCCTATCCAAAGACTCTAAAAATACTTCCTGGTTAATGTTTTAATTTATCATGGATTCATCTATACAATGTCTGTAGCTACTTATTTGTGCAGGGATCTGGTGGCTCTTCCTGGTGGCCACTGCCAAAGGTTTTGTCCATCACAGGATAACATAGAAAACACACGTTTTTGGACTGCGGAAGGAAGCCTTAGTGATAGAACCCAAACATGTACACAAGAAACGGATAAGCAGACAGATGTAAGGCAACTGTACTACTAGATGAGCAACCATGCAGCCCACTTCCTTGTTTATACTGTAAACCCTTTATGCTTCTCTATGAGACGCTATCTAAGGCGGCAGAATTCAATTAAGTTTGACAGTGTTGATATTTACAAGTAGAAAATGCTTTTTTGGAACTTGACACAAATACAACAAATACAAAGAATTGTTATTGTTCCATAACTTCACAGTTACTCAAATGAATGATTCAGAGCTATAGTAAATGAGTTGTGTGCACAGATGGGTTTATCAAGGAGTTAATCGCCCTGTTAACTCCCCACCGGTTGTGTTTTCCCATTTTAAAATTATCTTCTAGGAACAGAATCTAAGCTTCACCCAGCTTCACCCATGTTGTTTTAAAATAATTCTTTAGTGTGACACAGTTTAATTTAATTTCTAGACATAAAAAAACAGCCAAGTTGGAAATAAGCCTGAAGCTCTTTGTGTCTCTGTGTGTATTAAGCTGTAAATCCTAGCTGCACGAAAGCTCTGCGTATGAAGTTTAGATCCATTTTATCTTTTACCTTCACTGTTTAATGTTAATACTTCGTTTTCTTTTAGGTTTTCTTTTTTTACAATTACAATAACAGATTCCTGTCAGCAGTGGCTGATTGGCAGTTGAGGTATCCTACATTAGCTTATATCGTAACAGAGAATATCAAACAAATACAGTTTGATGTTTTTGTTTACAATAAAGGATTTCTGTTTATTTACATCTATTCATGTTGTTTTTATTATTCCCATCATTAAGGCCGATTTATGAGAGGCTTGGGGATGCGCACACACAACCATGTTATGTTTCTCTAAATAATGTTTTGAAGTGAATAGGTCTTTTGTCAGAAAAAATATATTTTTTACACTGTTTAATTTATTTCTCAGTTGCCCTGAAACAAAAACTGTATGTTTTGGTTTGGACATAGATCATAACATCCTTTCAAAAAACTGATCTACTTTGAAATCAGTTTAAGCTGATTTTGTATAATGTCTGGTAGAAAGCCATGGAAACATTACTGAAAATCTAAAATAGTAATCTAGACCGTCAGGTTACCTGCAGATTAAATATGTATACAAAACTACAATAGTATGACAGAAACTGAGTTGGGTTTGAGGAGCTCTTTTTTCTATTAGGCAAAAATATCTAGCAGTAAAAGAAAAATGAAATCAAAAGCAAATTGAGACATTAGGAAAGATACTGTAATGTAGCAGAAATGCCAAGCATATGGGAAAATGCAATCTCCTGAAGCAATTAAATGTTGTCCTTGATTTACCGGCAGCATATGAAGGCTGCAGAGAAGCTGCATTAACATATGCTCAACTTTAATGAGAGAAGGACAGATGGTGGGTTGGGGTTTTATCTCAACTGTAACTGGCTCCCATGACTTTGCAGCAAGTAGATTGAGGAAGGATACATAGCAGAGGGAGGATGGAAAAAAACGCAGAGTGAAGAGATAGAATATGCAAAGCTGGGTTAGGTTTTCTAAGAGTTGTGAATTATTCGGTTCAACATCCTTAAACTTATTGAGCTTTTCCAGTTCAAATGGAAATTTGAAAAACACATGAATAATACTGTAGCACTCACAGCTCAGCGTGACGGTGGCATTGCCAACCTGTTTCAACTGGCAACTATCTCATGCAAATAATATGTGTCCACTTTGCCCTCCAAACGGCTTCAGTCCCCTTCAGTATTGGTCCAATGAAGAATCTTAAATGGCTGCCCAATGTCCGACCTTCTAGGTCCCATGTTGTCCAAATGACCAGAAATTCAATTTAACAGAACTATGTGAGTGGACAAATTTTGGTAATTTGCCCTATTTGTGTTTTAGTGCTCCAAAAATAGCAAAGTGAAATTGCAGGGCTTTCTTCACTTGACTGCTGACTTTATGACCTTGAATAATTCTTTGTGTTTTAACTTCTGGACTATTCAGACTTGCTTACTGCAGTCGCCTCTTTTGTTTCTTCATCTTTTCATAACCCCTCCTCTATCGTAATCTCATAAAGTGTTAGCGCCGCAGTTCTTATTTTGTTACCCTCCAAAATTTCCTGGGGTTTGTTTCTATTTTCTGCCTTCCTTAATTTTGTTTTAATCGTGTGCCAATATCCTCGGCTACCATTGCTAAAAAACCTTTACAACAGGTCTAAAGAGAGTAGCATCAGTTGTCCTTCCATAAACATTGTCTGACATCTAAGTTCTTCTTCTTCAGCATGTGCTTGTCGCTTAGGGGTTCATAAACCATTTACCTGGAGCTCTGATGGCAGTTTCATTTAATTAGTATTGATTTAAAATCCTGATATAATCTCTGCTGACGGCAAAGAAAGGGTAATTTAATCTTATTAAAAGTCTAAATTCAGCCAGATAAACTGTCCCCTCTGCTTAGATTGGCCACCAAACAGAGTCTTTCATGGTTTACTGCTCAGGAGGAAAATCCTAGGAAGTGTATTGACAGGATGATTTTGGCCACAGGTGTCTTCATGGTTTGTGGTCAGATAAAAATGTTAGTGTTGTTTTATTTATAAAGCTCAAAGATTTTGTGTTGTGCCGCTTTTAAACTGTTCAGTTTAAAAGCGGCACAATTATTAACTGTTCTCTTAATACTATTAAGAGAACAGTTTTATCTTTTGTAAACCTGTTTTCTTAATAGTATTCTTTGAGAGGATCAGGTTCTGTTGTGTGTGTTAAAGAAAGGAAAAAAAGCCTGTGATCCAAAAGTTAAAAAAAGAACAGAAAAAGGTTGAATTAATCCTCTTCTGGTTGATAGGGATTATTACTGCTCCTGTAATGACCTTCCCTCGGTGGGGGCCAGCTGGTGGTTATGGGTTTCCTCGTAATTATTTTTTTTCCTTAACAGAAAAGGTAATGGCTCTTCCTTGAATAGACTGGAAGTGGATCTGCCATGTGGATTATGACTTACAGAAAAATGTATCGTAGGTCCTGAAATCTCCAATGACTTTGTGTCACTGGATAGAGAAACTACCTGAAGCTGTTCATCACTTTTCTTTTGTTAGTCTAGAGCTTCTGTTTTTACGATTCTGCTCATATTAAATCGACAGAGATACAGCTTTTAATCAGACATGACTGTATTTCCAGTGAAGGCCCTCCAGACTGGGTTGTATTCACTTTCATAGTTTACCTTATGCCTCCTTAACACCACATTAAAAACTCAATCTAGCCTACTTTTGTCAATCGAAAAACTTTTAGGAAACCCTCACTCACCTGTGTGTAAGATATAGTCATTCATCAGATGAGTAACAAGTTACTGCTTTAATTTAGTTATTATTTAGCTATTTTTTAAATTTTCGTTTGTCTTTAGACGTGTTCCTTTAAAGTAGGGTTTCCTTCTGTTACTGCTTATATTATCTTGTAGTTTCCTCTCCCTATTGGTTTATGCTTTATTCAATCTTTTATTCTGCTCCCCTTCCTAATTGATCCTCATTTTTAGTTTTACTCTGTTCAGTTCTCCGGCTGCCTTCATTTACCTCAGATCAGCTTTTTGATTTCTTTTTGCCCCCCCCTCTTATAGCACAAAAGCTCTTTGCCTTCTCTTAGTCCTTCCTGGATCCTTCGATGTTTATTCCTGGCTTCTGTGTTCATTATCTCTATCCCTTGCTTCTTTGGTTGCAGGTTGTTTTCATGTTATTTATTAAATGATCACACATATCTCTGATATATCACTGATATTGGTAGTGAAATGGGTATGTTGGTGGGGTTTTGGGCTTATAATGAAACCCGTGAGGAATTCACCTCCTAGATAAATAGAGAACTGAATCTCAAAAGGGACAAGCCACATTGGGATTGTCAAGTTGTACATTCTTTTTGGCATCTAAGTGGATCTTTGTTTTGCGTGAACCTCGGCTCTCGCCAGATGTGCAGTGGAGATAGGCAGTTGGATAAGCAGGTTGGATAATGGATGGATTAATTTTGGTTCTTGTAGTCTGTAACTAGACATACTTAAAAAGGCATAAAATACCAAAACACACATTACCATGATGATTAGATATGTGCTTCTCTTGCATATATTTCTCACACTTACTAGACTTAAATTTGGCCTTTCTCAACTCCAGAATTTGTGAATTGATTAGATACATACATTAAGTTAAAACCATGGTATTGTTGAAGGAATTTTTCTTTAGCTTTGTATTTTGACAATATGTAAATCTTCCTAACCACCAAACATCTATTCAGACATTATCTGGTAACAGCAGTGTATGCAAAAAAGTAAGTTGTGAAAAATGATGTATATCAATAAACCACTAAATCCAAAGAGCTAATGGAAGGCATTGTGAGTTTAAGTCCGAAACTTATTCCCTATGTGGTGTAACTATGTGAAGTAGTTAAGCGTAGCCAGTATAATAATTTTAAATATAAAGAGATATTATTAGATTTCCATGTTGTGCTGTGGCAGACAAACTGCAGTTTCATGTCATTAACAATTTGTATAAAACAAGACAACTGAAGAGTTAAACACAGATGGATGAATTGCGGAGCTCCAGCATATACAGGGCATCACCCTCCATTCTGTTCCAACAATGGAATCACAGTGGCAGAGATAAATGAAAGAGAAAGTGCCATGGGAGACTCAGCCATTGATCCAGCACAGAAACAAATCTGTCTTCTCCTCTGTCTGTCTGTCTGTCAGATTAATACAGTAGTGAGCCCGATCTGCTTTACTGTTACTGTTTCAGTTCTTTTTTTTTTTTTTCACATTACCTCAGATAATTGAATCTGTTCCAATATGGTCACTCATTTTGTTACATTTGAGATATTTCTGTATCTTACTGGAAGTTTAAATGTTTGTGATTTTCAGTCCACAAACATCTGATTTGATATTATTTATGACAACATTGGTCAGAGCAAATTGGAGAAAGGAACAGGAGAGCACTCCCTGTGTGGCTGTTTCTAAGCTGTGGCTGGATCCAGCATGAAAATGGAATCATGCAGTTGATTTTCTAGATACCCCAGAATTGAAGATTCCTTTCTAGGAGATTAAAATACCTTTACTGGAGTGTGACACTCCAGGACACTATAAAGGACAAGTAAGTAATTATCTACATTTTTCTGTTGTATTTGAGAAAAAAGACATATTCTCAACAGCATCCAATGAGGGTCCTTAGGCAAGACCCTTTACGCTACTGCCTACCTGGCGCCGCAAAGTAGGCGTCCTCGGTGCAATTACACCAAAAAGCATTTCACTGCCAGTTGTACTATGTATGACATGTATGTGACAAACAAAGTTTCATTATTATTATTATTATTATTAATAATATATTATGCAGTCCTGGTTTATTATGTGAAATTTTTTAAAGGTTAGCTTTTTTTTATTATTTACCTTATGCGCTTTTGTTTATGTTTAAGGAAAAAATTAACTGGATTGTTGGAATAATAAGAAACAGACCCCAATCACCTCAAATATACAACACACACTTTTATGGAAGAAAGAACTGAAACAAATCTCAGACCAGCCTCTTTTCCCTTTGATTGACTTTAAACAAAATGGCTCCATCTTCTGGCCAGAGAAGATGGCCAGAACTGAAAGTAAATCCTCCATCACACACTGCAGATAAATTCAAACTGATGCTGTGTTTAGGATGTCTTTCATGAAACAGAAAAACTGCATGTGGCATTAAAATTTTGCTACATTACACATGAGTTGATTTGAACTACAACTGAACACGACACAATGCAATGGTAGAAATAAAACTAAATATAACAAGTAGTTTCATGAGTGTCGACTGGAACAAATCAATATTCAGACATTTCAGACAAGGAAGCGAAGGTCCCATGATGGCAATTTCACTAAAAGCTTAAAAACAAACTTGCATAAACTGCCTGACGCAAAACACAAGTGAACCAAGGCTTCATTCACACAGATCTCGATGGCCAATCAAATTTTATTGTGAAATCAGATTTTGTTTTTATCTGAATCTAAATCTGACAGAAGAAGAACATACATTTTTTACAAAGCTGCAGACTGTGAATATATTCTAAATCTATTTACTCAAGATAATAACAAAAAGGAAGCTAAGAAAAATGCTTATGTCTGTCATGGTTATGTTATTTACTATGTCTGGCTTCTAGTGCAGAATTATGACACATGTTTAACAAAAGTAGTATAAAAGTTTGATAAAAATGCAACGTAATGCAGAGTCGTTTTTAAAATTGTTAGGTATTCATCCAATTTACTTTCACAAATGGAAAAGGAACAATTCAGATTAGGGAGGCAGAACACAGGCGACAACAAAAGAAAACAGCAGGGAGTTAAAGAAAGTGCAGAGTTTATATACTGGGAGCTTGAATACAGGATGAGAAATGTTTAGTTTGAGGTGATAAAACATTTTCCAGGGGAAATAAGATTTTTTTTCTCCATTAATCTTGAGGTCTTTCATTTTATATTTCAGTCCATTATACACTTTAAACACTTATCTGTGTACAACTCAGCTTAAATATATAGCTCATATTACTTATATTTAAACACCACCAAGCCAGTATTACCCTTGTACTGTGATTTAAGAAAACGGAACGTGTTAAACTCATGTAAAATGTTATGCAATCAGATAATTGAGTTAACCGATTTTGTGTTGCTGCAACTATAGAAAATGTTGGTTCACAGATACAACTGATTTGGAAATGTGATTAGGGAGTCAACATAAACATAACACACACATAAACACAGTTTCATAAATAGATGAAAAGTAATGAATTTAGACTATCTTTGTAACTTGAAGCTTGAGTATTCAGTTTATTTATGTACGTATAAACCAAAAACAACATAGTCAAGCATTTTTCCACAAATTTAATTCACATTCTTAATAAAACTGCCCACTGCTACATTATTTTGTATGAAATTAATAAAAAACAATTATACTGCTGCTGTTGATAAGAACATTCAACTATAATAGATCTCTGAATAATGGAGGCACCCTCAAGTCTTTTTATAGAGCGGCATTTTGTTTTAACAATGTTATATCAAAAAAATCCATTAAGAGCCAACTTTTGTTACTTATTTAGTTTCAAGTTACATTTCACAGATAAACTGGGATCTAAGTACAATTGCTTAGCGTCCACTGTAGCGTCCACTGTTTGTCATGCCAAAGTTGATATAAAGAGATTTAAAAAAAAAACAATGTAGGAGCTTACAGTTTAATTGTCTAAACTGCCATGAACAGATAATGAGTGTTGGAATCAAGGGGCAAAACTGTTTTCACAAACAAATAGAGCATCACTAAGTTCAAGATGAGCAATGTCCTGTTAATGTCCTTTGTCTGACAACAAAATAGCTCAATTTAGAGATAAATTATGCAATAACAAGGCTATGATAATCTTGACTCACATTAGACTGGAAATAGTTAAAATTAAAACAAAAATGTAGGATATTGCATGCCTCACAGTTTTTTATCATTTCAATACTCCCATTGAGGATTCAAATGAAAAACAATCAGATAATAATTTACAAGATGGAGACATTGCAGAGCACTTACGTTATCAGTCATTAAGCAGTAAGACATTGTGAACTCCAGCATACAAAATTATGTAGACGTTTACCTTAATTTTCTCATTTTAAGACCCAAATAAGAATTGTTACACAAAATGCCAGAATACATGGCAAGATAGGAAATGGCGTGGGAGCAGCATGTCTAATGATTTTTTCAATTACTATTTCTTGAAATTGTTTTTATGTTGATCATATGGAAAATGACAGATGTTTCACACTTCACTCAACTAGGTTGTTTTTTTTTAGCTGCCTCAGGAATTCATGTAAGTTATGCCAGTTTGTAAATACTTAAGTTCTGTTTTGTTTTTTTTGTTCATCGTCAGATTTTCTGTTCAGTTACATGTAATATTTCCACGTCTGTCGCAGTATTCTGTCCATGGACAATTTCTGTTTCCATCTTTTTCCTTATTGTTGTCTTTTGCTCCTTGTCCTTTCTTTTTATTCTCCTAAATACATCGTAAAAGTAGCTGTCTACAGTTTGGCTTCAAGAAATAAAACCCGATTGAAAGAAAAACAGTATTTTATATCAGAAAATGCTGAGCAATGATGCACAGATACAATACACTCATCTGAAGTCTTGTCTTCACGATTCTCTCTGTCTCTTCTCCTTAAAGACCATCTGACATACTCTGCTAGACACTGACACAACGACTTCTTGAAGCCTCACAAAGTGGCCGTTGGAGCTGTCATATCACCTCATGCATCATTGGAGAACAACACAGTGACAGTAGAGTCTTTAACAGGACACTATGAAAACTATGTCTGTGTTTTTCACGGGTTTAAGCAGATTTGTCGCTTATTCAGTATAAAGAAAAGAGTACTTATTTTAGTTATGTCTCACATCATTAAAGGAATGTTTTACAGGTCGATCCTCTCAAGTTTTATCCATAGATTTTAAATTGACCTCATACAGTATGTGTCTAAAGCCTGAATAACAGCCATGGAAGGCAAACACTTTTGTAAGAGTTTTGATTATTAAAAGTTTGAAGCAAATTACACATTCAAGTCTAACACTAACAGCAAAGCGTCAGTTTCAACCAACCCATTTTTTTGCTGACATAAATAACAGGTTTAGTTTGAAAATCCAAAAATGTTTTTTCTTTGTGCAAATATATATATTTGTACCCAACACAAGGATTTGAACGTTTGATTTTTAGTCCACACAGCAAGATTTCTATGCAGCTTTTTGTCCTAATTTTCCCCTTCCAACAATGTTTAGGACACCCTGATAATAACAGTGTCTCATGAGATAAGCTTAAAAGATGTTCCCTCTGTGTGTGGGGTATTAAGAGTAATCAGTCCTGCTCAGAAAGACGTCAGGAACGCTCTGATCTCACATGTTGTACGGACAAACAAGCCTGTTAAATGTGAGTGTAGGCAGGAGCACCCTCAGAAATTTTAGACTCCTATTAACACTGCTAATTATGTCTTTTCTTTTTCCTCCTAAATGCTTTTATACCCGGATTTTATTGTCTTTTCTATACCGCACGCTTATCACTAGAGCAGAAAAAAACAATTTTTTACAGATTCACTGGGGTCGGGGACGCGGGGATGGGGATTGGGGATGGGGGGTGTATTAATGAACTTCTCATTCGGCCCGGAAGTGCCACTTTTATATATATATATATATATAAATATATACATATATATATATATATATATATATATATATATATATATATATATATATATATATATATATATATATATATTAGATTATAGGAAATATATACATTTCTTTCTTTGAATTATTTTTCCTTTTCACCCCCATTTGGCAACCCTGCTAGTGGCAAATCAGAAAGGTAATTGAAAGGAACACATGGTAACTCTAAGACAACTTCACACCCGTTTTAGTCATTTGTCCCTTCAACCATACGTCTAGGCTTCAGTGTTCTTAAATCATTAGATCTCAGCATGCAAGACAGGTAACTGGTCCTCTACATCAATCAGCCATTCTCAAGACTGGATTCAAATCACAACACACAGTGACCCCCTGCCTGGTGAATTCCCATCATTACTTCTGGGTGTCTCCACAAATATTCCCTCCATACTGACCTGATCACATCCAGCCCCAATCACTCTACACCTCCGAACCATTGTCATCTGTTACCTCCTTCTTCAGCTCCCGGTTCCTCACGTCTCTGTTTCCTTCATCCAGACTGGTGATCAGTCTCGTACATTTCTGTTTCCTGTAAAACTGGTCATTGGTTTAATAAATAACATTTTATTAACTCCTTGTCTCCTGAGTTGCCTCCTGTATGTGTGTCATAAGGTTAGACAAAACCATCTTGGTAACTCAAAAAATACACCGAAAACAAAATGATTGACATAACCCACCAGAAATTTGGGTGGACGTTAGAGATGTCTTTTTGCATTATTATTTTCTATCTTCCTATCTTCAATCTTTTGCTGGGTCTCAATAGGTGCTGCAAGATTTCCTGTCTGACATGAATGCGAGTGAAATCAGTTTGTATTTCTGCACAACCAAAGTGTTACACCTATTAAAAAAAAATATATACTTATGTTTATATTTAAATTCCACTGTGTAGCGTAAGTCAAAGAGCAGCTGATCCCACTTTTGTGGCATGGGCAGCTTGCAATATTGTATGTCATGAAATGAATCTCATATGTAGAATCGTATCAACGTCACTTCCTATTGTTGCTCCGTGTGTCTGTTAGCGTCTGCTAGCTCCGCGCGCTCTCTTATTACTCCGAATTCTCTGTACTGAGACATTTCTAAATCACACATTTGTGTTGCTACCCTGAAGTTTTTAGAAACCGTAATTGTTCTAAACTGACCTTTTTTTGTGTCGTGAGCACTCGCTAGCTTAGTTAGCTTAACTTCTAGCGGTACTATGGCTTCTCCCTCTGCTTCTCCCCTTTCCTGCTCTGTGCGTCAGATGTTATTCCTCTGCCTCCTCTAGAGATAATGGTACGTGCATTAAAAGTAGCATTTTTTTAGCTTTGGAGGCGAGGGTGTGTGAATTGGAAGCTCGGCTGAAACACCCCCAGGTAGCCGAGGCCCATTAGCTAGCGTGGAGCCAACAAGAACAGGTTGCCCTAGTGATCCTCTAGCAGTTCCTATACAGCTGGAAAATCAGCCTGGCTGGGTGACTGTACCCAGAAAGCATAGTCCCAGAACCAGGGGCGCAACTACATTTTTTTGAGGTGGATGCGAACATGGCACACCGGTGCCCCCCTGACGTAAACTTGTACAAGTGAGCCAAAGAGCCGACTCTGTTCGCCTGTGTTTAGAACCGCCGATGGGCTGCAGGTCTGAGGCATTTTGTTAGCATGTTTTCCTTCATTCTTATAAATTTATAGGAAACCTTATCCAAACTGGCAACCCACATTAATAATCCTAACAAACACAATATTTATTTATTTATGATTACCCCCCTCGCCACCCGTCCCATACAGCTTTCCTCCCTTTCCTCCCAAACAAAAAAATAATGAAAGATGGTAATCGTAAATTCAAACCATCATGGTATTTAGGTTTTTGTTGCCTCCCTAATGTAATTATTCCTACCTGATGTCATTACTTGTCTCTTCAATCACTGACCTCATGTCTGTCTGATAGTGGACTGCAGCATAAAGCAGGAGAGGAACTATCTCCCCATTATGATCAGTGGCACCGCAGTGGAAAGAGTAGACAATTTCAAGTACCTTGGAGTTCACATCTCTGAGAACCTGTCATGGTCTTATCACACCACTGCACTAGCAAAGAAGGCCCGGCAGCGTCTTTACCACCTTAGATGCTTAAAGGAGTTCAAACTACCGTCCAAAGTGCTTCATAACTTCTACACCTGCATCATTGAATCAATCATTACGGGAAACATAACAACCTGGTTCGGTAAAAGCACCAAGCAGGATAGGCAAGCTCTACAAAGGGTGGTGCGTTCAGCTGAGCGCATAATCCGGACTGAACTTCCTGACCTGCAGTCCATATACAGGAAACGGTGCTGGACAAGGGCCAGGAGGATAGTAAAGTACTCCACTCATTCCAGTAACGGACTGTTCTCCTTGTTACCATCTCAGAAGCGCTTTCGTACTATCAAAACCAAAACGGAGAGGGTGAGAAAAAGCTTTTATCCCACAAGCTATTCGAGCCCTCAACGGAAATAGCCTTTTGGACTGACCTATACCAACGTCGAATTTATATGTACATGTGTATGAGTATATATGTGGACATTGGTATGTGTATATAACTATATGCGTGCACACTGGCCTATGTATGTATATGTATGGATAGGGTCTAAATTTGACATCTACATCCTATGTAATAATAATAATAATAATAACGTATACTTTGTTGATCCCGTAGGAAATTGTTTTTGGTGTAAACCACACCAAGGCAGCCATTTTTGCAGGCGCCAGGTAGGCAGTAGTGCAAAGGGTCTTGCCTAAGGACCCACACTGGATGCTGTGGTGTATTTTAGCCCTGGGTTGGATTTGAACCCATGGCCTTTGGATTGGATGTCAGGTGACATGCCACTTTTAACAATGGTTCACTTTAAATGCCATTTAAAATTATAGTGGTAATCCTACAATGTTTAACTAGTTATTTTAAATACATTGTTAATTTTTCTTATATTTGTATTTTCTATTTTAAATACATTCTTTTTGATATTACATATTTTTACCTATTTTTACCTATTTTGTTTTTTAGGTCATTAGTGTGATGGAGCAGTCACAACAAAGCATTTCACTGCAAGTTGTACTGTGTATGACCATGTATGTAACAAATAAACCTTGATTTGATTTTATTTGCCTCTTTCACCCATTGTCTGTGGCATTCTCCACCAGGTCATATGGTCAAATAAGCATTTTATATTAGTTGTAAAAATTACAGATCTTAATACTGTTTTTTAAAATAATGTTCAAACATCTTTGCTTGGGATTAAACAAGTTTAAAATATACAGCAGTCAAAACACAATAAAATGAATCTTTAAATTTAAATCATCTCCTTGTTGGATAGCAGTTACTGACTGGACATTGCACCCGATCTGACTTATCAGATACATCCCAACACCGCTTTAGTGATATTGAATAAGACATTTAAAGTCAAGTGTCCCCCTTCCAAAAAGGTTGGCAACATGGACTAATTTGTCTTATACACACACATAAACTTGTACAACTCATCTTTAATTAAAGAATCAATAATAATAAATATGTCATGTAACGATCAAAGACTCGAGCAGAGGTTGAATTGCGTGAATAAATAATTTATTGTTGGGGAAGAATAATGAACATAAACATGAAACGGAACATAAACAGGAACTAGAGCAAACCGGAAATGGAACAACGCGGGATGTAAATAAACAGAGAGCACAAGCGGAATGCGGGAATAACAAATGTAAATAAACACAACAATCTAACACAAAACAAACCAGCTAATGAACATGGGAAGGGGAAATAAACTAACAGAAAAAATACCAACAACAACAATACGAGAGGGGAAGCACTAGATACCGGAGACTACAGAATTGAGACGCGGAAATGAAACCAAACAGAGAGCGGAGGCAGGATAACTAAATGTAAACAAACAGACGAGCGAACGAGACGCGGGAAATAATAACATAAATAAACACTACTAATAAAATAAACAAACACAACTAAGGAACACAGGAAGGGAGGAACTAAACTAACAGATAAAAATAACAACAATAATAATCACGAGGGGAAGAAGCAGGGGAAACCGGAGACGACAGGAACTGAGATGCGGAAAGTAACAAACAGTGAAAAGACCGGACCAGGGGAGATAACCAAATAAGAAGAGCCAGGACAGAGAACTTAGCAAGCAGGAGAGGAGGCTTACAGGAGATGTGGGGCTGGAAACTCTGGAGCGAGACGAGAAGGCGGCAAGAAAGCTATGGAAGAACCTCAGGGTGAACATCAGGAAGGACATCAGGGAAGGACATCGGGGAAGGACAACAGACGATCCAGCAGTGAGTGAATGAATGAGAGCGGCTTAAATAATAGGGAACCGGGGTTGGATTGGTGGAGAAAACAACAACAAACTGAACCAAACCAAAACATAGATCCTGACAAAATATACATGTGAGTAAATAAATTGCCGAGGGTTAAGCGTTTGACAACAGCTGGGCACCTGCTCCACGTTAATTTTGCTTTCCTGTGTTAATATTTCCTTAGTTTTATTAACATGTGAATATGTGTGTGTGACAGGCGTTTGTATCTGATATTTATAGAAATACCGAACACATCACGTCCCTTCAATAGAGGAGGCAACATTTAACAGCCAAACTGGGACGATTCAGCTTTTTTTCATCTTTATCCTTCTCCCAATTACTTTTTCTGTTTTTCTCTTTTGCTCCCCGGATAGCTTTTTTCTCTGCCACTCCATCTTTTCTTCAAGTTCACTACGAGCAGTGTTGTCAGATAGGGTCAAGGTTTTCCAGCCCAAAAATCTGTCAAAAACCGCCCCATCACACAAAAACCCGCCCAATTAATAAATTGTTATATTTACTGTGTGAACATGAACACACTTCAGTTAATTTAATACTACATGTCAAAACGCTAAAATCCAACAAAATCTCTGCAGAGTTGTTCTCCATGAACCACTCTGACCCAGCCACTTATGCTGTTTTTTTTTTCTATCCTTGGCTTCAGCTTCGGACAACCTCTTCCTGGTTCTGGACCAACCAGGCGAGACGACGGGTCAAACGACGACAGGAAATCAATTAAAGCCTTCAGTCTAGCTCCGAAGCCCCGCCTTCTTAATGCTTCGGCGATCTCCTTATATTTTCCCCACTTCCGCATCTTCCCGCTAAGTTTATCCACCTGCAGCTAAAACTAAAATAATTTGTGGCGCTACAATCTATGTTGTAAACGCCCTGACAGATGATGTTGGCTAGTGATTTAGCTGAGGCGTCATGAAGCGTTCGACACAGCAAAACTGTATTGATACTGTGTCACTGAATACTGACACCTGCTGGACATTAAAAATCCCTACAGGCAAAGTAGACAGACTGATTTGGTGAACCACTGTAAACAATAACATTTAACTCATTGTATATTATATATTGTATTATTTCATATCTTAAGTTAAATTGAAAATATGTAATATTCTTAGATACAGTCAATAAATAATGTGAACATGAACCATGAAGTGAAAATTTAAGTGAATGTGTTTGAAATAAGGATGCTTGTGGACTGAGGTTTTTCTTTACAAATCTTTATTCACAAAAATAAGTTTTTCCAACCTTTTAAAATTTAGTCTGTTACTCTTTTTTGACTAAGAGTCAATTTCAGCTGAATTTTGAAGCTGAAAAGAACCGGATGAAAGAACGAAATGAAAACAATTTCCTTATTTTCCGATGTAAGATCAAAATGGTCCCACACTGCGGAAATCTTTGGTTTGCCTTGAGCTCCATAGTTGACGCTGTACCGAAAAAGATCAAGAAATATTTTCGCAAAACCATCCAGTTGACAAATTCGCTTCCTTATAAACACAGTTTGGTGCTTCAGTGTCATTTTTGAAACAGTTTCTGTATCGGTCACTCGACTTGCTGAAATCAATACGCGCACCAACACGGGTTTTGGTCTATGAGCTTGATACATGCGCCGACGCATCGCTGTTGCCAGACCCATCACTGACATTAGCTAATCAGTGATGGAGAAAGGTCAGGGTGGCTTTGCTATGAACCAGTAATGGGTGGACATGTGTTCCAATAGGCTAACTCAAAAACTGCCAATCTGACTTCAAACCAGCCCAAATTATTTCCACCCGCCCGAAGCAATTTTTAGCCTCAAAATCAAAATGAAAACCGCGGTAAACCGCCCAATCCGGCAACACTGACTATGAGTGCTTTTCTAAGATTAAAAAAACAAACAAAAAAAAAAAACGTGCCTGAGTGCGTCTCTTAGGGGCGCGTGCCCAAGCCACCTGTGTGGGAAGATAGAGCGATAGGAGGGGAGATGAAGGAGCAGAGGGGCGCCTAATCAGTGGCTTTACTCTGTTATTGATCATTACCATGCTGTTAAATAGAAAAAATGGCAACTAGAAAAACGTTTTTTCTATTAGGAGTTTTGACGCCCCCTCCAGTGCAGCGCCCCTATGCGTTGCATAGAGTGCATACCCACTTTTTGCGCCAATGCCCAGAACCCAGCCTTTGGCTCACTACCAACCTGTCAACGCTTCAAACTGATTTTCCCCACTCAGCGATACATCCGCTGAGAAACAGATTCTGTTAATTGGCAGCTCCATAGTAAGAAACGTTGCTTTAGGGAAACCAGCAACCATAGTCAAATGTTTGCCAGGGGCCAGAACAGGCGACATAAAATCATACCTCAAACTGCTGGCTAAGGATAATCGTAAATACAGTAAGATTGTTATTCACGCTGGCGGTAATGTCATCCGGTTACGCCGGTTCCCTAAAATTAGTGTTGCTTCGGTGTGTGAGTTTGCAAAAACAGTGTCGGACTCTGTAGTTTTCTCTGGTCCCCAGCCTGATCGGACCAGTTACGACATTTTCATGTTTTGCTCACAGTCCTGCCACCTGCAGAAGTTCTCAGACAACTCTGCCATCGTGGGCTGCATCAGAAGGGACCAGGAGGCAGAGTACAGGAGTGTGGTGGACAGGTTCGTGGAGTGGTGTGGGCTGAACCATCTGCAGCTTAATGTCGGGAAGACAAAGGAGCTGGTGGTGGACTTTCGGAAACAGAGGAACTGCCCAGACCCCGTCATCATCAACGGCTCAGCTGTGGACATAGTGGAGGACTACAAATAACTCGGTGTCCACATAGAAAATAAACTGGACTGGTCTAAGAACACACACACTGTCTACAAAAAGGGTCAAAGCAGACTGTAGTTCCTCAGGAGCCTCAGATCTTTCAACGTCTGCAGGAACATGCTGCAGATGTTTTACCACTCTGTGGACGCCAGTGACATCTTCTACGCTGTCGTGTGCTGGGGCAGCCGGCAGAGGACGGCTGACACCAACAGACTCAACCAGCTCATCAGGAGAGCTAGCTCTGTCCTGGGACTGGAGCTGGGGTCTGTGGTGGAGGTGTAAGAGAAGAGGATGCTGAGGAAGCTGCTCAGCATCAAGGACAACACCTCCCACCCCCTACATGCCGCGCTGACGGCCTGTCAGAGCACCTTCAGCCGGAGACTGAGACCACCGAGAGTCACCACAGAAAGCCACAGGAGGTCTTTCATACCTGTGGCAATCAAATTGTACAATTCCTCTTCCATCTGCAAGAGGGATAATTAGTAGGGATAATTAGTAGTGTGCTTATTGTTAATGGTGATTGTGTACTGTACTGTGTTGTATGTGAGATGAGTGTGTTGTGTTAATTGATACTCTGGCAAAACAATTTCCTCTGGGATCATTAAAGTCTATCTTATCTTATCTTATCTTTAGTCGCATGTTGTCATTCAACCGCTGGTTATTTAGGTGGTGCCCAGAAAATGGTGTGGGTTACATTGATAATTGGAAAACTTTTTGGGGAAAACCTGGTCTGATCCGGAGAGACGGCATCCATCCCACTTTAGACGGAGCAGCTCTTCTTTCTAGAAATATGGCTGAATTTATTAACTCCCCAAATTACTGACAAACCAGGGTTAAGACCAGGAAGCAGAGTCGTAGTTTGGAACTCCTCTCTGCGGCTTCTCTACAGTTACCTACCCATCATCCCATTGAGACGGTGTCCTGCCCACGGCCAAAACCAAATAGATTAAAGATCAATCTAAACAGAGACAATTCTGAAAATCTGATAAAGATAAAAACAACTCAGATGAAACAAAAATGTACAACTATTAATTGTGGCTTATTGAACATCAGATCTCTCTCCTCAAAGTCCTTATTAGTTAATGATTTAATTCTTGATAATGAAATTGATTTGCTTTGTCTCACAGAAACCTGGCTGCAGCAAGAGGATTATGTTAGTATTAACGAATCAATTCTCTCTAATTATTCAAACTTTCACATTCCTCGAAGTACTGGGACAGGTGGAGGAGTAGGAACCATTTTTCAATCAGATTTTTTAATTAATCCCAGGCCAACTAATAGTTATAGTTCTTTTGAACATTTAACCCTTAGCCTTCCTCATCCAACCTCTAAAAGAATTAAACCATTTCTGTTTGTTATTTTGTATCGTCTCCCAGGTCCTTACTCTGAATTTATACATCAGATTTCAGATTTTTTATCTGAAATAGTATTAAACACTGATAAAATCATTATAGTGGGAGATTTTAACATTTATGTTGACAACAAAAATGACAATCTAAATGTAGCCTTTACTGCCATTTAAGACTCAATTGGCTTCACTCAAAAAATCCAAAAACCTACTCACTCTCTTGGTCACACTTTAGACCTTGTGCTGACTTATGGCATTGAGTGTGAAAAAATTATAGTGCTGCCTCATTACCCTCTCCTTTCTGACCATTTTTTGATAACTTTTGAGTTCTTTTTCACCGAGTACTTAAAATCTAAAAGAAAATGTCTTTATAGTAGGTGTCTATCGGACAATGCTGTTATAGCGTTCAAAGAATCCATTCCACCTCTAATTTCTTCAGTATTTCAGAGAAACGCAGTGGAGGGCAACATATTAATTTCATGCCCTACACAGATTGATGCTGTTGTTCATAGTATTACGTCCTCATTGCGAAGAACATTAGACAACGTAACCCCCATAAAAAGTAAAGAGATTTACTCATAGGAGGTTTGCCCTCTGGTTTAATTCAGAACTTTGTACCTTGAAGGGAAACACCAGGAAATTGGAGAAGAAATGTCGGTTTTCGCTTTTAGAGGAATCCTATTTATCCTGGGAAACTCTGTTATATCATCCATTCTTCCAGCTCTTGGCTGTAATGACTTTATGGAATTCTTTATTGATAAAATTGAATCTATTAAAACTAAAATTGATGGCATCCTACCAAACATAACTACTACCTCAGTAAGCAATGAGGCACTGACTGTGGCTCTAGAGCCTGATCTCTGTTTGAAGCGTTTTGTTCCAGTTGAGCCTTCTGAGCTTTCAAAAATAGTTTCTTCATCTATGACTTCAACTTGTATGTTGGATCCAATCCATACAAAATTGTTTAAAGAAGTATTTCCTATTATTATTACCCCCATTTTGGAAATGATTAATTTGTCATTAGTAAATGGTTATGTACCACTGGCTCTTAAGGTAGCTGTAATAAAACCCCTACTTAAGAAACCTTCTCTTGATCAAGCAGACTTAATAAATTACAGACCCATATCTAATCTTCCTTTTTTATCTAAAATCCTTGAAAAAGTTGTTGCTATTCAACTGAGAGAGTTGAATAGCACCACCCGAGCCACATGGTGCTTGGCTTGCCGGTACCCGTCAGCTGCTTCCAGACTCCCACAGACCGAAAAGACCAAATAGGAGTCCTTCAGCCTGACCGACAACCCTGCACCCACACACAGCTTCGATAAGCCGTCTCGGCAATGGAGGCATGGAACATGGCCCACTCTGACTCAATGTCCCCCACCACCGCCGGAACATGTTTAAAGCTCTCACAGAGGTGGTAGTTGAAACTAGGCGGAGGGAGGCTACCTTCTCATTCAACGGGGTGGACCCCAACGTATAGGCGCCCAGATGAGGGGAAACAAGTATGCGAATGGGGGAAAAATGAAGCGGGAGATCGATACACGGATTGGTGCGGCGTCTGCAGTGATGTGTCCGATTTACCAGTCCGTTGTGGTGAAGAGAGAAAAAGCGAAGCTCTAGTTTTACCCGTCGATCTATGTTCCTACCCTCATCTATGGTCTTGAGCTTTGGGTCATGACCAAAAGAACGAGATCCTGGATACAAGCGGCTGAAATGGGTTTCCTCCACAGGTTATCTTCCGCAGGTTATCTGGGGTATCCCTTAGACATAGGGTGAGGAGCTAGGCCATCCGGGAGGGACTCCAAGTAGAGCCACTACTTCTCCACATCGAGAGAAGCCAGTTAAGGTTAGGATGCCTCCTGGACACCTCCTTCGTGAGGTGTTCCAGGCACCTCCCACCGGGAGGAGGCCCACAGGAAGACCAGTCGGTCATGGCAGATGGCTGCTTGTACTGAGCCAGGTTCTGCTGGAGGTTTCTTCCTGTTAAAGCGGAGTTTTTTCCCACCGGGAGGAGGCCCAGAGGAAGACCCAGGACACGCTGGTGGGACTATGTTACTCGGCTGGCCTGGGAACGCCTTGGGATTCCCCCGGACGAGCTGGCCCAAGTGGCTGGGGAGAGGGAAGTCTGGGTCTCCCTTCTTAGGCTTTTGCCCACGTGACGCGATCCCAGATAAGCGTAAGAAGATGGATGGATGGATGGATGGATAATCTGTCATTAGCGAATTGCCATGTACCAGAATCAGAATCAGAATCAGGCTTTATTGGCCAAGTATGCTCACACATACAAGGAATTTGATTTTGTTTACACAAAAATACAGTAAAGAAACTTAAGAGGCTCTTAAATTAGCTGTAATAAACCCCTTATTTAAGAAACCGTCTCTTAATCAAGCAGACTTAATACATTACAGATCTATATCTAATCCGCTTTTTGTTTTATCTAAAATCCTTTAAAAAATTGTTGCTAATCACCTGAGAGAGCATTTGAGTAATAATGACCTATTTGAAGAATTTCAGTCAGGTTTCAGAGCTCATCATAGCACTGAGACAGCTCTCCTTAAAGTCACCAATGATATTCTCATGGCCTCCGACAATGGAATTGTGTCTATTCTAGTTCTGTTAGATCTCAGTGCTGCTTTTGACACAGTCAATCACAATATCCTCATTGAAAGGCTCGAACACACTGTGGAGATCAAGGGAACAGCACTACGCTGGTTTAAATCGTATTTGTATGATAGATACTAGTTTGTTCATCTAAATGACAAATCTTCTCTGCATTGTAAGGTTACTTGTGGAGTACCACAGGGTTCTGTACTTTGCCCAATTCTATTTACTATATACATGCTCCCTATTGGTAAAATCATCAGACAGCATGGTGTTAATTTCCAATGTTATGCTGATGATACACAACTGTATTTATCCATAAATCCTGATGAATCCAGTCAGTTAGGTAGATTACAGGCATGTCTAGATGACATAAAAATGTGGATGACTTTAAACTTTCTGCTCTTGAACTCTGAAAAGACAGAAGTTGTTATCTTTGGACCAGAACCCCTAAAAAAGCAATTGCTTAGTCAGCCACTTGACCTGGATAGAATCAGGTTGGCATCTGGTGACAATGTAAAGAACCTTGGTGTTATTTTTGATCAGGATATGTCTTTCAAGTCTCATATAAAACAGGTCTGTAAGATTTCCTTCTTTCATCTTAGGAATATAGCAAAAATTAGAAATATTCTCTCTAGGATAGATGCTGAAAAGCTAGTCCATGCATTTGTTACTTCAAGGCTGGACTACTGTAACTCTTTATTAGCAGGAAGTTCACAAAATGCAATTAAAAGTCTACAGTTGGTCCAAAATGCTGCAGCAAGAGTTCTGATGAAGCTTAAAAAGAGAGATCACATCTCCCCAATTTTAGCTTCCCTTCATTGGCTCCCTGTCAAACTTAGAATAGATTTCAAGATTCTTCTTTTGACATATAAAGCCCTCACTAATAAAGCTCTGATTACTCCTTATGTCCCTAACAGAGCACTTCGCTCCCAGACTGCAGGTTTCCTGGTGGTTGCTAGAATCTCTAAAAGCACAATGGGAGGCAGATCTTTTAGTTATCAGGCTCCTCTCCTGTGGAACCAGCTTCCAGCTTTAGTCCGTGAGGGAGACACCCTGTCTAGTTTCAAATCTAGGCTTAAAACCTTGCTTTTTAAAAAGTTTATAGTTAGGAAGAGGTAGAGAAGACAGCCTAATCCGGTTGGGGGTTTGCTCTACCTTCTTCATGTCTCACTCTATAGGGTTAAGTTATTTAAGTTTTTCTATAGTTATGCTGCTATAGGCTTAGACTGCTGGAGGCGATCTGACTACTTCTCTCTCTGCTACTTTCTTCCTTTGTCCAATCTGCTTAGTTGCCGTTATTTCAATCTTGTTAACCTTTTGTTTTCTCTTAGTGTTCTTCTCTCCATAGTAACCACACCTGGGCTGGTGTTATGTTAGCTGAGACAGTTTCTTGGATGAGAACATGGGCTGAGATGCTTCCAGTGACGCTCTACAACTGCTGCTATAAACTCTATTATTTCAGTATCCTGTGCTTCCAATTTAGCTTTCTTTCTTTTCAAACCCCCAGTCGGTCGTGGCAGATGGCTGCTTGTACTGAGCCAGGTTCTGCTGGAGGTTTCTTCCTGTTTTAAGGGGAGTTTTTCCTCTCCACTGTCGCTACATGCATGCTCAGTATGAGGTATTGCTGTAAGGTCAACAACAACACAAGCCATTGTTTTGGTCTGCTGATTCCAGAGGAGTGAATGCTGCAAGTCAATGACTCCATGAATCTGCTGGGGTTCCTTAGATTGGAAACTTTTTAAAATTGATTTGTTTATGATGTATCTTTGATTTTAATAGATTTTCTTGTAAAGTGCCTCGAGAAGACATCTGTTGTAAATTGGCGCTATATAAATAAATGATTCTTGATTAAATGAAAACAGAGAAAATATTTAAGGCTGATGTTTCTTGTAATTTTGATGATCGTGACTTACATATGATAAAAAATCCAAACTTATTGTCTCAGAAAATGTGAAAATTTCAATATACTATGATAGAAAATCCTGAAATAACAGGGTGCAGAGCCTCTGCTGCCAAATGTTAGAATGAAAAGTTCAGGTCAATGGGGGATGATGGGCAAACAGATGCAGAATCTCAGAGGTAGTAATCAGTGACCAGGTACCGGAAGCTAGGTCCAGAGCCAGTGTGGCATCGATATCACAAGTGTGACAGTTGTTTCTGTATTTGTGCCTGTTTGTGTGTATGAAAATTTGTTCTGCAAACAATCCCTTGTGGACAAGGCCTGAGTGGGTACAGAGCAGGAGTTATCAGTAGTTGGGGGCAATCAGCAGCCAACAGGAGCAGAATCATGATGGAAAGCATTACAGTGTGTTAAATCTGTGTCTGCCAAGTTGGACCACTGATGGTGAACATGCTGGTTATAATGTTGTCGGCCAGTCGGTTAGTTTTCTTTTGATGATCATAATACTTTTGGGGAATTTATTTTTAATTAAGGTACTTGCAATTCCCAGAAAATCCAGACGATGGCAATAATATCACATGTTTCTCCTGAGCTCTGCTGTTCAGTTTTCTCTAAAGATATGGTTCAGATTAATTCACAAGGTTGGTTTCATTCAGTATGTTTCAAATGTCGCTGCATATATACATATATTTCTGGTATCATGAATGCTCTGTATTTTACAGCTTTCTGTTTAAACATGTTAAACATGTTTAAACGTCTGAATTAACTTCATTGTAATAATGAGCAACGCCTTCTAGTTATTACAGGGATAGGGGTTAAAAACCTCTCCAGCACACACAAGGGGAGTTTTCTTCTTTATTTTTTTCAAGTTTTCCTTTTGGCCCTGCTCTTTTTAAATATCTCTATTAAATATACTTATTTATATAATATATATTTGAAAATCGGAAAGCGTTTTTTATGTTTATTGATTTATTGTGCTGGTCTTGTTCTTTTTTTCATCTGTATATATTTGTTATAAATACATTCTTCTCTGGGGTGGTTTCATGTTGTTTATTATTTATTCTTTTTTTCATCTGTATATATTTGTTATAAATACATTCTTCTCTGGGGTGGTTTCATGTTGTTTATTATTTCATTGTCTGCTTTTACCATCACTGTTCTTTCGGGCAGTGCTCTACTGATTTCTGACATTTCTTTGTTCTTGTGGACAGTCCTGGTTTAGTTGATCTCACGTCTTTCTTCTCATCTTTGACATGAAAGTATTTTCCATGGCGGCTGCTCTTTGATCTCCACCTGTTCGCAGCTCTGCACGCGCCTTCCGCTCTTTCACGCTGATGTCTGCGTGGTCGCTCGTGTTTTACGCAAAGAGTGCCGCGGAGCAGCGTTCGCGTGTCACCGCCTGCTGCTTAGATCAGCTCTAGCTCCGGCTGGCCGGCCTCTCGGTGAATGGATTTAGCTGCTCTCTCGCCTTGTCTTGCCGACGCTCCTCCAGCCGTCCGTCTCTGTGGTTCCATGTTCGACTCGTCTTCCTCCTCCTCCTCGCCAGGACTGCGGACGCTCTTCGCCTGTCATGCGCGCGCTGATCTGAGTGGCCGCGACGCTGGCCGTCTCGAGAGCTTTGCACTTCCAGCCCGGAGCGAACACCGCGGAGTCATGGCGTCCACGGCACCGTGACAACTTTACCTGTCTTCTTTCTCCCCTCTCGTTCTACTGCTTTAGATGCTCATCCGCTTCCTCAACGATTCCCCCTTTAATTATGTTCTCTTTTGCTGCTTTCTGCTACATGCTGTCTCTGGTCCTCTGTGTTTCCCTGATCTTCTTCGCAATATGGCACGTAAGTACCTTTAAACTACTCTGGTTTTGGTGCCTTTTCTAAACCCCAGTGAGTTTTTTTGGTGAGAGAAGCTTTCTACCGAGACGCTTGAGGAGCAGATGTCTGCTGTCTTTGAATACCAGGTTGTGTTCCAGCACCAGTGGAGCGCACCTGTTTCATGCACAGACCTCACCTCTGTATGCACTGAGCATGACATCACAGCTGTGGCTGCTGTACTCTGACCCAGTTGGAGAAGCCTGCAGGACTTTGCCATGTCTGCCAGATCAATTACACAGCCTTCCGCTCAGAACAATTAGAAAACCTTGTAGAGCTTTATCTGTCCGTGCTTCTTGCTCTGGTCCTTCTGCCTTTTACAATGGACTCCAGCGTCAGCCGCTGCAATGTGATATTTGAATAATCTTTTTCTTTTTAGCTACGTCTCCCTAATGCAGAGACGTATGTAAAGACAAATTTGGGTCAGAGTCAGACTTTTGTGTTGGGAGCGGCACACGACCAACGAGATTGGGAAGACCGACTCCCATCTAAGAGTTGCTGGGTTTGGGTTTCATGTGTCCGCTCACTGAGCTGAGTTACCTTAAAACGGGGAGGAGATGACCGTGACTGCACTGTTAGATGGATTATGCAGAAAACATCACAACATCCTAGACCTAACAGGCGCAAATCCACTGGGGTGGCAAAGGTGTCACCTTAAATTAGGGCTGCACCTAAGGCCTATTTTAATAGTCGACTAGTCACCGACTATTGAAACGATTAGTCGACTAATTGGATAATTATTCATTTTTTCTTAAATTTCGCATGAAATTGCTTTAGTTATGTGGCAAATGATAATAAACACAAGAAAAATGGGTACTTGAATGAAATATGCATCTTTTATTTAACTTTGCTGCTGATTCATAGAAAAAGTAAAAAAAAATCTCTGAAACCAGTTAGTTCCAGTGCTCAGTCACTATAGATGTAAATCCAAAAATAAATAAACCCCATCAATTTTTTTAAGGACAGGCAAAGGGGTTTTATAAAAAATAATTCATTAAAATCAAGTAAACCTTTTTTTCCTGTAAACCAAGCGGCAGCAAAACAGTAAATAAAACAAAGTGCATTTTGTGAGGTTCGTTCAGTGGTCAACTGCAAAATAACTTTACAATCCTCAACAGTCTGAAATCTGACGGTTTTAACCACTGACTTTGTAGATACAAATTCAAGTTTTAAGCACAGACTCTTGAACTGGGTTATCATCTGTAGAAACCCGCCACCATCGACCACAGAGAGCGGCCTCATACCATAGATCAGCATCTGTAATAACAACTCAGTGAGGACAGTCATCTGTTGCGGGGTGCACATCTGCTTCTTTTGTAGAAAGGACTCTATAGTGGCTCTCTTCGTCGGACTGTTTTAAAAACGAAAAAACGCTTAGTAAATGTACATGTACCCCAAAAACAAACGTATTGGTGTGAATTTTGCTTGAACGTTTAACGTTACCGAAGCGAGTCAGACTCCGTTTCATGTTCCCGACATGCGATCTTTCTAAATGTTCGATACAGAAGGTCTGCTTTGCAAACTTTGCAAGTAGTGATGGGTCCGGCAACACCGATACGTCGGCGCATGCATCAAGCTCACAGACCAAAACCTGTGTCTGTGCGTGTATTGATTTCAGCAAGTCATGTGACCGATACAGCAACTAAGTGTGTTTATAAGGAAGCGAGTCTGTCAACTGGATGCACTTGGCAAAAATAATTCTTGATTTTTTTCGGAACAGCATCAACTATGGAGCCTTAAGGCAAAGCAAAGATTTCTGCAGTGTGGAACCATTTTGATCTTACTTTTCATTGTGTTCTTTCATCCGGTTCTTTTCAGTTTCTATTTGATCTGAAGCCAAATTCAGCTGAAATTGACTCTTAGTCGAAAAAGCGTAACAGACTAAATTTCAAAACGTTGGAAAAACGTAATTTTTTCTAATAAAAATTTGTGAAGAAAAACCTCAGTCCACAAGCATCCTCATTTCAAACACATTCACTTAAATTTTCACTTTATGGTTCGTGTTCACATTATATATTGACTGTATCTAAGAATATCACATATTTTCAATTTAACGTAAGATGTGAAATAATATAATATATAATTTACAAAAACATAAAATGAGTTAAATGTTATTGTTTACAGTGGTTCATCAAATCAGTCTATCTACTTTGCCTGTAGGGATTTTTAATGTCCAGCAGGTGTCAGTATTCAGTGACACAGTATCAATACAGTTTTGCTGTGTCGAAACGCTTCATGACGCCTCATCTAACCATCACTACTTGCAAGTAAGCTTTTTATTCGCCGTATCCAGGCAAAAATGCTCCCAAACCTTAGAAGTGTTTGTACGCGTTGCTAATGTGTTGGACGCCGCCATTTCTGTGCTCAATGCTGTTGTGCACGTGACTCTCGGCAGATTGTAATCAAGCGAGATGCCTCACTCTGTTGGAAAAATACGTTTGGCGACAGTAGTCGACAATGGAATTGATTGTCGACTTTTTACATTAGCGATTTTTGTCGACAAGCTGCTATCAGAGAAAGTATAGTTTTACTGGTATATATGCTCATACGTGGATTTTATGCTTGTACACAAATTGTGCACCAACAACTATAAAAACCACAACCCTTGTTTTGCTTACTCGCTCAACGCAAGCCTCTAAAATTACGACTAAGCCTTTAGAGCAATTTTGTCACTTGAGGTGACAAATAGGTGCTGAATCATTTTTAATTTCATTCAGTTTCCATGGTGCAACTGTCATCTGTGGGTCTTAGGTGAGCGGATTGTGGCGCAAATGTGAAGCTCACAGAAAGGACGAACATTAAAAAAAAAGAGAGACAAATCTGAGGTTCCAGAGAGAGTTATTAACTGTATTGTCTAATGTTCATCAAAACCACAGTGTTTAGTATTTTCAGAGAAATATTAATGCCAGTGTGTAATGAAGATCAATGAGCAGGGGTGTATCCAGAATCTTTTAAAGAGGGCTAAACAAGGGCCAGTGATGTCACGCTAAAATAAAAAAGGCCAAGATGGAAGCCGTTATCAGACACAGAGCATAAAGATAAAAGATGATATGAGCACAATCACACGAAACGCGTATATCAAAGATTAATTCAAGATAGTTATCTGTTCAGTTGTTCATATCACAGAAGATTTTCTTATTGGGGAATGTTATTGGCATGACGTAATCTGAGATCTGACTCTACTTTTTAATGTGTGGGAGATTATATTATTATAAAAGGATCTAATAAATCCAGGACAGAATGTGTTCCTGCAAAAAGCATGATTGGATACATACCACTGACTATCAAATAATAAATTAACATTAATTATTACCTGCACCTGTACAATATGATAAGTGTGAAAAAGGCATTTAAAGAAATTAATTTGGACTAAAGTTGTTGATAAACCTAGATTTTCAGTAGACAATACATACTTGGATTTGGTGCTAGAACTTACAATTTCTACGCTACAAAACTATTTACCTCTGTAGGACCAGCAGTTATGTAGATATCCATTAAAGATATCCATTTGTTCACAAAATATTATAATATGACTTTAAATCTTACAGAAATGAAGAAGAAAGGCTGCGTGAGTTACATCTTAATCAGAACAATGACCCTATTGTTTATTGTTGTTGTAATACGCTGCTTCCCATGATAGGAATGGTGATTTATCGTCACAAAGCTAAATTAGGATTAATCATATTTGAAAACAAAAAACGGTCGGAATTGTTTTTTCTATAGTTTCACTAAATCAGAGGTGTCCAACCTGCGACTCCGGGGCCTCAAGTGCCTCTTGAAATCTTTCACAACATTTTTAGCAGATTTTCTGTTGATGTTGCTCAATAATCCTGTTCAACTGTCTCAAGTAGGGATGCAGCGATACCACCTTTTTCCAAAATGAGTATTGTACGAGTACTTGCATTTGAGTACTCACCGATACTGAGTACTTGCGCCATTACACATATAGTTACTTTGGATATTTTAAAACTTTACCACAGATATTGTTATTTGAACAACATTCCCTATTATGTGCAAACATACAGTACAGACATAAATGTAACAAAATTGTCAAATACTGAAATGCTTTTTGCGGTACTGAGGACAGCGACTCAGTGGGTCGTGGTTTTTGTGCTGCCAGGTTTTTGCAGGCGCGGAGCTGTCTGCCGACCTGTGTGTGTGTGTGTGTGTGTGTGTGTGTGTGTGTGTGTGTGTGTGTGTGTGTGTGTGTGTGTGTGTGTGTGTGTGTGAGTGAATCCCAGGTGCGCTCGCTTATGGGTTCCTCAGGCTCGCGCTCAACTCTCACAAACTGTTCGCTCGGCTCTGTATCTGCGCTCGCCACTCTGCTGAAATGTGTTGTTTCAAACTTTCATGGCATCAACAAAACCCAAAAAAGTTGGGACAAGGCCATTTTTCACCAATGTGTGGCACCCCCCCCCCCCTTCTTCTTACAACACTCAACAGACGTCTGGCGACAGAGGAGACCAGTTTCTCAAGTTTGGAAATAGGACTGCTCTCCCATTCATGTCTAATACCTGTTCAATCGTCTTGGGCCTTCCTCCTTATGATGCGCCAAATGTTTGTATAGGTGAAATCTGCAGGCTGGCCATTTCAGTACATTTCAGATCCTTCTCCTAAGTAGCCATGATGTTGTGATTTCTGCAGAATGTGATCTGGCATTATCTTGTTGAAAAATGCAGCGTCTTCCCTGAAAGAGATGAAGTCTAGGTGTGAGGAAATGTTGTTCGAGAACCTGAACATAGTTCTCTGCATTAATGGAGCCTTTCCAGACATGCAAGCTGCCCATGCCACAAGCACTCATGCAACCTCATATCATCAGTGATGCAGGCTTCTGAACGGAGCATTGATAACAACTTGGGTTATCCTTGTCCTCTCTGGTCCGGATGACATGGCGTCCCCCTGTTCCATTAAGAACTTCAAATCATGACTCATCTGACCACAGAACAGTCTCCATTTCGCAAACTCCATTTTAAAAGACCCCTGGCCCAGTGTAAACGTCTGAGCTTGTGGAGCTTGCTTAGAAATGGCTTCCTCTTTGCACTGTAGAGTTTCAGATGGCAACGGCGGATGGCACGGTGGATTGTGTTCAGTGACGATGCTTTTTGGAAGTATTCCTGAGCCCATTCTGTTATTTCCTTGACAGTGGCATTCCTGTTTGAAGTGCAGTGACGTTTCAGGGCCCAGAGATCACGAGCATCTGGTGTAGTTTTACAGCCATGACCCTTACGCACAGCAATTTTTCCAGATTCTCTGAATCTTTTGATGATGTTATGCACGGTTGATGATTATAACTTAATCTTTCGGCACTACAATGGTGGAATTGGTGATCCTCTTACCATCTTGGCTAAAGAGAGACAATGACACTCTTGAGAGCTCTTTTTATACCCAGTCATGTTGTCAATTGACCTAATTAGCATTAATTGGTCTTCCAGCTGTTGGTTATATGCTCAATTACCTTTACCAGCCACTTATTGCTACTTGTCCCAACTTTTTTGGGATTTGTGGACACTGTGAAATTTTGAGTCAACATATTTTTCCTTTAAATTTTTACATTTACTCAGATTAAACTTTTGATCTGTCATCTATGTTCTATTACAAATACAATATTGACATTTGCCATCTAAACATCATTGCATTCTGTTTTTATTCTCAATTTGTTTAGTGTCCCAACTTTTTGGGAATCCAGTTTGTATTCAATAGCTCACATTTTGGATGCTGCACTGTAAAGTTACTTCAGATTATAACGGTTTCAGACCTCTGGATTAGAGCAGTGATAAATTAAAAAGATATGATTAAATGTTGTCACCGTATTCAGTTTAGTGGTAGAAATCAAATCAATCAATGGTAGAAATCAAGACAAATGATCATTTTGTATGTTTTACACTAGCAGCACTTTATAATTCCTTTTGTCCTATCGTGATAGTACCACATAATAATATGATTGATTTTAAATCCATATAGCCTACACTTCCTCACTAATATACTATATATAAAAACTGCTATAATATGTTATTCACACTTCGTTTTACTTTGCATTCTGCTTCACATGCGGCATCATCAGCTGTGGCTGCGTACTGTGAGGAGACTAAATTAGGAGGATGCTGTGCGGCGTGTGGAGCTGCTCACCAAAGAGCCACCTACCAAAATGCTCAGGACGTTTGGCTACAACTCCATCACTTCTATCAGTCACGTTTGGCATGAAACCTTCATTGTTTTTTTATTTTCCATTAACTTCAACATCTCGTTTGGTTTCAAAGACCTGATCTAAAGTGAGTTGGAAAGAAAAAACAAACTAAAGCTTCATCGCATTTGGTCTCCTGGACGGCGAGGTTAGGAGAGCAGTTGCCTAAAGGAGCAACTATGCTTAGTCAGTGTGGCATCAGCACAGTAAAGCTGTAAAAACCAGGACACAGAACAAAACATGCAAAAAAAACAACTAAAAGGAACTGCAGCTCATTACAAGTTCTGTCAGCTGTTAATTTGGGAAAACCCTGACATGAGAAATTGGCGCACAGAGATGGACGTCTATCAGTAAATGGGTCTCATAAATCAAGCTGTACAGTTCAAACATAATTAGCTGCATGCATTATTCTGATCTTGGAGCTTCAGCGTAATACTAATAGTAACTTTTACTGATAACTAAAGCTCAGAGCAGATTTTCTGATTGCTCTGGTTTTCCCTCTCAGTACTTCTACCTCCATGTAATGCCCCTTTTTCCCCTGCTACCTCATTAAATTTAAGACTAGCTGGTGCTTTGAGAGTGCACAGTATTATTCATGACTCTGACCATTGAACTTACTGTACATCCCAAGCCATCACCCAGACAGCTCTCATGCGTCACAGGCATGTACAGTACCTGACTGTTCACTGATCTCAGAACTAATGTGACGCCATATACCTGTCTTAACTTCCCACATGCATACATGAAAAAACATGTCATCTAATCAGGTCGGCTTATTCAAGCCAGATTCTCAGGATGATTAATCTCAAGAAATCTTGGACCTCATAGAAATCCCAAAGGAAAGCAGAAATAAATTATAGAGGCATATTAATTAACACACAATGTGAACTGCAACCTCTCCAGTGCAATGTAACTGAGTAGTTTAAAAATCTGGCATGGCTCTTGTAATTTTCTCCTTGTGTAAAAACAGCCCATAATGTGCTCTTAAGTGTAATTAAACCCAGCAAGCAGCACAGTAGACGTTCCCCAATGAATCTTGGATAGTCGGGGAAAGAAAAATCATGAAGGATCCAGCAGAGCAACAGACTGGCTCTCCCATGTGGGGTTTCTATGAAACAATGACTGGTCTAGTACGATTGTGACAACAATTGAGAGGTCCATATCTGACTGTCGCATTCCAGCCTGTGTTTAAAAGCTTAATTTTACCAAAACTAGTGTCAGTCAGTCAATATCATTTATAAAACAGCCTACTCACTAACAGCAACTTTCACAATAAATCCTCCATCACCACAACCATAAAAGCACTAATAATTGAGTTCTTTTTTTTAGTTATTTTTATAGAGATACCATCTATTTAGTCGACGTGCATTAGGTTGGGCTAATGAGAAAAAAGTTTCCAATTATTTTGGGAGGACTAATAAAGTAAAATTGATTATTGTTTTACAAATGGAATAAACATTTGATAACTTAAAATGTATTAAATTGTTGTTCTGTCTATTCACAGAATGTAGGCCTTTTTTCTAACATTAACATGTTCCTAATGACCTTTGACAAGGATTTATAAAATTCCTAACAGCATATTAAATCCAAAACAGTGACATTTTGACAAGTACAGGGAATTCTCAAACTTTAACAGAGGTGTCGTATGAATAATCGCTGAAGCTGTTGCTTCACAACGTGATCTGTTACTGACTGCAATTTTCTCAAGATGGAGAAAAATAGTTTTTTTTATGTAGACATAGAAAGAGAGACTAACTACGTACGCGCTGAACAAAAAAGGAACATATTGAAATGATAAATTTGGATCGAAATTGAAAGTAATGTTTTAGTGGACATTCTTTCTTTAGTGGTAGACCTAGGTTTGTAAATTTGATCTGAAACATCTCAGTGGATCCAAAGTGCAAGTCTACTGTACATCAAGTGACCTGGTGGCAGGAGAATAAGTAGAACGGTACATAATGATTAATAAAATGATGATGAAGCCAGGTTTTCCAAATGAAACTGGAAAGAGGATGTCTGTTATGATAATGTAGAAATATACAGATTATCCACCAAAAAATTGTTAAAGATGTTTAAGTAAGCTATTTTTTAAGAACAAAATATCTTTCCTGTGAAGCCTTTTTTCTTATGGATATTATTGTTTGTACATACGCAGATCAACACTGTCTTATAATGTGTGTAATGTATGATGGTATTGTAACTGGGGGTGTTACATAGATGTTGAGGCAACCACACCCAGAAGAAGAGTGAAACACGTGACTGTACACATATTCAGTGATTGTGTGTGTGATTTAAATGCACGCATCATAATTTGTCCTTGGTTTAGATAGATATATGTGCTCATCTTAGTCTCACTGTAGGGTGCACAAACAACAGAATTATCAGCTGCAGCAGTCAGAGGTGGTTTTTAGAGTGGGGGTTAAAAACCTGATTTGAGCAACAAGGCCTGCTGTGTGACCTTAGCTGTAGAATTAATAAAAAAAAGAAATATGAAGATCACAAGACAGCTTTTGTAGAGTTTTAGAGAACAATCAATGTTTTTTGAGAGTCTTAGGTAAAAGTCCTTGGATTGATCCGTCTGTTGTGCTAGAAGGAACTGACAGCATTTGATGACAAAGGAGGAGAATAATGTTCAGTTTGGAGGAAGGAAGCAAGTGTTTGCTCAGTCCTGGGGTGAATTACTCATATTTTACTGGCAGCTCAATCCATTACCAGAAATGTTAGAAAGAATCTGTGGTAAAATTCTAACACTATGTGATGATATGTTCAATAAAACTGAATTTTTTTGAATGTGCCAAATATTAAATAGTTTTATAAAAGGTCCTAGTTATACAGCCTTGCAAAAATATGAATAGTTACTGATTTTTATTTAGAAGCAAAAATATCTAATAATGTATGAGCATTTTATAATTTTTTGGTTATCCTATGTTTGTTATATACACATATAGTTTTTTAAAACTGTGAAATGAAACTCATTACTACTGTGATATTTTAGGCAAAAACATTTCTGAAAGAACATGAAAGTGCTGTATTAAAATTCAAAGAAATATTCCTTATGCAAACTGAAATAATTTACATAAACTTTGAATCATTTTAAGCAATTGCCATTCAGACCAACACTCGTCACCGGTAGGTAGTGGCAATGCACACCAGATAGCTGTTTGCCAACCATCAATAAGCTAAAATGTCAAGTTGAGGATGGCAGTTTCACATCTTAAACTTTTATTTGACACCTTGGTGATAAAGACACTGTATGCGTTGAACTAACATGGAGTCAATGGTTGCCTAGCGCCCAATCACTCGTCGAACAGTTACAAATCTTCACCTTGCGTGTGGATGTTCCCCTCCGTGTCACTTCCTTGGATGGTTGTCTCCCGCCTCAAGTAACCCACATCACTCACCCACTCAAATACATTTTTTACGATAACCACAAGGAATCTCGGTTGTCTATGTCTTTTCCTCCTCTCAACCCAATATAACTGTTGGATTCGATTGGGTTCAGACACACAATCCCTCTATAGACTGGAAGGATTCTTCAATAAGTTCATGGTCTTCTAAATGCCTCTCCTCCCCAAGAGGATGTCTCCTTCGACTCTCAAGACCTAAGCAATGTTCCCAAGGATTATTTGGATCTCAGACTGGTTTTTAGCTAGAGCAAAGCATGCTCTGTACCACCCCACCATCCTTATGACTGCTCTATCGACCTGTTGCCCAGAGCTCCTCTACCATCCAGCCGACTGTACAGTATCTCCCAGAAGGAACGAGAGTCGATGGAGACCTACATCAAGTCCCTCGCCGATGTCATCATCAGGCCCTCCTCGTCTCCCCTTGGGACTGGTTTCTTCTTTATCTCCAAGAATGATGGTTCGCTCCGGCCGTGCATCGACTACCGAAGTTTAAACAACATCGCCATAAAGAACAGGTACCCCTTGCCACCCATCACAGCCACTTTCGAGTCACTACACAAAGCCACCATATTCACTAAACTGAGTCTGAGAAATGCATACCACCTTGTCCATATACACCAGGGAGATGAGTGTAAGACACCCACTTAGTCACTTTGAGTACTTAGTTATGCTTTTGGCCTTTGCAACGCTCCCTCAGTTTTGCAGGCTTTAATTAACGACCTTCTGTGCAATTTTGTTTTTTTACATTTTCGTTATTTGTTCATTTTACATGACATTCAAATTTTTTCAAAAGACCCCTCAAAGCACAAATCTCATGTCCAACAGGTTATCCAGCGTCTACTCCAAACCCAGTTGTTTGTCAAAGCTGAAAAGTGCAAGTTTCACAAGACCTCCATAATGTTTCTCGGATTTTAGTGGACATTCTTTCTTTAGTGGTAGACCTAGGTTTGTAAATTTGATCTGAAACATCTCAGTGGATCCAAAGTGCAAGTCTACTGTACATCAAGTGACCTGGACCACTGGTTCCACACTGCTAGATTCTCCTGTCATCCTGGTTCCAGTTGGACTTCCACTCTCATCTCTCGTAGGTTCTGGTTGCCCAATTTACATAAAGATGTCACCGAATATGTCTAAACCTGTCCATCCTGCTCACCATTGTTGACCGTTTCTCCAAAGCATGCCACCTGGTTTCTCTCAACTAGTTGCCCTCCACTCTCCCAACAGCCCACCTATTAATCAAAGATATTTTCGGACTTCATGGCATACCTGTTGACATTCTGTCTGACCATGGCCCCCAGTTCGGTTCTCAAGTCTGGAAGCATTTTTGTGCAGCACTGGGGGCCAACACTAGCCTAACATCTGGTTACCCCCTTCAAACCAATGGTCAGAGTGTCTTATCCAACAAATTGAAGCCACCTTCCATTGCCTAACATCTACTAATCAGTCCAACTGGAACCAATACCTCCCCTGGGTTGACTACGCTCAAACCTCTCATGTCTCCGCAGCTACTGGTGTTTCCCCTTTTGTGATCTCCCTGGGTTATCAGCCACCCCTGTTCCCCGCGGATGAGAGAGATATCTCAGTGAACGTCACCACATCCATTGTTCCTGCAAGATTTTGAATGAAACCATCCTACTTCCTACGGAGGCTCAGTCGAGCTGGACTCAGGAGCTCAATCCTCACCTCCTTCTACAGAGGTGTGGTGGAGAGCGTATTGGGCTCCAGCATCAAAGTGTGGCATGGAAGCTGCTCTGCTGGAGATAGGAAAGCTCTGTAGAGGGTAGTGAAGATCACACAGAAGATTGTTGGAGTCACCCTCCTCAGCACCACAGACATTTACACGTCCAGATGCAGTAAAAGGGCCACCTGCATCAGGAAGGATCCCACCCACCCAGCACACTCACTTTTTGTCCTGCTCCCCTCAGGCAGGAGGCTGCGGAGCATCAAGTGTAAAACAACCCGCCTGAGAAACATGTTCATTCCTGAAGCTGTGAGACTCTCTAACTCCAACTGAACAACCACTGCACTGGCACTTTACATGGACAACACATTTTGAACACCTTCACATACCCACACTGAGACACTTTAAACGGACTGAGACACTTTAAACGGCTATAGTAATTTGCACTACGAGTTCATTCATTCATTCATCCATTCATGCTGCTGCTACTCCAAACTCCCAACTCCCTTATATTCTGTATATTTTCTGTATATTTTGTTCTTATTACATTCTATTTTATTTTATTTTACTTTATTTTTCACTTTATTTTATTTATTTTAATATTAGCTCTTGGGTGAAACTGGCCCGTGAGACTACAATTTCATTCCACCTCATTGCGAATGACAATAATGTCTCCTTGAATCCTAGAACCCACGCCCTACAACACTCTGCAGCCCAAAACAAAAGGTATGCTGACCGGAAACGAGTTCCTGCCCCAGTCTACTCACCCGGTCAGCAGGTTTTGCTATCTTCCCGGGATATCCCTCTGAAGTCAGTCTCCAGAAAACTCTCCCCAGGTTTCATTGGTCCGTATCCCATCGGCACTGGCATCAGCCCGTCCACAGTCGTCTTCGCCTCCCTCCGAGTCTCAGGATCCACCCTACGTTCAATGCTTCTGAGATTAAGGAAGTCCAGATCAGTGCTTTGTGCACTCCTGCAGACCCCCCTCCGCCCACCCGGATCGTGGCTTCACGTCAGCGAGGTCAGGGACACCAGTACCTCGTTGACTGGGACGGTTACGATCCCGAGGAGAATAGCTGGGTGCTGTGCACTTTCAATCTCGATCCTCAACTCATGAGAGACTTCGAGGCCTCATCTGCACAGCCAGGTGGCGGTCCTTGAGGGGGGGGTGTACTGTCAGGTTTTGCACCTTTTTACGTTGTGCACTGGGGGGTTGCCAGAGATCCACCCTGGTGTGTCTCAACAGTAGTTCTGTCCACACAAGTGTTTTCCATCCACTGACGAGCTGGAGCAGTATGAGAGGAGCGGTGGACCACCTACTCGTCGCCTGAGTATTTGTTACAACTGGTAACGTCTCTAGTTCTCAGTGCCAGGATCCTTAAGGGATCTCTAGTTGTCTCTGTTTGCTCATTATTTTCTGTTGACATTTATTTTGGTACTTTTAAACCCAAGTTTTTCCACGTGCTTTTTGTGACTCTCTTCATGTGCTCAACCCAAGTTTCAGTCAGGATTTCCCCGTGATCATGTCCGTCCGCTAAAGATCTCTGGTTCTTCACATCCACTGTGGTCTTCGTTCCTCATCAGCTCAGCTCAGTTTGCATGCTCCAGCCTCTACCTACCTTTTTTGTGCACCCCCCTTGGCAACCATCTTCGTTGGATTCACGCAAACTACCCTGAACCCACTCACCTCTCCATCCAAAGTAAGATCCACTTCATTATACATCAACCCACCTCAACTGCAACTTACCTACTCTGTCCTCAACCTCCAGAAGCTACTGGTCTCCCGCGTCTTTCCTGCTGTTTCCTGTCTCAAGATCACATTAATCAAACCTGTTCAATACTCTGTTTTTGATTATTCTACTCCTGAGAGTCCTCCTGTTTATGTGGGTCAGACGTCTGAAAAACATGACACAAATTGATATTGAATTGTAGTAAAAAGATTGCAGCAATGCACTGATAAGTCGATATATGGATGATCATGAGTTCTTTTTTTTTGTATTGCCGATATCTGTATTTCTATGAGTGATCCAGTTAATATTCCAGAAGTACGAAGTTCACTCCGGTGTCTTTACTATTTGTATTGCAGCCATGGAGGTTGTACAGGGATTGGTGATGCTGGTGTTTTAGCTTGGACAATATATATAAAATACATATGAAAATATGGGGATGGGATAGCAATCAAAATAATCCTTACATAAAGACCTTATTTTTAAACAACAATTGATGTATGTTTGACTGATTTTGCTCTTATCTACTTTAAAAAGGAAAGATTTGTGTAAATGGCAGTAAGCGCTGCTTTAAAAAAAAAGTTTAGCAAAAAAACGAACCTGATTTTAAACATTGTTGATTTTTATGATAAAGTTAGACAATTGAGGAGTAAATTACCCTAACTTGGTTATTTTTCGCCTATTGGGTGAAATTGTTAGAAACTTAGGAAATGTTGCACTTGAATAAGAAATCTCAAACATTCCTAGATAGTGTATGTCGCTCAACATGATGCGAACCTACTGACGAGGGGATAATGGTCGGCATGTCTGACATCATTGATAACCTAAGTCCTCTAAATAAAGACCAGTTGTTTTAAACATATACAGTACCACCACTCTTTAGAATCAAAAACATCTCAGCATGGTGTAAAGTAACTTGGTAAATCTACAGTCTATAGAAGACAAACAATACAGAGTAGGAGCAATGTGTTGTTCAGAATTTAGTTCCACTGGTCCCCTGAAAATGGAAAGTTGATTGTGCTCACGGTCTAATAGTAATACATTAATGAAGGAGAAACACAAGGAATATTGACGGATTGTAATGAAGCTTAGAGGGAAAATGCCTCGCTGGCATCAATTACCGACTACTGTTGGTGAGGTTCGCTGTATGTGACTGCTTTGGCAAACCATCGATTCAGGTGGTAATGAACCTCTGCCAGGTCCTCATCCATCACTGGCCAAGACTCTCCATTGTTTCCATTTTTTCTCTGTACAGAGTACATTAGGATTCTGTCCCTGATCCTCCTTATCCTCCACAGTCATTGCTCTCTTTTGTTTTCTTTGACCTGGTACTTCTGCAGCTCATAAGATTTCAGTATTACGTGACTACTAACGTCTGGCTTCGCAAGTTATATAAGATTTACTTTTTTATCTCAATTGTTTTTTCGGACCAGATCACAATGAACATAGTTTTAAAGAATTCCGTCAACAGAAAATTATTTAAAATAATAATTTAAAATATGTGGACAAATTTTGAATATTATAAAAATAAAAAGTAAAACATCCTAGCTACTCCAAAAGCAAGGCCAGTTTCTTTTTAAGAAAAGCTAGGCTAGTCTAGGCTTCACCATCCAGCTCAAATGCACTTGATTTATCTTCTAATACGTAAATATCTTGTTGACCTCTACAAAAATGTAGTTTAGCTAAAATAAAATAAAAACAAAATACAATCTAAACATAAATTATCGCTTTTTATACAACTCAGACAGAATAATGAGCAACATGTACTTGATGAACAGACTCAACTCTATTAAACACACAATATCCACATGGAATGAAGTGTTTTTTATGTTTTATTTTTGCTTACCCAGTCCTGTTTTTATGGGGATGTTGTTTCTAACAGGCTGCACTGAAGGAGAGAGAAGCTTGCAGAAATAACTAACAAACTGGCACATGGCTCCTCTTGGCGTGACCAATTCTGCATAAGCAGTTTGTTTCAGTGCAGACTGTCACTTTTGCGTTATGTGTGTGTGTGTGTCTGTGTGTGTGTCTCTGCTTAAAAAAAGAGGAGCCAGGGACAAATAACATAAGCTTATTTTCTTTATCTGTGCAGTGATCTAGATTTGTTGATGAACAATTAAAAAAAAATTCCCAGGAGTGTCACAGGTATAACATCAATATATGTATAGATATATTTAAGTTTTATCACATATTTAAGTTTTACTGTATTTCTAAAACGATGAAGTAAAGATCACTTTATTGTGCCAAACTGAATCCAACCAATAAACTATCCGATTTCATCAAATCAACAGTCCCTCATCCTAATAACAGCACGAAACCTTCCAGCCCTATTTCATTATAACTTTCTCTTTCCCTTGTTATGCTTTTGTAAAAATACGTTTGACTCGCATTACTCAACAACTTTAACAGATATCCGCAAACGCCGCTATCCATTGTTAAATCTGTAAACATCAGGCTGCTGTTTGACATCTACGCCATTCTTCTGTCGAACCAAATTCTGATGGCGGTGGCACTTATTTATTAGTGTGAACGACTATGCAGAAAATTAACAATGGAATTACTGCAAAAACTCCCAAATGAAATACAAGAATGCCCTACAAACTAAATACGAATGATTTACCCATAAAACAAATAAACTGAAAATAAATAAACTAAATAAAACTGTAGCAGCAATAAATCATCAAATTGAAGAAAGAGGTGATACACAAAAACACAGGTGTATTGATCTCCATAAGAATAATAAGCAAACACAGTTAATGGCTGCAGTAGCTGCTTTAGATGCTTTATTTAGTCGTGGAGAAACAAACACATAAACATGTCTTCTGTATCTTGAGTCCTTGCTGAATCTTTGGACAGATTGTTGTTTCTAGGAACTAAGGTTGGTGCTCAGTGTTCATCATGTGAAGCAGGTCCCTCCTCTGTAGTTATATAGAGACTCACATAAATAGTTTAACGTTATCACGCTGAGTAATGTTTTTACTGTTTTCCACACAGCACACTCAATCTGTATTGTATACTTGTGCACCAGCATGTGTAGGCAAAAACATGTTTCTCCTGTGTTTTTATCTGCCTCTGCAGAAGACTTCTGTGCATTCACAAACACTCTGTGTTTGGATTGATGAAAACTTTAAAGCTGTGTGTGTATTGGTCGCCCATGAAGAGCAGCCTGGGGAAAGCTAACACGCTATAACCTAGCCAACCAATGAGCCAGGATCACTATTAGGATCCACTGGGAAATAACATGTAAAGAGCTATCATGCAGTGTGGGGGCGGATCCGGGGAAATAAGCCAACACTGGTGTGAACCTGTCATCTCCCTTAACACATACCACTGCTTCCACAATTCTCGTATACCTCTGAATGCATGGATAACTTTCTTTTTATGCACACACACAATCTGAAATACCCCTGCTGCTCTCATCTCTGAAACACAGCAAGTGGCACGCTTGCATCATTCCTATCAGTATCTTTCATGTTCTCATACTCACACCAACAAAGCTCTACTGAGGCTCTGTTAGGCCGAAACAGGGTTACGTTGCGCACTTTGTGTTGATCAGCTGTCAGTGGATCCATGACCTCAATGAGATGATGGGTGGATAGACGCAACTTTCCTCACCGAACAGAGAGAATCTTGTTTTTGACATATTAAGTGTTAAGTACATGTGCTTTGGTTTCTGAGTTTTTATCAGTGTTACGTGTATCGATTTTTATCCCTAACTAAGAGATCTGTGGCTGTCTGGAAAACAAATAAACATTTTTTGATCCAAACAAATATGGCAAAAGTAAAAGTGTTTGATTAAGAGTTGATAGAAAGATAGGCGGTGCTAGGGTCTGTCAGTCTGTTCTACTATTCTGAACCTTACTTCGGGAGAACACAAGTTTTTTTTCAGTAATTAGAAGTACAGCTGACAAGTCAGTGGAAAAGCTAGAGCTCCTCACAAAGCAATGTTCAGTCCTACATCAAAACATGGAAAAATGATGATAAAACTACAAGACATTGCTGTTCAACTGCACTGATATCAAGGAGAGCATTAATCAGATAACTCTAGAGGCACCCAGGGATTTATAGAAACTATTGGTTGTGCACTCAACAAATCTGCTCCAAAACAACAGTCGTTAGACACAATTTTCACGATGGATGGGGATGAAGAAAGGGAAACAGTGGAAGACATTCGGTATAGCTACTCCCCCCAGTGTGCCACAGACACTCAATGTAAATGCAACCACATATACATTTATATGCAAACGGTTTACAACCCAGAAGTGACCCAAATGGACAAATGAAGAGGTAGACAACACACAGAGGCGTACATCTGTTTGTCGAGTTTAAAGTTGTATGTATCTGCATATTTCAACTGCAAAGATTCCCAGAGAGTGTTTCCTTGGAATTTGGTGGTTTGGTAATTCAGACGTTAATCAGCAGTTGAACCGCATCGTCTTTTCATAGCAGCACTTATTTTGCCATCATTTATTGCTTGTGATGGATAGTAGGCCTAATTGTTTTTCACACATGCATTTTGAGTTTCAACAACCACAACCATCTTTTGGCATTGTAAGGGAATTAAACCATTTCCACATCTCCTATGTGCTGTGTAAATGGAAATAGCAATTTCAACGTTGTCACCTAAATGTCTTAACAGAAAAGGAAGAAAAAAAAAATGAAAAAAATTGTTATGTTATGTACTCTGACCTGACCTGCAGAAGACAGGATACTAAGAAGAAATGTGTAAGCAACATAGCTGACATTTTGTTTTTGGTAATTGAGTTAAAAACCTGCTTTACAAAGCTTAAAAAAAAGTTTTGTTTCTTTAAACATAAGCCTGCTGTAATATACCAATATGGAGTCCTGCTTGTAAAATTAATCCTCTGCGCAACCCATTTGCTAAAATAATGTACTTTCCCTGCAAGAATTGTCCTTTGCTGTCCCCTCACCAATTACATCACTCATTACTTTTTTCCACCTTTCTCTCTCAGATAACAGCTTTTGACGAGCTCCAGGCTGACTTTAGGGTGCCGATCGATCAAGGCAATCCACTACATGCGGTAGGTGTTCATTCCTTTGTCATTTCTATGCAGTCACATTACTTCACACTGCATTTGAGTTAGGAAGTTAGTTGTATCATGGTAAACAGGTTTCTGGTATGCATGAACATTTGATGCATTGGCTTGTTGTCATCGATTGCGTTGGCAACCAACCACATAGAAAAGACTTAGTTATTCAAGTGCCGTTGAAATATTGTTTTATGACATATATTCATTATTGCATTTATATAAATATCAATCTATTGGCCTCCATTTTCTATTGTAGCTTCATTCCATTCCTTGATACAATCAAAAGCCAGGATGAATGCTGGATATGTATATATTCCGAAGTTGACGGAATGAATGTCAATCTTTGGCTTTCAGCAATGAATTTAAACTGAGATTTTTCATCTCTAGTTTCATGTTGGTTGCATATCTAACCTCTCTACCTTTTAGAAATAGTAAGGTTATTAAAAGTTGCTTAGTTGGCAAAGACTGTTTTAGGATATTCCTTACAGTTTGAATCAAGGTTAGAATAAAAAGCAATAAATATTCACCTGGTTTATATATTCTAAAAGTTGTCCTGATGGGGGTTTAGGATTATTGACCGATAGGAACACTTAACTGTCTTATTAACATCTATCTAGCTGTTGATTTTAGACAAAGTTATAGATAAACTTCTATTTTGGGGAGCATCAGTACAATTGGTAGCAAACCAAACAAATGTAATACCACCACAGTTGGTGCTTAATAATACATCACAAAGCACCAGTAGTTGGTCTAAAGGTGCCTTTAACTTTAAATGTCTGCACAGTACAGTTTTGCTGGCATACTGCCTTCTAGATGTCCTTGGGGATGAGCAGAAAAGGAGGGAAGAAATGTTAGAGTGAAAGACAGAGGGATAAAAAAAAATGCAAATTGGGTGAACAGTTACTTAAAGAAGTAAGCGGGTAGACAGACAGCGGAAGACCGGATTTGAGTTTTTTTGAAGAAGCATATGCTTGAAAGGTATTTCAAAAGCCTTGACAGTAGTGCGATACAGTTTTCCCTCAGAACCACTTTCATACTTTGTCATATTTGCATATCATTATGCAACAGAGAACGCATCAAAGAATCCAGCAGGGGAAACGGGTACAAAAGGTTTCATCTAATTCTCCCTTGCTTGAACATTTTTTTTCCTCCATCTTTCAAGATTCCCAGACCTCTCCTTTCCTGCCCCTCACATGATGCGCATCACTGCAGTCAAATGAAGACGTAGCCTTGAGCTGAGATTTGTTTTTCAAATACCCTTTCAAGAAGTTGCTAAACTATTAATTGGGTTTTATATTTAAGATTAAGTTCTTTTTTTATCTTCTCATGTTTTCATCAAAACCACAACATTGTAAGGAATAATCAAGATTATTATGTAACCCAGAATAACAGAGAGAATAAACTTTTTTTTATTACATAGTTTTTAAACTTTTTTTTGTTTTTTTTGTTACAATACTCGAGTGATTTATTTCATATACTACCCATAATTACTGTGCTACATCACCTTTATGCACATTATGAAGTGTTACTGTCATGGTCTGTGTTTTTGTTTGCTGTTTAATTTTTTGGTTTTACTTTGTCATGATTAGTTATTGTTTTCTTTAGATTATTTTCTGTTTTGGTTGAGTCTTTGTTTTTGTTGTTCTTTTCTGTGTTCTCCAGTTCCCCCTGCTCTCTTTCCCTCTTTTCTCTCTGTGTTCTCATCTCATCATCACTTGCACCTGTTACCAATCATCTGGTCATCTTCTCCACCGCTCCACCTCCTACTCCTCAGTATTTAAGCCCCATTCATGCATTTACTCACCGCTGGATTGTCCGTTACCTTACCACTCCTCGCCGTCTCTTTGCTCCTTCTCCTCCCAGTCCTCACCGTCTCCCAGTAAGCTCCCCTTCTGCTCGCCTGGTTCTCTGTGCTGGTTTTTCTCTTTTGCATCATTTTCCTCCATTCCCCGTCTTAGTTATTTCCTTAGTAGTGTTATTTCTTTGTTATCTCCAGTTTCGCTCGTGTCACTCTTTGTTGTTTGTTTCTAATAGTTTATTTCTTCAGTGGTTTACCTTTGTCTCTGTTAATGTTCAGTCCATTATTCTTCTGTTCAATAAATCATTTATTCCTCACTGAAATCCACCTCTGTTCGAGTCATTATCCGTTACCTGAAAGTTACATTAGGAAAGATTCATAGAAAGGGAAATATTTTGAAATAACGTCCCCAGTTTCCCAAATAGCGTTTTTTAATCTCACCTGAGGGTTTTTTTGGCTGTTAGAAAAAAATGGTTAAACTGCTAAAGGGGAGATTATAATTAGACTTTTGGGGAAAAAATGTTCGATGTAGCAATCGTCTACCAGTACTTCCTGTTTAATATGGCCATGTGTAAAGTGAAGAAAAAAAGCTTTGAATGTTTTTTCTTTCAGACCAGTTCAACATTTTAAAGGTTATCTTTAAATTTACTTGGCAATTTAATTAAAAAATAGCTACAGATAACAACACTCATCAGCGTGACGGTAGTTGCTGTTGTAAGAAGATTCAACGTTACTTGTTCAACATAATTTAGTCTTTGAAAATAAAGTCAGACGAGGCCAGGAGATATCTTAAAACTTAACTATGCCCTTCTACATTTTAGTGATTGTCTGTGGATTGTCTTCTGGTTGTGAAAGAGCAAGAAAGAATGAGACTTTAGGTGGATAAAAGGAGACATGAAGAGGGTAAAGTTAAGTTGCTGTTCTATGGTTGTGAACTCTGAATCTTAGTCTGTTGTGGAACATACTGGATATGGAAAAATTACCAGTGTTTAAAGAATCTCCAACTTAATATAATTTGTTGCTTCTCTGGGTAACATACATTGAGACAAAAGCTTTACCAATTCTAGATACAATAAGTGTGCTAATGATGGCTTCATAGATGGCTCTGCTACTAGTAATATTATTTAAAATGTCTCAGGGCAGCAATTTTTGAAAAAAAAAATCCTCATATGACCTTTTTTTATTTAGGAATCATCTAAAACCAATAAAGGAAGATAAGACGTTTGTTAGCTTGCCAGTATAATAGTAAGATAAATTTGCTATTCCTTATTGGGAAAGCATTTATTGTCAGACCCCAACAGTGCTGACACTTTTCAAGGGTTTTGTACTTTATTTGATGTGGCTAAACACTTACCTGTTGGCTTAAATGTAAACGTTATAGTTCTCCCAAAGTAGATAACCTTCTCCTTGTTGACCCAATGGAGAGACCATGTTGACCTCACTCATCAAATGTTAATCTCTGTTGTTAAACATAAGTGACAGCACCAGGCCATCTGAGCAACACCAGTAGACAGGAAAATGTGGGTAAGGCAGCCTTACCCAAGGACACAATGACTGAGAGGGACTGCAGAGTAGTTTTCTTTAATGAAGTGACCAATACAACAACTTTTCTTGGTGTCATTGTCTTGGAATCTTGCGTTCTGACCCCAGTGGTACTTGAATGCACCATACCAAGCAGTGAACCCAGAATACAGCTTACAATTCAAGCAAAACCTAGATAGAAGCAGTACCAACCTGACTGTAGTTGATCACTTAAGATAAATAACCACAAACACAAAGTAAAGAGGGCTGAGTACATTAACATAGACATTATTGTCTACACTGTTGAATCTTTTTGTAATTATTTTCTAAAAATGTTACCTTCGTTTACATGAATATCATGTAACAGTTTTCATAAAAGTTCTAAAATCTGCTGTAGCAATTGTTTTAGTTGGTTGTTTTTTTTTGTTTGTTTCTTTTTTCTAAAAGGGAGCTTGTTTTCCACTGGTTTGACACCAACCAATGCAATAAAAATATCTTATTGTAATTGATAATATTTATCAAAGCACAAGCTTATTTGGAGATCTGTAGCTTTTAAGTCAACACAAGGTTGGGGGGGTCTTTTTAATAATAGCTTCAGCATCATCTGAGCCCACTCTCTGATTTTACATAGCCTGCCAGTTTATAGCTGAGTAGCTTCATTCCCGAAATCCTTCCGCTAACAGTTGACTGTGTCAGTAGCAACAGTCACTGGCAAATTAATGTTAATGAATATACTGCACAGATGGGTTTCTATCAACATTCCATGCCAGAATTACATTAAATGCCCCCCATTCTCCAACAATTGTGACCATGGACATGACTGGAACTTCTAAATTAACTTCTGAATAGTTTTAAGGGATGAGCCAAAGGTCCCAGAGCCAATGGCTTTTTTCAGTTCTTGTGTGTTTACTGGATGTTGGCTTGTCTTATCTCTTGTTTTTTTAATCCAATGAAATCATGCCCATTTACTTAGGACAGGACATATGCTAAGGTAATGATAATTTTGAAACTGCATCATAAACATTTAGGTTCAAATGGTATTCTAGTTGCAAGTTTGGAACATCGTTATTACTACGGCAAAGAAACAGTCACAACTAATTACTGTGTATCTTCTGATGGATTCAAGGCTGTCTTCATAGCTTATCTTTCCGTCTTTTATGGGAAACTGATTTCCCAGTGGTTAACATTGACGGACATCCACCAGCTCTTCTTTGTCAATGCTTTATTGTCTGAGCAAAAATGAGGTCTGGCAAATTTGCTCTTAAATTGGTCTGCATGGAGAAGCAAAGGTCAGTATAATGTCTGCACCCATTCTATGCTCCACATTCTTCACCTGACAGATGCAAGCCTCTTGCTTGTTAGGAGCCTAATTACGGAGCAACATTGTGGTTCCGGCAGCCTTCATATGAAAAATAGAAACACGTTCCATACCAAAACAGGATTTTAATGAGCAGATTTGTTTACGGTTACTTCAGGTGGGCTAGTCATTGTCCCTATATCTTTGAATAAAACTCTTTTGTTTTTGGTCCACCTATCCTGTCTAAGTTTAGACTAGACAAAGACATAGACAAATCAGTAAAAACTGGTACATGTAGACGACTTTTGATTTTAAGCTTCACAACAACATCCAACACATTGCCTAGATAGAAAACAAAATCTATAACTAATCCTCTTAGTTGGTGATTGATCCAAAGAATATTTTCATGTTAATTAATGTTACATGATTTGAAAGCAACTGGAGACAGTACAAGGCAGAACAAAAGTTTCATGCTCAAAGAGTCGAGGCATGACACAATAATAGAAATTTGCCAAGAACATAAATCCAATTTCTCAATTTTTGTGTTCAGCAAAATCAAAAACATTAAATTCTTCATTGAGCTGCTGATAGAATCTAAATCCCTGACCGACACTTTATGTATTTAATGATACAAATAATTATACCCCAACTGCATGAGATGTTTTACAGTATATACTCTGAAGTCCTATTTAAAAATATTAAATTCTGTAGCGAGTTTTGATCCTAAGCTGTTCCTTGACTATGTATAATAAACCCATATATGTTCTGAGACTCCCCTTACAATATGTTTGTATTCTAAGACTATATTCACACAGCAGATCTTGATTCCTTAATTCTGATGTTCGCATTTTTTAGCCTGGTTATTCATACTGCTAATTAAATACAATCTCCATCAGAATTCTTTGTGAACATTTTACGAGCCCGAAGCAACCCGCCTGCATGGCAGAAGAAAGTACAGGTCACACAGCAGAGCAATATCTACGGAAGTATCATCGAAGTATCTATTAACAAACTTCAACTCTTATTATATGTTGCTATATCCATCTGGTTAGATCACACAAGTTGCTTCACAATATTTGGCACAGCTGGTAAAGACTCGTTAAAAGCCCTTCAATAAATGGTTGTTATGGAAACATGGTGGTCCTAAGATGAGACTTTTTGCTGCTATTTTCGCTTTTGACACTTACCTACCTACCTTAGCATTCTACTAATCCATTTTTGTGACCACTCTACTTTACTCTCAAACCGCCTGCGTCTTTACAAACACTTCTTTATCGTCAATAAACTGTGTTTAGTTCAGTTCCCAATATTTTAGCAGAGGTACTGTAAACAAGAGGTTCACATGCTTGATTGATTGTTATAAGTACTTCCAAATTCCTGTTCCCATTTGACCACAGTGTGCTGTTGTGGTCTTAAGGGGGCCAGGGGTCTTAGTTCAAAAATCTTACCTCGGATCTCCCCTTAAAATATAGATATTAACAAAAGGCAAAAAAATATCCTTTTTTTATAAAACCATAAGTACGCACACAAGCGAACAATTTGCTTTTATAGGTCACAGCTTTACTTCGAAGCTTGGTCACAAGGTTCTGCCTCCTGTTTGGCCCAAATTTAATTATCAATACTTAGTGCAAATCTCATCTGGAATGTTAAGGAGTTTATATAAATGTCCCATTTGATCAATGTTATTTAATTATTACCAATAGCAATAGGAAAAGAGAGAAAAACAAAATTTTACTGATAATTTTTGTTGCCATAGTGATGTGAAAAAAAGTACACACTGCTGGCAAAATCCACTCCTAAGCTCACATGGGTGTTTTCATTATAATTTATTAAGTGTGGTTTCTCTGTCATTTAGGGGATTTCAAAATGGACTCAGTGCCGGACGGACTAGCCACTGTCCCCTGCAGGTTATAGCCAAATAGTGTATCAGCATGTCGGCCCAAATAGTTAGAATTTAACTAATTCGTTTTTCATGTACTCATTGACCAGCAGGCAGTCACTTGCACATTAATACTACACACAATTTTTCTGTTAACATGCCAAACTTCATTGTCATATGGAGCCCTTAAAACAGTATGGGATCAAAATAGTAGAAACACAGCAAAGGTAAGACACCAGTACAGACACAAATTAATTCCTTTTGTTTTAAATTCACCTGCATTATTTCCTCAGTAATAGCAGTTTTTCCATGGAATGGAAAAATTAAAGCATGTAGCATGCATATACTGAAACAGGAAACCAGAATTTTTAATTTCTCAAAAATAGTAATTTATGGTCTCCCAAAAAGCTAGATTCATTGGGATGTACCTAAACAACAACATGCCTTTGCTGATAGACCTAATATCATCTTCGTGTGGATGGGGCCTGAATGTCTAGGAAAGATCTTCCAATTTTCCATCAGTGCTAATACGTGGCAAGCCACCTATTAGGTTAAGGAATAAGATGAAGCAAGTCCATCTTCTTTGGTGCAGACGGACCATTTGCTAAATGATTTCAAGTGAGGTTAATATGTTGCACAGGTGTGAATCGATGAAATCTGCAGGGGTTCCTTACATTGGAAACTTTTTCAAATTGATTTGCTATGATGTATCTTTGATTTTAATAGATTTTCTGTGAAGTGCCTTGAGACGACACCTGTTGTAAATTTGTGCTATATAAATAAACTGATTCTTGATTCTTGAATGTTGCAAGAAAAGGCATGGATATGGTGTTAATAGTGTAATACCTCCAGTAATTATACATCAGATATTTTTTTAAATGTCTAAAACGTTTATCAGCCTGTTGATCAAGTGTTTTGTGCTCCAGTGCTAAGTGTTTAGAAAGTCATATCAAGCATTTTCCTATACCAGTTAATTAAATAATTGATACTTTTTGAGTTTTCAAGAAAACCTTGGACTTAGAATAAATATAATTGAATCATCTCTGCTGAAACGTGCTAATTGAAAGCAGATGTAATCAAAAACCAAATGGCCTGAAAATTAAATCAAAACACAACAAAGACCGGAGAAGAAGAACTCAGGGAGAAGAACTGATCAGACAAATTTAAACAAATTTACTCTGAAGCCGATAATCCACTGAGTTTCTTGGTCTGTCAAACATAAAATGGTGGATAGTGGTATTGAAAGCTTGGTCCTTACAAGCTAAGACCTGCTTGACTCAATGAAAACTGTGTAAGCACTTTTTCAAGGCTCTTAACAGTTGAGCTTCTCCATTCTGTAGGCAGATGAGATGGGAAGATTTCGTTGTCTAATCAAAAGAAATTGCTTGTACTCAGATGAATAAAAAGTCGTACTTTTCTAAACTAAAATCTATATCTTTTGAACAAAGCAAGGTAAAAAATGTCTTTGTTTATGAATTACTTTAGTTAGATTTCACTTTTGGATTCTGTACAAATTATTAATGTTTTTATGGTTTATATCTGTCATTTTTGCTGATTTTCCTGGTATTAGGTTTGCAAATGGATTTTAATGTAGTCTCTAGCAGGAAGCATATTAAAAGGAATGGCATAAAAAAATTACAGGACAAGCAAAACTCATAAAAGCCAAATTCAAATAGAGCTCTCTGCCTAATTATTTTAGCAGTTCAATTTTCTGCATTTTAATCCTATTTGCTCATGTTGTTCCATGTACTTATGCTTTAGACACGGTTCCTTTGATGTTCTGCATGATCTTACATTTCTTCATGTTTCCCTCAGAGCCTCTGTTGTTTGATGAGGGGGAGAAGCACAGATTAAGCCTAAAAATCCATCGACAAGCTTTAAAAGACTGATGCTTGAATCAATATATGATTTATAAGTCGGCCGAGTTTGTTGCATGGTCCGCGGGGAAACACACAGCCCTGCCATTCAAATTTTAGGTTGCAAGATTCAGGTTGCATCATCAATGGGAATTCGTTAATATTTTAGTGTGTCAAGAGCTCTTGTGAGTAGTGCCTGTTCACAGCAGTGCTGTGATAAATGCTGATTTTAGCATTTCACACCTTGATGCACAAGAAGAGAACACTCAAATATTTAAATATGGAAACTGCTATAGCGAGCAGTAGCTTACTGCGCACTTTTATATCGTATGAAAGATCTACAATAATGCAGAAAACAAAAATTACCGGCGGCAATGAAGAAAAAACTGGAAATGTATTACAAGATATGTATTTATCATAGTATCACAGTACTTATACAACATACCATGCTTAGACAAAACCAAAGAAAATCTTCTGTACTTGTTTTACAGCTATGAAGAAAGACTGTAGGGTCTCCTACGGGGTCTTTCCATTAAAATAAATTTTGAAGTGAAAGATTCCACTACCAATGAACAAGTAATCTGTGAATAATTGATACGTCATTTAAAAATATACCTATTTTAAACCTCGAGGAACAATTGCTTTCAGAAGTCATGATTAAAACATGAATAATGTCCAGACTCCAAGCCAGCAATCTTCTGTCTATATCAAAGTTCTAAATATTAACGTGTACTTTCTTTTTTTTGCGCACACACGGTTGTATTTATGTGATTTTGGTGTCCAGTTTAGGATCAGAACCTTGCATGACAGCATATTCACTAAAGAAAGGAAGAACGTGAACATCTTTCTTGTTTTTACAGAGGGAGAGACTGAGAAACATTGAGAGGATCTGCAACCTGCTGAGGAAGGTAACCGGGGAAACATATTTCATGTACAGTAGTTGGCATCAGTGGATTGATGGTTAAAACTCAATATTAAACATGCTTGATATTAACAACACACAGTGGCGTCCTCTTGCAGCACTTCACCGTTGTTTAGTCTCCTGAGAAGGGCTTCCTTGATTTCCCTAAATGCAGCCCAGACTAGCAGAGATTCTTCCTTTTGCCATTCTAGCACATATTGGCCTGACATCAATGAGGAGACAGAGACTGAGAGTTTGTGCTTTCCAGCATAGATCCTCTGTTAGTTTCTGTGTGCGTGTTTGTGTGTGTGTGTGTGTGTGTGTGTGTGTGTGTGTGTGTGTTTGTTTGTTTGTTTGTCTTGAGGAATCAGCATGAGGATCCTTCCAGCTTCGGCGTGACATCTGTTTCTCCCTCCACCTCTCTAAAATTCACACACTGTGTCTGAATCTGGGCATCCAGCTGAGTGTGAGTGTGTGTGCGTGTGTGTTTGTTTATGCGTCTGTATAATGCTCTGGGTTTATTTGCTGAGCAGCTGACGTTGGTTATCAGTGTTGTCAACCGAAGCCCTCAAGCCCTTCGCTGGGCCTTGGGGAGATTGTTTTCTCTACAGTTTTTACTTCAGCAACTCACACACACTCATGCAAATGCACCCAGATACACTGTCCTTGAAGCTGTGACCTTCTGAGTTCATTTTTGGTGACAATAGATGTGCTGACTTTAGTGTAATTTAAAGGAATATACACACAAGTATTCGAATTTATGAATTTAGGCTGTTGCAGTTTGTTTGGTGTAGAGAGATTGCAAGAAAAACTAATATAATACGAGCTTTCTATAGTCTCAGTTACATTTACTCTGTACTATGTTAGTTATAAATCGTAACAGAGGAAGGGGATCCGTATTAGGAAACTGGCTCACATTTTTATTGGAAATCCGGAGGAGCTTCAGTGAACTATGGCTCTGGTTGAAGAATCTGCTAGAACAGTTTCTACTTACTAGCTGTGCACTCAAATTTGGGAGATTGGTAAAGTTAAAACAAAAATGGATCTCCTTGGCCCGAATACAAGCTTGTTTAAATGGCCCTGAATCACCCATCACACTCAACCCATGTCCTCCACTTTCCGAACACTTATTTTAGAATGGCACTTCTTTTGTTGGAGTAGCCGTGTTACATAAATCAGTTCTTATGGGTTCTTTAGCAAAACATATGCATGTTTGGAGACTTATTACCTCTGGTTTTAGATGCTGTAAAGCTGTAAAGATTTTTTTTTTTTTTAAGGTTGTTTAACCATAGCAAGGGTTTAAATGTAGTTACTGTTACTGTTATTTCCTATTTGATAGGTATCTCCATAATAAAATGTTATTTTTCCTACTAAAGAATTAGCCAGACTGTTAACGAAGAGGCAAGAAAGCCAGCAATTAATGAATTAAGAGCATCAAGTTTTGGCACAACAGCACTTGTTGTTATGAGCAAGAAGAAAATGACAGCTATTTTTTAACCTATGCACTACTTTTTTTTTTAAACACCTAAAACTTTGTTGCTCTGAGATAAATTTGTTTTCATTTTAGCAGTTGAAGTTCAACTTTGAAGTTAGAAAACTCAACTGGGATGACAATTAAGATGAAAATTTGGAATTTACAATTTACTAATCCCAACCAAAAAACCCAATATGGCTGCCTTTTTTTAATAAAAGGTGGGGATACCGATGGCTTTATTGTTTGCCATTATACCACCTGTCGCAAAAAGTTGGGGATAGTTCAATTTGTGGAAATCATAAACAGTTCAAGGCACAATTATAATAATACCAGGAAAATTCGCCATTTGGTTAGAAGCTGCAAAGATGATTTCCTCATCCCAAACAATATAATTGAAACAAAAGCCAACAAAACTGTGTTTGAATATCTCCTGATCATGTCATATATAGATTCAAGGTGAAATTTTAGCTATAAGCTAAACATCCTTACTTTTTTGAGTGGTGTATTTTGTTAAATTGATCAAACAATGTAACAATCTTGTCACATACATTTTCTTCAACAAAACACACACATATACTCTTACAAAACACTTTACAAGACTGAATAAGGAGCAGGATGTGGAAAAAATCCATCAATTCTCACAGAGTACAATATAGATTTTCATGGCCGTATATATTAATTTAGCGAGTAATAAAAGTCACAAACATATTCTCTGTTAACTCAGAAGTGTATTAATATGACGTGTTTAAAATTAATTGATAGTAAGGCACTTATCAACTAGCTACCCGAAACGTTTCACAGTTTTACCCCATGCACCAAAATGACACATTCGCTTTAAAGTAGCACGTAGTGCGTAGGAAATAATACTTTTATTAAGACAACATACTTTTGTGAATTACTTGGAAATGATCTCTTTCAAGCAACATACCTTATAAAACATAAAAATTAACAAAGTCACTCAATTTCAATGTTTTCTAGCAATCCCCTCATATAGAAACTCTCAAGCGAACATGTGTTTCTAAATAGTTTAAATGTCAAAAAACTACATTTTCATTATCAGCCCATTATCAGTAATGGATTCAAGCTAAATAAAACCTAACAGATCCATGGATACTCAGGATAAGCTTTAATGACTGACACGACATACATCCACTAACAGAAGAGCGATCGGGTGTGTCATGCTAAAACACATGAATGTCTCATGATCCCTTTTGTTTTTTCTTCACATAGTTACTAAGCTGTTTACTCCACAGCAGTAGTTCCCCATCGCTTCACAGTGAGCCAGTCTGTGCAGATGTTTGAGCTCTCTTTGAAGATTTTCTGAATCTTTAGGTGTCGTTCTGTTTTCTGGATCTACTCCGCCCTCAGTTCAACCATTCATTTCCCTCCAGCTGGCAGAGTCACCTCGTACAGGTCCTGATTGATTTAGTAAAAAGCCTTGGCTGCTTCTCTATGTTGTCTTACCTGCTTCATACTTCCCAGCAGAGATAGGAACTGCCATGTGTTTTCTCAGTGGATTGTGTGGGAATGGCTGCCACACGCATGTCAGTGATAATAGCTTGAGGGGATGTACGTTTGTCTTTAGTTTCTCATTTGCACCTGTGTTCATTAGATGCACAGTCCTGTTGCTTGAAGCAATGAGCTATCGGGTTGTCACAGCACCTAAGGGAAGTTCAGTCTACTTATTAACTTCCTCTTCCTTCCTTTATTTTTGGATCTATCCCGGCACTCTCCATTTATTTATACCCTGAATATATTCTCTCTTTTCTGTCTTCACTATCTATCAACATGAAGCACAGAGTTGCTGTTTGATTCCAAATACAACTCTTTGCTCACTATTCTGCTTTCTGAAAAACTCAACTTGGACTGCTTTAGGTGACTTTTAAGTGATTAGTTAACTGGTTTCTTAAAAAAACATTTATTAAATCCATTTGCTGAAGAATGTTTCTTTGGCTATGTTCACATAGTAAAAAAAGCAACACAATTGTTAAATTTTCACTCAATGTGATCAAAATCTGATGCTCTTTTTTCCCAAAAACAAAAGTTGTGGTACTAATTTGTATACATATCCAAAGTCTCTGCAGTTAGAATTATGTTGCATTTTATGCACCTTTTTTCTGAGACATGTCACCATTCTGCACCAGAATTCTTCTCTTTTTTCTTGGCTTCCTTAAACTTGTTATGATCCTGTGACGACAGGGTCGGCTCCCGTTGCTTAAAAGCTTTTAAAATCCACCCACAGACGGCTGCAACCATTGTTTCTTCGAACATCGCGCTGCTGTTTAAAGTCTATGTTCTTCTTACCCACATCAAAGCCACCATCAATGTCACCGTGGATCCACACCAGTATGCATACAGGAAAAATCAATCCACAGAGGACGCCATTTCCTCCGTGGTCCACACTACCCTCACCCACCTGGAGTAGAAGGATTCCTATGTCCATATGCTCTTTGTTGACTTCACCGCCGCGTTCAACACCATGATTCCTCAGACCCTGATAAACAAACTCTCCTCACTTGGTCTGAGCTCTTCCCTCTGAAACTGGGTCCTGGACTTCCTGAACAACAGGCCGCAGTCTGTGAGGATTCACAACATCTCCTCCCCCACCATTACCCTCAGCACTGGCTCCCCTCAGGGATGTGTGTTGAGCCCCCTCCTGTTCATATTCCTCACATATGACTGCTCGCCTATCCATCCAGGCTGTCATATTGTGAAGTTTGCGTACGACACAGCAGTGGTTGGATGCATCATAAACAGTGAGGAGTCCAGCTACAGGCAGGAGGTGGAACACCTGGAGGGCTGTTGCAAAGATAACGACCTCTGCCTTAATGTAAAGAAGACCAAGGAGATGATTGTGGACTTCAGAAGGGGGAAGCATGTGTGGCTTCCATGCCACACGTTGATGCTGGAGCACAAGACGCTCTACACCACATATCTGTAGAAGGAGGTGAGGACTGAGCTCCCGAGTCGCGCTCTTCTCAACCTCCTTAGGAAGTAGAGCCGCTGGTGCGCCTTCCTGACCAGAGTGGAATTGTTGTTGCTCCAGGTGAGGTTGTTACTCAGGTGAACACCCAAGTACCTGTAGCTGTTGACCACTTCCACCACAGTTCCTCCCATGTGCACGGGGAGGTGGTGTCGAATCTTGTTACTACTTTTTACCAGGAGTTAGGGAACATATGTGCCTGTAATCTGAGCAGCATTTGTGGACACGGTTCTATTCAAAGTTTTTGAGTAAAAAGAGTTTGAAAAACACCCTGCAGCGCAGAGTTGCGGCGGCGAAGCAGTGGCGCGTAACGAGGGTAGAGCGGAGCGAAAGACGGTTTTTCCTTTTATTCACGGTGCGGGATGCGTGGCCGGGAGGAACCATCCTGCAAACGCCAAGCAGGTGGCAGAGGGGCTCTTAACACCGCAAAAAGGGGTGAATATAGTGGGGATGAAAACAACCCGGCTTCGCGGCAGAAGCCGCAGGAAAAACACACCGCTGATGGTGGCGTTCAATGTCGCGTTCACTGCCGCACCGTAAATCACGGCGGTGATGATGATGATGGCTGGCAGCTCTTGAGAGAAGAGGAAGAGTATCAAAAGTGGATGCAAAATTTTGATGAGCTGTTGGGTATTGTGGAGACGATCTGACAAATTCTGAGCCCATTGATTTCATTTCTCTTTTTCTGAATGATGAATTGACATTTTCAAATTTTGCCGCCACCTGTCGATGTCACAATAATCTAATTACATGACAAATCTACTTCTATCCCAAATTTAGGTTCATACTGAAGATATTTCTCTTTGACAGTATACCTTTATCTCAAACCACTTCGAATTTATAGCCTTTTGACACCTTGATATCAAAATTTAACATTTTCCAATATGGCAACCACCTTGTGAAATCATAATATGCAATTTAGATTAATCATTTCCATCCCATCACAGACTTTGAGTCATACTGAACAATTTTCTCATTGACAGTATTACTTTATCTTAAACCACTTTAAAGTTATAGCCTTTTGAAATCTTAATATCAAAATTTTATATTTTCTTGAAAAAACTCCGGCGCATAAAGGGTTAACTGTCCTAGTTCATTTTAGCCATTTGACCCACATACAAGGATGACTCTCAGAAGAACACTCAGCAGATTAACAATTTTTATTGATTATGTGGAAATTAATCTGGAACCAGAAACTGCAGGAATGGCTGGGGAATGATGGGGATGATGATCCATGAGGCAGAGTTGTCCAGAGGTGGGGCGCAGGTGGCGTTGCGGGAGCTGGAGCAAGCAGACAATGGAGTGGAGTGAGAACCAGTTCGACAGGAATCCAGGTGTAACACTTATGGAGTCTCTGTGGAATTTAGGGACGGTTGATCTGGGGCGAGCATGTCTCTGACACTGAGAGGACTATGTTACCTTCGAGTAACTAACACTCAGGCAGAGTGTGTCAGATCTACCACTCCTCTCTTAAGCTGCTCGGGCAATCAGTAGATGTGGAACACCCCTACCGCAGCACAAGTGTACAGGTGTGCTCCAGAAGCGTCCTGGCGCCCCCACCTGAACAATCTGTAGAACTACAAAAAAACAAACTGAACCCTGACCTTAACTAGGATGCTACAGGAACCTGTTTCTAATCAAATACTTCTAAAACTAAATATTTTTGCAAGTCGAAAATAATTTTTCTTTTCAATCCGAAGCCAGCAGGATCTTAATTACCTACTATGTAGAAGTAACAGAATAGGTTTTACTATGTGCTTTAAGTGGAAAACAAGTTAGTGCTGGTACTAGCATTATAATACTTCACCAGAAAAACGTGGGACAGATATATGTGTGACATTTACATGTAGATCTCTTTATAAATCTATAAATAATCATTTTTATTATTCAGACTGTCTTCAATCACAAGTTAAATCATCATTGTGCAAATTACTAATTTTATGACTATCGTTATGCAAAGGTGGGGGTCGCATATTTTTTAATGAAACTTGTATATCAGTTCACCATGTTTTTTTCATAGTTCTTCTAGGTTTCAATTGTAACTTTTAAGTTTGACTGGTTATCAAGCATGTAGCAAAACATGATCATGTTTTTCTTAATCCCGTAGTGCCCATTCACACCAATTAGCCCCCAGCTCTGTGTAACTTTTGGCGCATTCACACAGGATGAGCAAGGTCTGCGTTTTACTCGAATTTACTGACATTAAGGCCGGATATGATGTGAAAGCTGTCGTAACATTGTCTCCACCTACTATGGATCTGTCATCATACACCACAACTTTTAAAGTAGTTCTGGAAACCAGGCAGTTGTCAATACTGTTCACGTTTCAGGAAGGCTTAGAGCTAATTAATATATCTCATAAATAGCTTCATCATAATGTTGCTTACTGTTTGCTGCTAGACTCAGGCACATGAACACCAATTCAAAGATTAGCGTAAATGAATACATCTGATGTTACAACCCTTCTGGCTTACCCAACCCAGTAACACAAACAAATGTCCAACTCACAGTAGCAGATTCCATCCAATGACACAACTGCGTGCTCCTTAAAACTTTAATTCCTGAACCATTTAAGATTTCTCAAAAATCCATGAACTACCAAGAAGCTGAAAAAATAGACCCTGGCATCATATAGTTATAATTACGATAGTGCTTAGAAACTCCAGCACTATGAACTTCCAATCACAGACCAAATTCAGCAGCACAACAGATGATTGTAACATTTGCTTTTAAGTAGTGACAGTGGAGACAGCCAATCACACAAGAGATCCAAACAACAGAGAGCCAATCAAGTGCTGTTGGGTGTAAATTAACCACATACTGGATTTCCTTTGTACACTGTCAAGTATTGCTAACTCCTAAGTAAAAATATAAATAAATATAAATTAAAGGGTTTCTGTGTGGATTACCTTGGGTTTAGCTCTAGTCATCTTCATCTGATCAGCTTCTCTGAACAACAGCATCCCCATTGCATGATTCTGCCACTACCATTTTTCACAATGAAATCTAACGTAATAAACTGCAGACGGCAATTCTTATTACTTTCTTTCAGAAATGTAGCAATCTTGTCAGTGTTGGGTAGAACTTGCAACCCCTAGTCTAGTGTTTGATCTCTGACATTGGGATGCTTGGTGCTTGTCTTGTCCTCAATCAAGGGCAAAAAACTGAAATTGAGCCTTGCAGCAAAAAAGTCCTGGGTTCAAATCTTAGCCTAGATTCTTTCGGCATGGAGTTACATATTCTCCCTTTGCACGAGTGTTGAGTTAATTGGTTTTTCTGAATTTTCATAATATGAGTGTGTGGTTTTTCATCTTGTCCAGGGTTTACACACCTCTCCTCTTATTGTACAAATCCACCTGCAATCCAGCAAGGATGATTGGGGAAAGAAAATGAAGGATGGCTACAGTTTGTTGGTTTGTACTTATAAATCACTCTTTCCTTTTCAGAATGTTTGGTTGATTGTTATATTGATATTTCAAGTACTTTACTAATTAGGTCGACTTTAAAGATAGAACAAAAGCTTTGAAATGTTGAAAGCCATATTTTTACATTCTCTTGACATTGAGATGATTCAAAGAAAAGGTAGTGAGAATTCTGAATGTAATGTGACCTTTTGCAAGGTCTCGCTTTGTTAGGGCTATGAAGCTGATGGCCGATGGTTGAGTGACCCTTAATTGGAAGTTGGGACCCAAATCAATTGCTTTGTTTTGGCCAGTTCTTAAAAAAATACGGTCTAGTGTCAAGGATACAATTTTTTATAGGCTTTATAACATTTTAAATGTACCAGCTAAAATAAACACTTGCATATTGCATTTAAAGGTATTCTTTCCTTTAGAAGGGTTAAATGCTCTCTAACGCATACAGATTTCAGAGTGAAAAATAAACTTATCGTCAATAATGGGATTTTTAAGCATAAGGAAACAGTTAGCTGTTGATAAACGACTTTATGTGACTATTTATGACTCCTAATCTTGAACCTATCATGCAAAAACATTAAGTTTCCCGTCACCCAAAATAATGAGCTTATATGCAAAGCACAGTGCTGCCTTCATCCCACTTGCTGTTACTAGGAAAAGAGGACCTTCATGGCGGAAAAAGGATTGGGGAGGTGAGGAGAGATATGAGGGAGAGAAAGGAAATGAAGAGAGACTCCGGGGCAGCAGAGCAGGATGGAGAAAAAGAACAATAACAAGTGGTGGGGGGAGGGGTAATTCTCTTTTGTGGGGAAAATAGAAACCATTGTTTTGCTTTGAAGGATATTAATATTAATATTTTTCTGCAGGATGTACAAGAAAAAGCATACCATTCCATGCTATTTTCTGGCTACAACATCCATAGCAAGTGTTTTGGATCTTCATTGAGGATGGTAATTTCTAAGGCAATGTCAATAGAAAATATTTTTTCCGGAGGTGAAGCAGATTTAATGCCATGTAGCTTGAAACTGACAGACAACTTGTCGTTGGACCTAAGCAAGCAGAAGAGCCCGGGTCGATCCCATTCACATCTGTAAAAATGTGTTTCCGTCAGGTAAAGAAAATTGAGAGCCGCCAATATCCAACTACTTCACAGCAGTTTAAAGGCCAAATTACAATTTTCCAATAAAAAAATCTAAATTGTGCCACTTTCAAAGGTGGTACTAATCGGATACATTTGTGTCTGTAATCTGAAGGGTCCTGTCGGGACTATGTCCCAACTTTACATCATCAACTTGAGACGTGCGTCATAAATCTGCATGAGAAAAAGCTCAAAGTAATCTTAATGTACACAATGTTTGAAGCAAGCAGTGCTGAGTTCTGCTTTCTTTCTTTCTTAGCTTCCTGGGTGTTGTCATGATCTTGTGACGTTTCTGTTGATACGATCTGCAGACCGTGGCTTCCATTGTTAGTTACTTTGGTAAACTTTGGGCTGTTGTTTGACATGTACGTTCTTCTTCTGCGCATGCGGGTCGCTTTAGGTTTATAAACCTTTCAAACTGTAGTATGCCATTTGCATTTAATTAATTATTTTTTCAGAAAAAAATTGGAATCAAGGATCAAGACCAGCCATGCAAAGCAAGCTGTTTCCTAGATCCCACTGATTCACTTGGACTTAATCTCGAAGTTTGTGGAGGCCTTTTGAGGACACTGTATGTTGACCATGTAACACATATGGTGTGTTGCACGTGACATGGACACGCGGCGTCCTCACACATAAGTAAGCATGAATCCCACGGAGCACAGACGATGTGTCTGCACCTGGCTTCTTTGCTAGGGTTTTCTGTCAAAGCAAGCGTTCATAAAGGACAGATGCAGAAGTCATTTAGTTAGCTCTTTGTGTAATAAATAAATAAATAAAACTGATGTGCCTCCATTTAACACTCTGTCAAACCAGATGCTGCTTTCAGACGTTTACCCCTGCTATAAATGTTCTGACTGAGGAAAGGCAATTCTAACTAGAAATTTAGCCACTAGTACTGCCAATGGCTCTAGCAGCAATGCTTTTAAACAGGTAAAGCTGTCAAAAAGTGTTTTATTTCTATACATTTCTTCTTTCTTTTTGAGTTCTGTGACAAACAGCTATTTTAAAACAATGATTTCATTAAAAAAATATTTACCATGCTACAGATAGCATGATTTAATCAAATTTAGATTTTATGTTTGTAACATCAAACCTTATTAGCAAACGTGTGTCAATCAATCTTTTACCGCACCAACTCTTTTTGGGAAAAGACAAACACCTTCTGAAGTGAGCTTCAAAACTATCAGAATATGCTATCTTACATTTCGCCATTTGCATTGACTTTCTCTACTTTCATATTGCAAAATGCACAATAAAAATATGCATTGGAAGTACGGCTACTGTTTCCTAAATAGTCCTGTTAACACAATAATTCAGCACAAAGACCTGTTTTTTGTCAAAGCAAATCACACATATGTGACACTGTGCAGCCAAGCAGTTTTTAAGAATTTCTGTTTGTTTTGCAAAATGAAAGAAAAATCACTCCACTCAAAAATCCACACAATTTATTTTTGTTATGTTGGCAATGTCCCGCTTTCAGCCATATTTTTGAAAAAACAGCATGTTTTTTATGTAGGCTAGTATGTTCAATTTATTATAGTTCCAACAGTATCTGCCCATGTAGAATATCTGCAAATTTGGGACGAACATTAGGGACAAAGCCTTTCTTCAGTTGAAAACTATTGGCAAATCCTGCCATGTACTGTTGGTAATTTTCATAGAAGTCTTTGGTTACTCGAGCAAACTACACACGTTCATGGGTTGCTAGGTGATCAACTCGGTTTGCTACATGAAGAGCAGTTTCACACCGATTGTGACCAAATAATCAGCAGGTTTTGGAAACTGCTGGTTTTCCAGAAATTACTGCAATATTTGATTAGTTTAAAAAAAAGTTCTGGATATCCAACTATTACAAAAACAAAACGTGATAGTAACAAATATATAGACAAGTACCAGATTCATTGTTTCCAGGTATATACATATACACTATAAATAAGTAATCATTGTTTCAGCTTGGAAAAAGCAGAATTTTTACAATTTTCTAATTCTCTTTTGCTTTTAATCCTGCTTTAACACTATCAAGGTGATGCTTCCTTCATGTTCCAGCTCCACCCAGTCTGATGTGATAATGCACAAATGTCAGGGTAGGAGGGGGCAGAGATGGGAAGGGTCCTCTGTGGCACTGGCTGTATTTGATGTTTCGATACAAAGCCTCTGTTTATCCCTTTCCTCCCTCTCCAGTTCACCTTTTATCTTCCTCTGACTCATTCTGAGAGCCTTTCCCTGGGATGCAGGTCACATACATCTGAATTTGCAACTTAGTTTACCTTTTGCAGAGCCCAAATAAAATGTACAAAAATGTAATTGGCTGAGGTTTTGCAGTCTATGGATTGTATTTTCTGGTGTGCGGTTCCTCTGTATGTTTATTGTGTTTGAATGTTAACAAAATGATTTTTTGCATAATGTCTTGATGATGTGTAAAAAATAAAACAAAATATTTTAGAATCTCACACATTTAAAAATGATCGGACTTCCCAGATATTGTTTATAGTTTTCATTGTTTTTACTGTCATACGATTTTTGTTCATTCTTCACATAAGAGAAGCATGAACTGGGTATATTATAAAATATGGGGGAAGAAAGTAGACGCTACTCTACAGATTATTTCTAAATAAGCAAAAATGACTGAGAGCTTATCTTTTGCTTTTTTGTGCGTTTTGTTGTTTTACCACAGCTTATTATTGATAATAAGAATAGCGGCTATATTGGATACCGAAGTCGGTATAAGAAAAGAAAAATTCTGAGGTGGAAGTATAGGTTTGGGAGGCGTTGAAAGTTGAAAGAAATCTTGAAAAGTTCAGATTACAAATGGAACGCACAACATCATTGTAGTGCTGGGGGAGCAGTGGGCCTGTCTGAAGGACCCGTTGCATGCATTTGCACTTACCTATCAGTAAGTGGCTATAACAAACTAACAACTGTTCAACAGATTTATTGAAGTTGTTATATCTGTTACAATTATTATAACGAATCAGGACAGATTATGCTGCAAATTATTGAATTCAGATCTTAATAATGAATTATCCAGCTGGTTTTAATAATTCATGTAATACCCTGGAGTCAGCCTTCTCAGTTGGAAAGATTGATGAATAGTATCAACATCCAACATGGCTGCAGGCTTAAACTGTTAACACATCCTCTTGGCGTTTAATGGGATAAAATTTATCGATGGATTTTTATGGACTTCCATCACATGGTAATAGACCTGCACTGTTAATTAATGTTTAAGTAGGCTCTGATTAGACGAATTGGCATATTATTTTTGTTGTATTTCTGTAGGAGTTATCTGTGACTCATAACTGCCATAAATGCCCTTTGGTGGACATTTAAATTCAAATCACAAAGAAAGGAAATGAGTGAATACATAACGGGTTGTGAAGATGAAATAATTATATCATTATTATAACCATATATTCACTGTAAATAATAGATCCAGACCCAGTGGTTGAAGTTTCGCTGCGCTAGGCCTGAAGCAGTTGCTAATAGAACAATTTACTGGCATTGTCATCTTAGAGTCTTTTAAAATCCGAAGCTACAATATCAAGGTCATTTGTCACCATGTTCTTAAGGGCTCCACTTAATTACAGTAATTTCCGCATTGCAACAGAGTGTTTACTGACTTCTTTCAGTAATGGATCCCAGTAATAAGTATGTTCTGGTTGCAAGGAATGAATCCCATCAGTTGTTCATGTCATAAATGCGGGTTTTACGAGACTCTAGAGTATTACAATCACTAACACACACAGAACAGTTTTACTGAGTTTTGTTTGAAACAGTAAAATAAGAATGGAACGCAGGAGATCAGGTCCCAACTGAGAGGTTATTTCCAAACCGGAATGTGACTGGGAGAAGCAGAGCAAACTGGAGGAAAAAGACATGGGTTAAGAGGAGTTGGATACTGACTGCAGCAGTATGGAGAGACTTACTGTTTGCCAGGAGTTGGGTTAGTGAGGAGGGTTGTGGGAGTGGTGGTAGTGAGTCTGGTAGAGATCAGCACACAGTGGTGGAATCCAGAGGTGGTTTCTCTTGCTGTGAGGGTGGACAGGCAGGAGAACCAGGGTGCTTTTGAAGTTTTTTACAGTTGGCAAGATGAACCCCAGTCAGGAGCAGCGAGTAGACCTTACGGAGGCTTCAGCGGTAATCCAGGGGGGAATCTGACCAACAGCATTCTGGTTAGGAACCAGGTGTCACAGAGGATGTGGAACCAACTGGCATTAGCCTCAAGGATACTGCTCCTCTTAAGCCTCACTAATTGGTGGATAACGAGCACCAGCTGGACCTTATGAACTTATGAGCCTTATCAAGGCAAGTTAGGCAAGAAAATCCATTCAATTCATAGATACATCCTTACAAATCAGTTTGAAAAGGAGTCCAATCTAAAGAAACCCAATAGATAGCATTGGGTCATTCACTTGCATCATTCACTCCACTGGAATTTGTCGTTGACATTACAGCAATCCCTCATACTGAGCATGCATGTAGTGACAGTGGAGAGAAAAAACTCCCCTTTAACAGGAAGAAACCTCCAGCAGAACCTGGCTCAGTACAAGCAGCCTTCTGAAAAGAAGACTAAAATAGAAAAGGAGGATACCGAAATAGTAGCAGATGTAGAACATCACTGGCAGCCTATTTTGTCCTACAAGAAGCCGTTTCAGCTATCAGAATGCAAGACCAGGTGTGGCCACAATGGCCACACCTGGTCACAAAAAGGTTAAAAAGGTTGAATAATGGCAACTAAACCCGATTGGACAAAGGAAAAAAGTTGCAGAATGAGAAGTGGTCAGATTGTCCTCCAGCAGTCTAAGCCTCTAGCACCATAACTGTAGAAATAGTTCTTCCCCCAACCGGATTAGGCTGTCTTCTCTTCTCCAGGAAGGTTTTAAGCCTAGCTTTGGAACTAGACAGGGTGTCTTGCAGACTAAAGCTGGAAGCTGGTTCAACAGGAGAGGAACCTGATTACTAAAATATCTGCACAGAGTGAAAGTGAACATATACACAGACCAAAAATCAATACTCAAACAATAAAAACTAAACAATAGAGCCCTAAAACCAGCTGTTATCACAACGCTCCTGAAGCATCCATAGGAAACTGCAAAATGGCAACGAATTATACCTATGGAGATATAATTAGCGGAAAGCAGAACAAAGACAGCAATGTATGCAGCAAAACGCAAATAAATAAATAAATAAAAATAAGGAAAACTTGATGCTATTAATAAAAAGATTGGCACAGTTAAAGTATTTTGATCTCTATAGAGTGTGATTGCACGTAAGCATGCAGAAATTATCATCTAGGTCTAACATGAATTATGCTCAGGCATGGGTACAGAGGGCCCCTGCCATCCCCCTCCAGGAGCCCAGAGCTAGCAGAGGGAGCACAAGCTACAGGACACCGGGGCCACGCAAGAGCATATAAATCAGGCAGCCTACCGCTGGAGCACCACGCACCCACCCAGAGGACCGCAGAGGGGGTCCGGGGTACAGCCCCCGCAGCCACGGAGTACATCCCTCAAGGTACCAGGAGTAGCACCCCATCCATCTTGCCAGGCCCCAGTCGCCCAAGCACAGGCCAGGGCTCAAACCCCCAAACACCCCCAGCGCCTAGCAGAGAGCCTGCCTGACACCCGAGAGGCACAGGCGACTCCACACAGCCAGCCGTGGCGGACAAATACCCTGACCCAGCACTCCATCCCAGGGCCCAATCTGGCCGCAGGTGAGTGCAACAGTGAACAGTGAGGAAGGGCGAGCAAAAGACACGGCATGACCCCTCCCACACGGGAATAGCATGGAAAGGCAGAGGACACCCAGGCCAAGACCCAGCCCAATCCACATTAGTACATAATCATACATGCTCACTCACTCTCTCTCACTCACCCACTCTTGCAGTCTCTCAAGGTACGGATGGGGGTTGGTGGTTAAGGGGAACACCCTCTGGTGCAGACAAGTGGGCAGGCCCCGGGACAAGAAGTGCCCCCACCGACGCTTTCTCCACCGCCCCAAGCCTGAGGACCAAACCCCACCCCCATTCCAGATAGCACCCAGGAAACGGGCATTGGAAGACCTATCCCCTCTGGCCCCAAATGTTAATAACTACAATGTAATTAAAATGGTAGGGGATGGGTGTGGAAGGAAGCATTCCACAGTTTGCAGAAAGAGGAGATCCTCCCCAGCCCCACCCCAACCACGGGCCCTCAGTGTCATGATATGGTAGGAGCCAGGAGCTGTGTAGAACAGGCATAGTGATTCCCGCTCCCCAGCTGCCGCACAGCCCCCCGACCCCATCCGTCCTGTGTGTGATTGTCTATAAAATGAAATAAATTTACCATGTTGAGGTATGTGTTCCAGAGTCTTTATTCCTTTGTTTTTCGATACTGTAAAGTTTTTTTTGTTTTTTTGTTGTTGTTGCAGGAGGTCAACGTTGTTCAAAATGGGTGTAAGTTTACATGGAAAGATTAAGGATTTGGTTATTTTAAGAAACTTCCACCGCGTTGTCAGAGAGGAGCTGATGTTGGTGCTTTTAAAGCATTTAAAATAGAATAGAATAGAATACAATGCCTTTTATTGTCATCATACACATTGTAGAATTAGATTGGAGGACCACTGCTTTCAGTGGCGTGCAAAAAATGTATAAGAAATATATACAGAAATAAACAATGTATAGGAATATTAAATATATACAGAAATTAGGTTGACGATGAGGTGGTTGTCATGGGTCTGGCTGCAGTCGTGGGTGTAGAGGCAGTATAGGAGGGGGCTCAACACACAGCCCTGTGGGGAGCCAGTTTTCAATGTGCGGATGGAGGAGCGATGGAGCCCCAAGTCTCACAGTCTGGGGACGGTTGGTTCGGAATTCCTTTATCCAGGAACATGTGAGAGAGGAGAGGCCCATGGTGCAGGGTGTGCAGTTCGAAAATTAGTATGTCCGGGATGATTGTGTTAAACGCTGAGCTGTAATCCACAAAAAGGCATGCATGCGTAGCTCTGTGGCTCAGCACACAGTGGAGAGCTACCGCAATGGCGTCTTCCGATGGATCTGTTTGCCCGGTATCCAAATTGGTGGGTGTAGAAATTGGGGGGGTTGGTCTCTGATGTTATGGAGGACCATAACCCTCTCAAAGCACTTTCTGATTACCGGCGTGAGGGCCAATGGGCAGTAATCATTCAGAGTGGTGATTGGTGACGTCTTTAGCACGGGGATGATTGTTGCTGTCTTAAGGCAGGGGGGGATGACAGCTTGGGCAAGGGAAAGGATGAAAATCCTGGTGACAATTAAGGTGAGCTGTTGGGCGCACGGTCTGATCACCTTTCCCGGTACTCCGTCTGGTCCAGCAGCCTTCCTGAGGTTCACTCCCAAAAGTCCCCTCTGTACCTCATACTCCTGGACAGTGAACAGGGTCCAGCTAGGATTAATTGGGGGTAGCAGGGCTGGAGAAGATTGGTGGTCCTGGGGTGTCTCGAAGCGAGCGAAGAAACAGTTCGTTTCCTCCGCTATTGTGATGTTCAGGTCTCCTGCTGACACATCACAGCCTCTGAAGTTTGTGATGTTCTGGATGCCCTGCCATACCTTCCGTGTGTTGTATCTGGACGGATGGGACTCTGTTTTCCTCCAGTAGTCAAAGCATGTTTCATTCCTTTACTCAGGTCAGCTCTAGCAGCACTGTACAGAGTCCTGTCGCCTGACCTAAAGGCAGCTTTGTGTCTTTTGAGGAGTAAGCGGACCTGGCTGTTCATTCAGGGTTTCTGATAAGGAAAACCGAGATGTTTTTGCCGACAGTCACATTTCTGATTCAGAAATTGATGTAATCCAGCACTGTCCCTGTGAATGTTTCCAGGTCCTGGTGTTGAAACAATTCCCAGTGTGTCCATGTGAAGCAGGCCTGTAAGTCAGAGACCATGTTTCGGGGCCAGGTTGCGGGGGTTTTAACAGTAGGCCTGGTTCTCGTTCTGAGGGGGGTTGTATGCTGGGGTAAGCAGCAGGGAGAGATGGATGAATTGGCCGCGGTAGGGGATAGGTCTAGCTCTGTATGCGTGCTTGATGTTAGAGTAAACTTGGTCAAGTGTGTTTTCCCCTCTAGTAAGACACTCACAGGGATTGCTGTAAAGTCAACAACAACACAAGCCATTGTTTTGGTATGCTGATTCTAGAGGAGTGAATGGTGCAAGTCAATGACTGGATGCAATCTTCTGGGGTTCCTTAGATTGGAAACTTTTTCAAATTGATTTGTTATTATGTATCTTTGATTTTAATTGATTTTCTGTGAAGTGCCTTGAGACGACACCTGTTGTAAATTGGCCCTATATAAATAAACTGATTCTTGATTCTTAACATGTTGGTGGAATTTCGTAAGTACAGTCTTATGGTTGGTCTTGTTAAAGTCTCCTGCAATAATGTGAACAGCGTTGGAATGGGCCCGCTGGTTTTCGTTGATGGTATTCAGCAAAATAGAGAGCGCTATGCTAACATTAGCATCGGGTGGTATACTGTATAGGAAGAACCCAAAGCAAGATACAAAACCCACTAAGGAAAAATACCCCCAGGGGTGCCCGAGAGGAGAGGGGGGATGACCCTAAAAAAGACAACTCAGGAAAACGAATTAACGACAACGGCAACAACATACATCTGCGAAAAAACTGCAAGAATGAGAGAGGCCTCAGGTTACATTAAAGCAGGATGAGATGCTTGACAGTGGCAACGACAACACAACGCACAGAAGTTACTTCTGGTCAGACATTGGAGGAGCTGGGCCCAGAGGCAACCCACAGTGCCCAGAGCCTCCAAGTGGCATCAAAGCCTGCTGCCAGAAGCTCACCTGACACCCAGAGCCCTCTCCAAGTAAAATCATCTCTCAACAACCTGCAGGATCCCCGGAGGCAGCAAGCTCTAGCAACGGGCAGTGCACCTTCAACCCAACCAAGGATACAGTGGCCCCAGTCCTCAAAGAGAGCAGAGTGTAAGCAGCTTGATGAGGATGTGAATCAGATCCTAGAGGCAATCGACAAAGGGGATGTAGACCAGAGGCTGAAAACGATGACAACTGTTATAGTGAACATCGCAGCAGAGCGATTTGGAACCAAGGCACCTAAGCCAGTACCATCAAATTATGCTCCAAGCCACAGAGCAAGGACGATGCAGCGCTGTAGGGAAGAGCTTAAGCTGCTAAAAAAGCAATACAGAACAGCATGAGATGCTGAGCGAGTTGGCCTAGCAGACCGAAGAGCAATCCTGAGGAAGCAGCTGTTGACCCTGCGAAATGCAGAGTTCCACAGGAGGAGGCGGAAGGAGAGAGCCAGGAAGAGGGCAGCTTTCCTGGCTAATCCTTTCAAGTTGACCAAGCAGCATCTTGGCCAAAAGAGGACAGGCCGCCTCACCTGCTCGAAGGAGGAGGTCAACAACCACCTCAAGGCCACATACAGCGACCCCAGCAGAGAACAATCGCTAGGCCCATGCGATGCACTGATAGAACCACAAGAGCCTACTTCAGACTTCAACCTGGAGGAGCCAAGCCTAAATGAAGTGGAGAAGTGGTGAGGGGAGCAAGATCAAGCTCGGATCGAGGCCCAAGCGGTGTGCCGTATAAGGTCTATAAGAACTGCCCGAAACTGCTACACCGGCTTTGGAAGGCCCTGAAGGTGATCTGGAGGAGACGGAAGATTGCCCAGTCATGGAGGTATGCTGAGGGAGTGTTTATACCAAAGAAGAAAAGTCAGAGAATATTTACCAGTTTCAGGTAATCTCCTTGCTAAGTGTGGAGAGTAAAATCTTCTTCAGCATCGTGGCCAAGAGACTCTCCAACTTCCTGCTGAATAATAATTACATCGACACGTCGGTGTAGAAGGGGGGGATACCGGGAGTCCCCGGTTGCCTGGAACACAGAGGCGTGGTAATCCAGCTTATCAGGAAGGCGAAAGAGGGTAGAGGTGACCTGGCTGTGCTGTGGCTGGATCTCATCAACGCGTATGGTACCATGCCCCATAAGCTGGTGGAGGTCTCACTGGAGAAGCACAATATACCCCAGAAGGTGAGAAGCCTCATCCTTGACTACTACAGTAAGTTTAGCTTGAGAGTGTCATCTGGCCAGCTGACATCTGATTGGCACCGGCTGGAAGTGGGTATAATCACTGGTTGCAACATATCAGTGACTCTCTTCGCACTGGCAATGAATATGCTTGCCAAGGTAGCTGAAATAGAGTTCAGAGGTCCACTAAGCAAGTCTGGAGTAAGGCAACCGCCCATCAGAGCCTTCATGGACGACCTCACAGTGACGACGACAACTGTGCCAGGAGCCACATGGATTTTTCAGGGGTTGGAGAGGATCATGGCTTGGGCACGCATGCGTTTCAAGCCAGCAAAGTCCAGATCTCTGGTACTACTACGACAAATTCCGCTTTAGGTTGGGAGAATATCTCATCCCGTCAGTCACTGAGAAACCAGTGAAGAGCCTGGGGAAGGTCTTCAACTGCAGCCTGAATGATAAAGACTCCATCAAGGCAACCAGTGCTGACTTGGACGGATGAATGAGAGCAGTGGATAAGTCTGGGCTCCCTGGTAGATTCAAGGCCTGGATATACCAACATGGAAATCCTCCCAAGAATTCTTTGGCCTCTCCTCGTCTACGAGGTTCCCATGACCGTGGTGGAAGGGCTTGAGCAGAAGGTGAGCAGCTATCTTCGCATATCGCTGGCTCTACCACGCAGCCTTAGCAACATCGGGCTGTACAGAAACACCAACAAGCTCATGCTCCCTTTTAGCTCGGTCATTGTGACGCGGACACGTGAACACCTGCAGTACGCAGGATCCAGGAACTCCAAAGTGTCCAGGGCAGGAATCGTGGTGAGGACAGGGAGGAAGTGGAGGGCAGCCGATGCAGTCCAGCAGCCAGAGTTTCGGCTGAAGCACAAGGCTATCCTCGGCACAGTGGCACAAGGCAGAGGGGGACTTGGGATGTAAACAGAAAGCCAGTATGAGACTGGCACAGGGAGGAAGAGGCAGAGGCTAGTGCAGGAGGAGGTGCGAGCTTCAGTGGAGGAGGAGCGAACCAACAGAGCAGTGGGCATGAAGCAGCAAGGAGCCTGGATGAAGTGGGAGGCGGCGATGGAGCGGCACATCACTTGGAAGGACATCTGGCAGTGGAATCCCCAGAGGATCAAGTTCCTGATCTAAGGGGTGTATGATGTCCTCCCGAGCCCTTCAAACCTGTACACCTGGGGCAAAATGGAGACACCTGCATGTCCCTTATGTTCCAAGATGGGGACCTTGGAACACATCATGAGCAGTTGCTCCAAGCCACTGAGCGAGGGTCGCTATCGATGGAGGCACTATCAAGTCCATGCTGAGGCAATCAGCAAGGGAATTAAGGACAGCCGATGCACCCAAGGTACAGCCAAGGCCATCCAATTTGTGAAGGCAGGACAGAAGCCAGAGAAAACATCAAAGAGCTGCTCGGCTGGGTTGCTCTCCACAGCCCGAGACTGGGTGATGACACTTGACCTGGAGAGGCAGCTGAAAATACCGCCACATATCACCCAGTCCAGATTGAGACCGGACATCCTCCTGGTCTCTGAGGCTACAAAGCAACTGGTCATGCTCGAGCTGACAGTTCCATGGGAGGATAGGATGGAGGAGGCACAGGAGAGGAAAAGGGAGAAGTACCAGGAGATGGTGGAGGACTGTCGCAGGACTAGCTGGAGTTGGGGAGCCGGGGATTTGCCAGCCACTCCCTGAGCAAGGCCTATGGCACACTAGGCATAACAGGGGCCAATCGGAAGAGAGCCATCAATAGCAATGCAGAGGCAGCAGAGAAAGCGTCCAGATGGCTCTTGCTGAAGAGGGGAGAGAGGTGGGGGTAGTAGAATGCTACTCGGACACAGGCTGGGGTCTGATCAGCCCTGGTAGGGTCGCCTGGAGGAGGGTGTCTGTTGTGAGACCCGAAACACCCAGTGACTCCAGGAAACAACACTGATGATGTGTCCGAGTCAGTGCATCGAGGAGATGTTTGCAAAAACTATACACAGCAGTGACGATCACATCTTACAGACATATACTTGAGGTCTGGGGAGCAATGTGTGTCTATGATAGTTCCGTTGTTACCCCAGGCCTCAGGCATGTAAACACAGAGACGCCCTTCCCTGTTCTACGGGTCCCAGCATAGCAGAGTGTGGCCTACAAACCGACCAATAGAAAATACAAAAAAGAGCACTGATAGAGAGAGCCGTAAGACCCTGCGTCTGTGCGCGCCGCCAAGTTGATTCATTATAATGTTTAATGCTTAGGCTAACAAATAGTAAATCACATATTTCCAGATTATCACAGAATGTTTGTTCTATATCCATCCATTCTTCGTCGCGTGGGTTACTTTCAAACCAATTGGTGGTTTGTTTTTCCATAACAATTTGGAGATACAGGAGTCTAGTAACTTAAACCAAGCAGAGGATGACCTTGTGGGAATCATTGAAAATAGGTAATTTACTTTAGGAAGAACCATCATCTTTATGTTGGCTACTCTGCCCATGAGTGATATAGGCAGGGGATTCCACATTGTAAGATCGTCTTCTATAGGTTTTAAAAGTTGAATGTGATTTAGCTTTGTCAGCTCTGAAAGCCTGGGCGAGATGTTTATTCACAGGTATATAATGTTTCCTGACTATGACTGACTATTAGTTAATATATACTAAGGACTGCAATTAACCGACAGAGCTATAGATTTTGACCAGTTAATTGAGTTATCAGAAACTGTTTAGAATTTTTTCATTAGTGCAACAATGTTAGTTAGAGAGACCCATGGGTTCTGGAGGAAAAGTAATACATCATCCGCATAAAGATTAATCTTATGTTCAATATTTTGGGACTGAATGCCTTTTATATCTCAGCTTTCTCTGATGGTAGCTCCTAGGGGTTCAATAAATAGTGCAAAAAGTGTCTGGTGCCTCTCTGCAGACTAAAAGTTGGAGAATTTTGATCATTGGTCCATAGAAAAGATGAACCAAACCCAAATTTTTCAAATACTGCAAACAGGAATTCCATTTTACACGATCAAATGTTTTTTCTGCATCTAATTAAACAATTATGGCTTCCAGTTTATTAATAGTAGAATAGTCTATGATATTAATTAGTCTGCGCATATTAGTAAAAGACTGTCTTACCTTTATGAAGCCTGTTTGATCTGGATGTATTAAAGAAGTGTTACTTTTTCCAGTCTTCTAGCAAGAGCTTTTGAGATGATATTGAGATCTACATTTATCAAGGATATTGGACTTTAAAAGGATGGGACTATAGGGTCTTTCCCGGGTTTCTGGAGCAAAATAATATTAGCAGAATTCATATTTGAGGGAACTTTGTTTTTCTCTTTGATTTCAGATATCATCCAATAGAATTTTGGTGCAAATATTGTCCAAAATTCCTTGGGAACTCACCAATTGAAAGAGGAGGTTTTAACTAATTTGACCTGTTCTTGTTGTAATTCTGGAAGATTAATGTAGAGAAGAAACTTTTCAAGATTTATATCAGATAGATCATTGCTTGATATGTATGCCTTTGTAAAGATTCATAATAACATAGTTAATTGCATCATGATCATGGGCTACAGATCCTGTTGATTCTCTGATAGACGTGATAGTTGCTTTTCTTTATTCATTTTTAAGTGGTTCGCTAGGAATTTTCCAGATTTCTTGCCATGTTCAAAATCTTCCAAACAAAGTCTTTGAACCATAAACTGTGTTTTCTTATCTACAATTTCAGTCATGTCCGATTTGGCTTTCCTTAGTTTGTTTAATATATGTTCTTCTTGAGGGGCACCGTAGGCATTCTCTAACTGTTCAATTTTAATTTCTAATTGTATAATTGTTGAATTCTTCTTCTTTTTCTTATTTGAAGAAAAATAGATTATTACAGCTGTTCCGGCTTCCCAGAGAGTGCAAGCTGATATACCAGGCTAATCATTATTTTCCAAATACATAGACCATTCTTTTCTAAAGAAATTAGTAAATTCAGGGTCTTTAAGTAATGATATATTAAATATCCAATTCCTAGAAGGTGGTTTGAAAACAAATACTTGAGTTTGTAGAATCTGTAATATTGCCAAGAAAGGTGCTGCTTTAATTAGAAATAAAATCTCCAAATGGAATTTCAATGAGCTAAAAGAACAGGATATTTCACCGTAAGCTCCAGTTTACTTACAACACCTAAATGCATGGATTTTGATGAATTTCATCAACTTGGAGGAGGAAGACTCAACCAGTTTCATGCCTATGTTTGTGGCCCTTGGGCGTAAGGGCCTCTGCAGAGGACTGCCTAACATTCTGTGGGAAAACTGCATTTCAGCTGCTCTGAGATCAGTGAAGGAACTTAATAGTAGTGTGTTTCTGAATAATATGTACATCTAAATACATTTGTTCCAATTTAGTAGCCCAGCTAACATTTAGTTAGTTGATGATATTTAAAACAAAACAAAACAAGAAAGAATATGTTCACTGAATTTAATGTCTACAACTTTAAGCATTAGAGCTTGATTTGATTCTATATGAACTTTATTCAGTTGACTGTTACATGTAGTACCTCTGGGGTTTGGGATATTTTACCCAGGCCTTAATCTTTCCTTTGCAAAAACATTGCTGTCACTTGTAGAACACAAACTCTACTTGACGGACCGAATCACTTGCTCAGTTACACCTCCAGCACCCTCAGGTAAAGCTGTAGACAAATTGTGCAGAAGTGGAAAAAGGAACAACTTCAAGTGATTTTGGAGCTCATCTTTAGGGGTCACTGTTAAAAAGGCAAAATCACATCTTATGTTTCTAACACTCCCTGTAGACACTCCCTTCAGTTTTTCACTAGTAATGTGGCTTCTGTTAGATTTATCTGCTGTTTCACCATCAATGTTTTTTGGTGTTCGTTTTAAAGCATCGGTTTAGAAAAATTGACGACATTCTACTTTAGGTAGCTATTAAAAGGAAGCGTCTAATTTGCATTGTTTTTTTTCTCCCTTTTTGAGAAATTTTAAAGAGCCGCTCAAAACTTCCATGCCAGTTGGATAGAAACTTTGCTAATGTGACGCATCTGTATCATCTGCTCTTTTTGAGAATCACTATTCATTGAAGTTGAGCAGAGTATTAAATCTAGGTTCTGCTTAATGGATAATATATCTGCTAAGGGATTAAAATAATTTTTAATTCTGTAGTTTCATGCTTACTTGCATTTATCAACAGTTGCCTCCGTTATGTGACAATTTCAGACCTCTACTCATAAAATCTTAACCTACATCATGCTATTTTATCAAATGTTTTAATCTGTACTAATAATATCAGTCTAACCTGAGTTCAGTCAAAGCCAAACACAACATCCTCTTTACATTTAAGCAGACAATCTATTTGATATACATTTATTTGCTGATTGACATGATGCCCCAGCAAAATCGTTCTCGAAGGTTACAAGTCAATTGAAGTTTATTTGTGTAGCAAGTTCCAGCAGCAATGCAGTTCAAAGTGCTTAACATGACTAGGATCCGTTTCTCCACGTAAGGGGAATTTTAATTTGATTTGCTATATGTCATGTTTTAGATATTGATAAAGCCTTTAGATTGTTCCACAGGTAGCATCACATCAATTAGCCCAACAACACAAGTGCATTTGAGTCCAAACTGAATGGTTTTAAGGACATCATAAAGATTTATTAAGTTTCTTGAATCTGAATGAAAGTAAAACTAAATGTATTCTTCAGGGGTGGTTAACATATTTCCAGATTTTGTTCCCAATCTCAGTATTTAGGTTACTTGTTGTAGGGTTGTGTTAAACAATTGGGGAATTTAAATATTGTTTAAAATTTAACAAGCAGATTGATTGTGTTATAGGAGCTGGATGTTTCAGCTCTGGCTTCTGGCTACACTTAAACTGTCTCAGCTAAAGGAATCAAGGAATTGGGATTGAACAGCCTTAAACGTTTTTGGTAATTGTTGGGATCTGCTCTAGGAGAAGGCTTTGGATAGCTGTTGGACTGAACATTAAACCTGGTGGCCAGACAGTGAATTACTGTACAACCGATTCATACCAATAATAAATGTGATTTAAGATTTCACGATGATCTGAAATAAATTACTTAGAACTGTTGAACGAAGTCAGATGACGTAAAGAAAGCTTAAACCTGTATATGATGAACAGATAAAGAATTACCCCTTTCTTGCACCAGAGCCAAGAGTGTCATCAGAAATTTGTTTATATTTAGCAGATGTCCAAACAAAAATTTTAAAATAGTGTAACAAATAGTTTTTGTTTCTTGGCTTATTTGCTTGTCTAGTTCTCTGGAAAATGACCTGAGATGAGCAATAGTTCTTTTGAAACTGCAATGACCTTAATGTGCTTCTAACAATTCTTTGAGCTCTATTTTTTCACTTGTATTAATTTTCACTTAGCCAGCTTTTAATTATATCACATCAAAGTGACAAACATGATCCCCACCGTGATGTATCTTTCTTATTATAGCTGGTATCACTGCAAATTAGTTTCCACATTGAAATAAACCACACTGTTCCTCTGGACCTCTAGGAAATATGTTATTTAAAAGATGTAAAATATCGACTACTCATTTCTTTTGCTTGGCCAAATTACAGAAGCTCCTTCTGAAGGGATTGAGCTGATCTTCTGGGACAGTTTTTTCTTCTCTTTTTTTGATACCGTGCAAGACAGGAACACCCAGATCTTCATCCGAATAGAGAGCAGAGCTTAACTAATTAGGGGAGCAAACGTGTGGTGTATGCAACGAGGCTGAATGTGGCAGAATGGGGGAGAGCACCATATGTTTCCTGCCTGGCAAAGATGTTCCTGTGCATCTGTGGTTTTCAGCTGCATGCCTCCTGCAGTATCTGCCAGGGTTTATTGCCAAGCTGACAGTTTTGCGATCATCTGTGAATGCTTCGTCTTCTTCCTTATTTTAATGGGTTAAACTTTCACTGGGTCACTGGGATCTAATCCTTTTGAGTCCTGAGGGTAACTGAGCATTTCTTTTTTGCATTGTGAAATGCAATGTTGTTGCCATGGAGATGTGTATGTGCTCCTGAATTATCTAGATAGTATTTCTTCAAACTCACATCCAGATGAAAATTTAATTCCAGCACAGCCCAGCAGCATATTGTATTGGAACAAGAAGACCAACTAGGATTTTCCTTATCCTCATGCAATTAAACTTGACAGATTTGAATCGTTCATCAATGGGCATGCAGTGTTGTTAAGGTTAGTTTTAGTTGCAGTCTCTTTAGAATAACAATTAACAAGGTTTTTCATCATTTTAGTCAATTTGATAGTTTTGGTTTAGTTTTAGTCAACAAAAACTATAGTCTTGTTTTAGTGAGCGTTTGTTTAAAAATTAATAACACTTGGATGAGAGATTAATAAAAAACTCCAAAAAATGCAGTAAACAGAAGCACTACAAACACTAGAAGAAATATTTTATTTAAAATTGTTTCTATAACGAAAACTGAAAGACAGACAAGATCGTAGTCATCGTTAATGAAAACAACATGCACAATGTCTATGGGGTTGCACATTCATCAAAAACTAAATATTTTCTTTTTATGCAAACATTAAAACATGGTGGATAAAATCCTGTTCATCGTATATAAATATTTCCAATGGTGATGTTTATATAACCACACACTATTGACAACACAAATAATCCCCACATATGCACTAATGACACATATAATATGTGTAAAAAAATCAAAGGTTTAAACAAGTACTGAACACATTTAAAAGCTTTTGTTATTAATGGTAACTTTGAGATGTCTACTCTGGGGGAAAACTACTGATTGTGGTTTGTTTTTTTAACACCAACTGCTTTATCTCAATTTAATTAAGAGCTGTCTTGGCAGCATGTTTGGAACTGTTTTCTTATTTTGGAATCCACACTCTTTTTATCTATTGGTTCTCATGATGAATCTCCAAGAACATTTATATAACTATTATAATTATATAGAAACTGCCACTACTAAAAGCTTTATTATAGCCCACGCCATAATGCATCCAGCAGCAAACCTAATTTTTTATTGATAAACATGATGTTTTTCATTGTTTCATGTTCTGAACCATTCTTCCTCCAAACATGATCAAGAATCAAGAATCAGTTTATTTATATAGCGCCAATTTACAACAGGTGTCGTCTCAAGGCACTTCACAGAAAATCAATTAAAATCAAAGATACATTCTAACAAATCAATTTGAAAAAGTTTCCAATCTAAGGAACCCCAGCAGATTGCATCGAGTCATTGACTTGAAGCATTCACTCCTCTGGAATCAGCAGGCAGAAACAATTGCTTGTGTTATCGTTGACTTTAAAGAAATCCCTCATACTGAGCATGCATGTGGCGACAGTGGAGAGGAAATACTCCCCTTTAACAGGAAAAAACCTCCAGCAGAACCAGGCTCAGTACAATCAGCCATCTGCCACGACCGACTGGGGGTTTGAAAAGACAGAAAGCTAAATTAGAAGCGCAGGATACTGAAATAAAAGAGTTTATAGCAGCAGTTGTAGAACGTCACTGGAAGCATCTCAGCCCATGTGCTCATCCAACAAGCTGTCTCAGCTAACAAAACGTCAGCCCAGGTGTGGTTACTATGGAGAGAAGAACACTAAGAGAAAACAAAAGGTTAACAAGGTTTGAAATAACGGTAACTAAGTAGATTGGACAAAGGAAGAAAATAGCATAGAGAGAAGTGGTCAGATTGTCCTCCAGCAGTCTAAGCCTATAGCAGCATAACTATAGAAAAACTTAAATAACTTAACCCTATAGAGTGAGACATGAAGAAGGTAGAGCGAAGGAGAACCGTCTGTCAAGACTGAGTTCCTCCCCCAACCGGATTAGGCTGTCTTCTCTACCTCTTCCTAACTATAAACTTTATCAAACATGAAGGTTTTAAGCCTAGATTTGAAACTAGACAGGGTGTCTGCCTCACGGACTAAAGCTGGAAGCTGGTTCCACAGGAGAGGAGCCTGATAACTGAAAGATCTGCCTCCCATTGTGCTTTTAGAGATTCTAGGAACCACCGGTAAACCTGCAGTCTGAGAGCGAAGTGCTCTGTTTGGGACATAAGGAGTAATCAGATCTCTGATATACGATGGAGCTTTATTAGTGAGGGCTTTATATGTCAAAAGAAGAATCTTAAAATCTATTTTAAGTTTGACAGGGAGCCAATGAAGGGAAGCTAAAATTGGGGAGATATGATCTCTCTTTTTAAGCTTCATCAGAACCCTTTTTTGCAGCATTTTGGACCAACTGTAGACTTTTAATTGCATTTTGTGAACTTTCTGCTAATAAAGAATTACAGTAGTTCAGCCTTGAAGTAACAAATGCATGGACTAGCTTTTCAGCATCTATCCTAGAGAGAAAATTTCTAATTTTTGCTATATTCCTAAGATGAAAGAAGGAAATCTTACAGACCTGTTTTATATGAGACTTGAAAGACATTTCCCGATCAAAAATAACACCAAGGTTCTTTACATTGTCACCAGATGCCAACCTGATTCTATCCAGGTCAAGTGGCTGACTACGCAATTGCTTTTTTAGGGGTTCTGGTCCAAAGATAACAACTTCTGTCTTTTCAGAGTTCAAGAGCAGAAG
>JAVLVB010000278.1:1026727-1052453 GCA_032876305.1 Orestias chungarensis
CATCAGGATTTATAGATAAATACAGTTGTGTATCATCAGCATAACAGTGGAAATTAACACCATGCTGTCTGATGATTTTACCAATAGGGAGCATGTATATAGTAAATAGAATTGGGCCAAGTACAGAACCCTGTGGTACTCCACAAGTAACCTTACAATGCAGAGAAGATTTGTCATTTAAATGAACAAACTGGGATCTGTCAGACAAATACGATTTAAACCAGCCTAGCGCTGTTCCGTTGATACCCGCAGTGTGTTCGAGCTTTTCAATGAGGATATTGTGATAGACTGTGTCAAAAGCAGCACTGAGTTCTAACAAAACTAGAATAGACACGAGCCCATTGTCTGAGGCCATGAGAATATCATTAGTAACTTTAAGCAGAGCTGTCTCAGTGCTATGATGAGCTCTGAAACCTGACTGAAATTCTTCAAATAGGTCATTATTCATCAAATGCTCTCTCAGTTGATTAGCAACAATTTTTTCAAGGATTTTAGATAACAAAAGGAAGATTAGATATGGGTCTGTAATTTATTAAGTTTTCTTGATCAAGAGAAGGTTTCTTAAGTAGGGGTTTTATTACAGCTACCTTAAGAGCCTCTTGTACATAACCATTCATTAATGACAAATAAATCATTTCCAAAATGGGGGTAATAATAATAGGAAATAATTCTTTAAACAATTTTTTCGGGATTGGATCCAACATACAAGTTGAAGGCTTAGATGAAGAAAATATTTTTGAAAGCTCAGAAGGCTCAACTGGAACAAAACACTTCAAACAGAGATCAGGCTCCAGCGCCACATTCAGTACTTCATTGCTTACTGAGGTAGTAGTTATGTTTGGTAGGAGGCAATCAATTTTAGTTTTAATATATTCAATTTTATCAATAAAGGATTCCATAAAGTCATTACTGCTAAGAGTTGGAGGAATGGGTGATATAACAGAGTTTTCATTTCTCGTAAGTCTAGCAACTATATTAAAAAGAAACCTAGGATTGTTCTTATTCTCCTCTATTAGTAAAGTGAAATATGCAGATCTAGCTTGACGCAGGGTCCTTTTATACAGAAGCATGCTGTTTTTCAGGATAAATACGACTCCTCTAAAATCAAAAACCGCCATTTCTTCTCCAATTTCCTGGTTTTTCCCTTCAAGGTACGAAGTTCTGAATCAAACCAGGGGCCACCCTCCTATGAGTAATCACTTTCCTTTTTATGGGGGCTACATTTTCTAATGTTGTACGCAATGAGGAAGTAATACTATGAACAACAGCATCAATCTGTGTAGGGCATAAAATTAATTTGTGGCCCTCCACTGCGTTTCTCTGAAATACTGAAGAAATTAGAGGTGGAATGGATTCTTTGAAGGCTGTAACAGCGTTTTTCGATAGACACCTACTATAAAGACATTTTCTTTCAGATTTTAAGTACTCGGTGAAAAAGAACTCAAAAGTTGTCAAAAAATGGTCAGAAAGGAGAGGGTAATGAGGCAGCACTATAATTTTTTCACACTCAATGCCATAAGTCAGCACAAGGTCCAAAGTGTGACCAAGAGAGTGAGTAGGTGTTTGGATTTTTTGAGTGAAGCCAATTGAGTCTAAAATGGCAGTAAAGGCTACATTTAGACTGTCATTTTTGGTGTCAACATGAATGTTAAAATCTCCCACTATAATGATTTTATCAGTGTTTAACACTATATCAGATAAAAAATCTGAGAAGTAGTTTAATTCTTTTAGAGGTTGGATGAGGAAAGCTAAGGGTTAAATGTTCAAAAGAACTATAACTATTAGTTGGCCTGGGATTAATTAATAAACCTGATTGGAAATTTTTTTGAGGAATGTGAAAGTTTGAACAATTAGAGGGAGTTGATTCGTTTATACTAACATAATCCTCATGCTGCACTCAGATTTCTGTGAGACAAAGCAAATCAATTTGATTATCAAGAATTAAATCATTAACTAATAAGGATTTTGAGGATAGAGATCTGATGTTCGATAAGCCACAGTTAATAGTTGAACGTTTTTGTTTCATCTGAGTTGTTTTTATATTTATGAGATTTTCAGGATTAGCTCTTTTTAGATTGAGCTTTAATCTATTTGGTTTTTGCCGTGGGCAAGACACCGTCTCAATGGGATGTTGGGTAGGTAACTGTAGAGAAGCCGCAGAGAGGAGTTCTAAATTACGACTCTGCTAGTCTGGACCCTGGTTTGTCAACAATTTGGGGAGTTAATAAATTTGGCCATATTTCTAGAAAGAAGAGCGGCTCCGTCTCTCCGGATAAGACCAGGTTTTCCCCAAAAGGTTTTCCAATTATCAATGTAACCCACACCGTCTTCTGGACATCACCTAGATAACCAACGGTTGAATGACAACATGCGACTAAACATGATGAATCCAATGACATCAGATTGTCCAGGTTTGACCTTATCTGAATAGAAGAACAGAATAATTCCTGCTATTACACCAGATTAACCACATTTTGTAAACACTGAACCTGCTCTTTCCAAATCTTTTTAATTTGTCTACAGATCACCATTGGCTTTTTGGAAAAGCCTTAGTTTTCTAATGTTTACTTTTCTGTTGAAATGATGGTGGTCTCTATTTTTAGTCAAAATTCACCAAAAATGCCCCTTCAAATTTGAACCATTTCACTCAGTTTTTTGCAGACTCCAATATGGCGGCTCCTCATTTCCACAATACTAAGCTGTGTTAGAACACCAACATACAGAAAAAGAAACAGACACCCTCCGCATTTATGAATCTCAGATATAGTATACAAAAGAACTTCTGAAAGGGTGACAAAACTGTCCTCAACGTCTCCATAATGGAATCACAACTTCACCAACTTTGTGAATTCGGCAGCAGTTAATTTGGGCGTAAAGTCGTTTGCACCATAATTGACACATAGCTGGAATCAAGAAGGATCAAGAATAAGTTTATTTATGTAGCTCCAAATTACAACAGATGTTGTTTCAAGGCACTTTACAAGGAAATCAATTAAAATCATAGATATATCATTACAAATCAATTTGACAAAGTTTCCAATCTAAGGAACCACAGCAGATTCATGGAGTCATTGACTTGCAGCATTCACTCCGTTTCATAGTAAAATGTCAGTTTAAATACATTGTAAGTGATGCACAGATTTCTTAGAAACATTTATCTCAAAGTGGGCTTGATATCTGTCTAAATTGCTTTTGAATATGGCAGCAAACATATAGTAAACATGGACCGACTCAGCTGCGTCTGTTCCTTTTTGTTTTATGCCAGTGTTTGTGTATGTTTCTCATTAGAACCTGACCGTTGATCTGTGACCCAGTCTTCTTAACACTGCTTTCCTCTGAGTGTACCAGGCCAAAAACCCTCTTCCTCTGTCAGCTGTGAGTAAGCCTGCTCCATGGTGGGTGGCTTCGCTAATTGGACCTGAAGAGGTTGAGGGCGAGTGGTGGCAGAACTGTCAGGTTCCACTTGGGCTCTGAAAGGAGCGTGGGCAGCAGTTCTCATTTACCATGTTGGATGGCGATATGCTGTCAGAGGTCCAGGAGCTGTTTGCCTCAGCGCAGGGGGAAAAGAGCCGGCGGACAGGAACAAGCACAGATGATTTTCTCTGAACAGATAAAGATGTCAGTAGTTCAGACTGACTGGATAGATAAGATCGGAGAAAGGAGGAATAAAAAATAGGATTCTTATAAGTACTTACTTCATTACACATATTATTTCTACATTTCCACTTTGTCAGTTGGTAGGTGTAAATAGACATAAGTAATAAAAATAAACAGCCAATAAGATTAAAATGCATGATTTATGCTAATTGATAATCTGAACACCGTTAATCTTAACAGTTGTTAGGATCATGTTATTCTGACTGTGGTTAACAAATGTGACTGAGCATATTTGTTCCTTTTGAACAAGCTGGATTGGCTAAAACCTACGTCAGAGAAGCCAAACAGATCTGTTGGCATTAAAACATGTATAGAAACATTAAAAGGGCTAAAAATGATCAGCGCTGCAGAGTCATCTGACTGTTAGTTAGTTCAGCACAGCCAGAATTACAGATTTTTCTGTAGACATTTGAAATGTTGAAATTAGACTGTTGATATGTTAAGAAAGCCTTTTATTGTCAGAGCTTTTAATGTCACCCAATTCACAAGGAACTGTTTTAGCAAAAGCAAAAACAAGTATCAAGCCTCCTTTCTGAATAAAGACTTTTGTGTAAGAACGCTCGTCATAATCCATTAACGATACATTAACGATAATTATTTAATCTGAGTACATTTCAATCAAGGAATTTTGGTCAGGTAAACATAGCTGCTCTTTTCTATGATGATATTCACATCTGAAATATGAAAAGCGAGTCAGTCTTAACTTTTTAGTTAGTAATTGAAATGCAGTGGCGAACCATGAGCGTTACAGCTAGGCCTCCACCCCCAGCCATGAGCCTCCCCTAGCCACCATTACACACCACCCATGGGCTACGATTTATTGAATGGGCTTAACAACTGCAATCATCCAATCAAAGATGACAAGTACGTCAACAATAGGCAATAAAATCTACAAAATTCTTCACAACAAGCAACCTGCTCAACATTAACTTCACCAAAACCAGACATACGGACTCGGACACCAAGGCTCATTTAATCACCATGGGCGCATAAGAAATCACACACACACACCGACTGAGTCAAATAAATTCATGAGCATCATAAAAGTAAAATCTCATTTCAAATGCACAATACACCAAACACCATTACACACCATTACGCATATCAAACTCGAGGTACAAAAATCCAACCGCAAACTACTGATATGAGGATTTATAAGTGATCAGCTGACCTAGTTAATTAAACTATTTGTGCATTTTTACACAGAAAAACCTCTGCAATTAAAAAAATACTGAATGTACCAGTGTAATATTAATCCTGTGTGAATAATTATCAAGATGGTTTATAACATGGCCTTCCGCCATTTTGCTCTCTAGCTCCCTCTCATGGTCTCTTACCGCTCTACATCTGAGATTGAAGTGAAGACTTCCAGAAGCCTACCATCTTTTTTTTCTTTCCTGCCCACTCAAAATCAAACCATGATTGGTCAACTCACCCTTCACTCTGAAACTAAGACACACAGCTTGGCCTTCTTCTGGACTCATGAAGTCCTAACCAATCAATGAGGCAGATAACCGGGTCTTGATGATTCTGATTGGATAACATGTTTTTCAGGACAGTAGCGCTTTCATTACTGACGTGAACTTGACAGTAGACTTACAACAAGAGAATGTAGATGAGAGAAAATTTATGAAATGCATTATATAAGCTGAAATTATATTAAATAAATAAAACTTTTAATTTTTAAAAATATACAAATAAAGTTTATTTAATACTCCTATTGTTTGGTCCACAAAATTTCTAGGCCTTCTCTGAAGGCGTAGAAGGCCCTAAGGGTTCCCCACTGTTGAAATGTTAAGAAAGCCTTTTAATGTCAGAGCTTTTAATGTCACCCAATTCACAATGAACTGTTTAAGCAAAAGCAAAAAGCACTGAAAGACATATGTATCACTTTATTTCTATTGTTTTGGAATATCCAAGAAAATGTCAGTGAAATGTAAATGAACCCAGAGTGCTCAAAGTTTGAAACGATTTCATCTAAATAAGCATTAATTAGGTGTACAACAGCACAAAGACTTCACTGAACACTGTGAATGTAAAAAGCAATGTCTGATATCTTCTTCAATCTTTATTACCAGGATTTATTTTGGAATGTAAAATAGTGACAAAAGATGGATGGACGGACGGACGGATGGATGAAACAATGCATTGATCAATGATTGGATGAAATGATGGATGGAAAGTAGATGCAGGGATGTGTGAGTGGATTGATGGATGGTTGGATGAAATGATGGAAGGGGTAAAGGATAGATGAATGGAAAATAAATTAATGGGAGGATACATCAATGGATGGATGCATGGTTGGATAAATGGGTGGATAATTTACTAAGGTAATCATTGTCTGATAATGTAATGATGTTTCATAATCAAAACAGGGAATATGTTAAATCATAGAAACCTCACCTGAGAAACATTTGAAATTATATGTATTAGCAAATGATGCTGTTATTTAACAAAAAACCCAAGATAAAGTAAAAAAATAATAATTCTGTTCCAGTTCATTATTTATTAATCCAGTTTATTTACGTCAGTCATGTTTCTGTAGGGAAGCTGTCTGCCTACTGTCCTAAATATTTTTCATGACAATACGATTTCTCACTTTGGAAATATGACTTCCATATTTGGAAATGGATTAAACTTAAACAGGCTCCACCTAAAGTTTTTAATTGACCAAACAACACGAGACCCTTCACAAACTGAGATGTTCACATTTCTTTGCTACTTTTACGCTTGCAATTGAAGTTAACTAGATTATTTGACATGCTATACTATAAGACACAAGCTTGGTGAAATCAGTCATCTTCAGTCTGAGTAATTATTTTCCATCATTGTTATGCTCCAGGAGGTTTTACTCTATTGTGAACAAATATCTCTCAACACAGACGATGTCAAGCTCAGAAAAGTTGGTCACATTTTGTAATTTTTTTCCCGTATGAAACTGAAGGCAAAGTATTTGAATAGAGATCGCCCGAGGTTGTTGATAGATTTATCTTTATGAGGTGGAGTTCTTGGTGAAGGTGTGGATGTGATAAAAAAAACCTGGTTGAAAGAGACTGGTTTCAGGAAGTGTTTCTAAGCTCCTGCAGTTTAGCCACCGATCTGCAGTTTTTATTTTGTTGCTGACTGTGACCTCTATAAAACCATTCAGAGATTCTCATCCTTGCTCCTTGTGATGTTGACTGATTCTTTGAGCAGTTTTTGAATGTCTATTAAGCACAATAATATAGATTTTGTGGTTTAAAACACTTGCTATGTCTAAGTTAGAAACATTGTCAAAACAAGTTTACTAATTAGCTTTTTCCCCACAGATTAGTGTATTCGGGACCAAGTCTCCTTCAGAAGGAGGTGTAAAAGAAACGTGCTCAACATGACATAAGAAGAGTCTGTAGGCAAAGGTTCTTAAGACAGGATTAGGACGTCATTAGATAAAACCACGGACACCCAGAAGAAAAGCAGTAAAGGTAAAGTTTAACGCAAAAATCAGCCCTTTTAGGATTTATGCCAAGTACCAATGTACCAATCAGAGGATGTGACTTTGCAAAGCTAATGCTGCGTTTGATTTGTTTCTTATCCAAAATGTATTTCATTAATCTTTAATATCATTATGTATCCTGGATTTTTTAAAGAGGGTAGTTTTTACCTACAGCATGTAATGTTTGAAGTACGTTCACACAGCAGGTCTTGATGCTCAATTTTGAATCTTTGGTCAAATCCTAATTTTGCATCCAGATTTACAACACCTGACGCAGAATTATGACCCGTCTTAACCTCAGTGAAAGAGCAAAATTTGTTGATTCAATGTTGAATAATGGTAAAACAAAAAAAGATTTCTTGTTAAGGTGATTAAGGTGGATCAGCCATCAAACAGTCATCCAGTTCTAGCAATTCAAAATTGTTATTAAGTCAACCATGATTTATGGATTTCTCACTTGCCTGTAAATATTATTTCTTGCTGTTTCTAACTCCATAATGTGTAGTCTCAAAAACATGTATGACTCACTAGAATGAGGTTAGCGGCTTACACCTGTAATTTAGATGGGTAGTATGTTCTCGAAGTAAGTTATACTTATTTATTGTTGCGATTGTTTGGTTGTGCTCACACATTTTTGGAAATATGGTAATGTAAGATATGTTTGGATAACATAATACCCATCGTCTGCCAAATATATTGTTTTTTTTATCCTCTCTGCTAGATTAGGAAGTAGAAATATGGTCAGCAGAAACATTCGGGGGGAAACTAATGTTTGTAACGGTAGATGAATATTTTAATGTCAAATGTAACGAATCAATACTGATCCTTTAACTTTAATTCAATATAAAATCAACATAAAATTGCATGTAGAATAGATTTAGATAACGGTAGAAAATATTATTGATTCCTAGCACTGAATGAATATGTGTAGATTCAAATATAGATGATTGTTGAGTCAAGTGTTAGTGATGGTTGAAAACCGTTGAATCAACAATTTATGTCAGACTTCAACATGGATTCAATATTTCTGCTTAATCATATCTAGTCGTTGACTCACTCATATTTTGCTATCTGGGTATGAGGGTGTCATAATCCTTCATATGTTTTTTTTGGGGGGTCGTGAATTGGGCCATTCACACTGCTTTGAAAACGACAGTGTAAACATAGCCTTCGTGTATGTATTTGTAAAGTACATATAAGATTATTTGCTTCTAAATTAGCAGAAACACCCTATCCAATGTAATAAAGCAGAAAAACGTAGAGATTATGGACCTGGCATCACTATGACAGCCTGGAGAAATGGTTAGTGTAGATTCCAGAGAAGGGATGTTCTTTTAACTATTTGCTTGCTTCTCTCTGAGAGTGTTGATCATTTATAGCACACTGACTCTGAACCAACCCAAGGATGTATTTTTCTAGGCGCTTATGTACCAGCTGTGAATGTGGTAGTACGGGTGGTATGGGTGTAGAGTGAAGTACCTGGTCATTCAGGGATATCTAAACTAACAAAAGTATTTCATGTCTATTCTCTGAGCTGCAGGAAGGCAGTGGATGGACTTTAGAACTGAAGTGATGCAATCTATTTGTCTCGTTTTAGTGAGACCGCCAGCAGCACTTTTTTGGATTAGAAGCTTCTGTCTGATTTACTTTTTAGGCAGACAGGTGAAGACACAATCGCAGTAATTAATTCCACTAAAAAACACCCCTGGATGAGTTTCTCAGGAGTTTCTTTGGACATTAGTCATTTAATCATGGAAATGGAAATACTGGATGGTCAACATTGTGACTGGATTTTTGCATATCCACACGTTTTGGTTTGGGTCCATAACTACTGGACAGATGAAAAGCAGAATTGGCATGATTCTACATTTTACAGCAGGTCATATATGATCGTTTCACTATTAAAACCAGGTTATTTCTGGTATGACTTTCTTATTAAGGATTACACAACAGTAACCGGTTTCAAACCTTTCAGACTACCAACACTTGTCGAATTTCAGTCCACCAAAAAAAATTCCAAAAAGCTTTGGATATGAGGAATTTTTTTAAGTAAATGTTTATTAGGCTATCTGTTTTGTCAACAGAGAGGTGTGAGGTAAGTGAGGTGTGGATTCTGCTTGTGCATAATGGCTATGTTACCTTTTCCAGGCTAACAGCATTGCTTTTAACATTATTTTTGCCTACTCCATGGTGTCAGACAGGTTCTTAGGGCCAAGAACTAACCAGGATTTGTTGTGTCTATTGTGTTGATGACTTGTAGTATTTAAGAATAATTTCCCATTGTATTGACTGTACGTGTGAAGGCAAACACGTATTTATTTTTCATCCAGGCTGCAATTTTTCTGCTCTTGTGCACTTGCAGAGGTCTTCAGTTTAATCTGTGTTTTGTGTTTTTAGGAAACCTGGAACCACCTGAATAATGCATTTGAAACTGGGCCTCTTTACGGGAGCATACTCTGTAATGTTCAAAGCCAGGCGATGTGTTGACCAGTGGGCCGTTAAATATAAATGAGCACTGAAGTGAAATACATTAAAAACTGTGGTATAAAAAAGTTGTTTTACAACTCAGTGGACATTTGGGTTGTTCAGATGTTCACTTTGATTTGCAAAGCAAGCGACCCTAACCACACAATCTCAAGGAGTATTCTAGACAAACTTTAACGTGGACCTTCTCACTAAGAAAGGAAGGAGTTTTAGACGCACATGCATCAGATGATTCAGCCGCATAGAGTTTGAGGAATGTTGGAGCAGATTTTCATCTAAAACCAGATGGACAGTAGATCTCAAGATTTTAGACCCCTGCACTTACAGTTGTTCTGTATGGACTTAAAACTTAAAAGATGAGAGCAACCATTTCTCTAGCAAGGAAGTAAAACCAAAGAGTAAATAAGGGCAGGGAAAGGTAATAACAGGTAAGTAGAGCATTCTCTAAACCTTAACATTTGAAGAAATGGATGTCTAAAATCTTTTTGAGGATGCTTATAATATGAGGTAAAAGACGTTTGACATAATTTTATTTTGCTTGGCAAATTGTGCCAAGTAAATAAAAAACTTCATGTTGTGAATAAGTTTAGATTTAAGCCGTCCGAACCCCTTTAATAACTATAATAAAACAGGAGCAGATTTATAAAAAGAATGGGTAAAGACAGTTAGACAGGTGGTGGGATCCATGTACCTTAAATTTTGGAAGTAGGAGAGGGAAATGACATTACAGCCGAGGTCACACGGTTATAGTTAAAGTCAGAGAAGTGTGGATTACAAAATGACCATGCCAATAATGGCTATTGCTTTGTTCGCTTTCTCTGAAAAGAGATGATCTGAGGTGAAAAAAGACAGAGATTGTTTCTGTTGCTTTTTCTGCATTTCATTTGTCCAGCATAGTTTGATATCATTGGAGAGGACTGGGCATATAGGATCCAAAAGTCGGCATTTAAAAAACTCTCTACGTTCCAAGTGGGAAATCCTGTTATTTTTTGCTTTCTATCGATCCAACTGAGCTCTTTTATGGTGGTTACGTAGTGGTCGATCTATTTATCAAAACTACAAGTCTTTTTTATGGTTTTCTAACATTTATTTAGTCATTTGGTTGGTTGCTAACCACTGCTTGAAACTGTCATCTTTGCAAGAATATCTACAAGAAAATTGTGTGTTAAGTCATAAAACGAAATCCAGGGTATGAAATCTTTTCAGAATCTGTCATGAGTGAGAATTTAAGAGTAGCTGCTACGTTGTAATATTTTTCATACTCTAACATGATCTGATACTGCCTGTAATCTTATTCTGCTCTATAGTTGGTGCTGCCAGAATACTCCATCCATGGACTGTTCTGCATAATGTTCCTGTGTGCACAGGAGTGGCTGACTGTGGGCCTTAACATCCCCCTCCTTTTCTACAACACATGGAGGTAACTATGCAGTCTATCCGCTCTGTGTTGTATGTAGTGCCTGTGATATTGTTTGTTCAAGGATTCTACAAAAATATTTAGATTTTTTTCGGAGAAAAGGTCAGTCACTAGACCTGCAAAGCTGTTAGATACAGCCCAGAACATTTCCTTCTACTTCACAGTTATGCTGTACTCTGTGTTAGTCCATCAGTTCAAAAACATTCTAATAATATTTAGGTTTGTGGGTTCTAACATGAAAAAGGGTACGGCTACAAATAGTACCAGCAAGCTAATTTTGAACCTTCTGTCTCAGATTTTCCCTTAGTTACAGGGACCTGCTGCTCTTTCTAATTTATGTTTGAAGACAATTAAAAAGTAGAAATAGGCAGACAACTAGGCAGCTAACTGCCTGTTTATGTGTGCTCCTTTCCGTTGGTCAGCGGGTTAGACATGGGCTCCTGGCAGTCAGATTGATTTAAGATCATGCACTCTGCTGGCTGAGACTTAGACTTGAGCACAGGATGTGAGCAGAGGAAAACATCTTGCTGTCTCATTAACTGCAAACTGTGCCAGATGCCCACCGGCTACAGATGGCACAGCTGGGAGATGAAAGGCGAAAAAAAGGAGGCCGGAAGGAGGCAAGAGAGATGGGGAAAGAGAATGCTTGTGAGTGATGCGTGTGTGATGTAACATCGATAAGGGGATTCCCAGGGAAAGGAAAGCTGGTCGAGGCTGTGTGTGTGCATACACACACACACACACACAGCCTATGTGTGTGTGTGTGTAAGCCATTTCTATGTGCACCTTACAATTGTTTCTGGGATGTTTTTGATTCGGAGAACAGCCTGACAGACAGTTGGGGGCAGACCTTTCCACAAACTATATTAAGACATGGCTGCAAGTAAGAAACTGCTTCTCTAGCTTCCTAGGCAGTCAGCAGCCACAGAGAGGGACAGCAGGTATGTTGTGTACAGTGAAGATGCACTTAAACCTGCTTTACACACAATCGGCAACTTTTCTTTGTGGCGACTTTTAATGACAGCAAACAACAGTAGTTGTTTCATTTCAGCAGGCTCACAGTTAAAGTCAATTAAAGGGAGGAAATGGAATATTAGAATGGAGTAGTAGCCTTGACTTAAAATAATTTAATTAAACACTCGAGTCACTGAGCTATGGCTTAGTTTGGCAGCGTTCCTGAATACTACTTCATACCTGTGTTTATAGGGAGTTTTATAACATCTAGTATATGTAACAGGTATTCCTTCCCAGGTTGACATTCCAAGGTTCCTTAGTATGTCCTTCTTTACATCAGAAATGCTTCTTTTTAACCATGTTTGGAATGAGACATCTGAGTAAGATTGCCACCGAAGAACACATTATACAATGAAAAAACAGTATATGCTACCCTTAATTATTCTCTCTACCAATTTCCTGTTCCAAATATTAAAAGTAAAGGCCACTAGTTTCTCAAAAACATTTTATGAAAGTGAGACCCTTGAATAAATGACTTCACACTAGTTTAATTTTTAATTTTCAATTAACAATTTTCTTTGACACAATTATGACTTATTTTTTCTGTTACTCTACCACGCCTGTCCGCGTACTCTATTAGGTTTTATGTATATCAGGATTTCTGTAAAACAGAGACTGATGCAGGTAGTTTGGTTAGAGTGGGATTATTTTAATCATGGTCAGGTGTTACGTGTTTCACCTGGCACGACCACCATAAGTCAGAATTCCCTTCGTTGCAGAATGGGATTTATATCTGTCGGCCTATTTTATAAGAAGTAGTTTCAGACATTTCAGAAATGTAAAATAATAGAATTCACCAAACTATAATTCCACAATATTTGAATTAGTGCTGAGGAGATGGTTTTCTTAATTCCAAAAAAAGCACATAATCTTCACTGTTTTTAGTTTGTTTCAGTGTGTTTAGGTCATTGTAAACGGCTTTATTTTGCTGTCTTTATCTTTTGCCATCTGAATAAATATTTTAACTCCAATTTTATTGCCTAATGTAAACAGCTTGTACTAGTATTGTTTACAACTTTGCCTCTTCTACCTCTTCATCCGTCATTTTGCATTTTCATGTAGAAATACATGGTAGTGACATCACAGTACATGAAGATGCATCCTTCAACATAACGTCTGACATTTCATTTTTACGTAAGAGCATAATAGAATTACAATAGACATTACATGCAAATGTACTTTTTTTTTCATGGCCCAACACTATTGTGAGCATTCATTGAACATAAGTTACTCTACCTAAAAGTAGAAATGATCAGAAGAACCAGACCTAACCAGAAGAGAGATGTGCTAATCTTATTTATTTGAATAAGCTCTGTCAAATGAAATAACACTGAATCTAACAAAGTGGTAAATGCTTGTCACCAATTAGAAGCTTCTTTCCTCCAAGCAACATGTAATGGTAGCAATTCCCTGTTCCTCTCTAATTTCCCACATGGCACATTTTCTCTTACAATTTAAACAGCCCTGCTGAAATTGGTCTCAATGGAACCTACCAGCTGTAATGAACATGTGCAGTCCCAGTATTGCCCTCTAGGTTTTGTGTTTTGGTGGAATTCTGCATTTGTATTTTAACCCCATTGGATTGAGAGAATACTTACTTTTTTGAAATAGAGATTTTTACTAGGAACATAGGATTAACAAATACAAATTGGGAGATGCTGTAGATGTAACCCCCTAAATTAAGAAACTTATTTCAACTTATTCAACACTTACAAACTTGCCAAAGTTATTGAAACTATATTGAAACTCCCCCTTTCCTGCTGAACAGATTAAGTTATTGTAGTGCATTGTAGCAGGTCTGTACCAACCTCCATGTTTCTTTTAGTTCCATCTGTCATTGCTGGTCCCTACATACATTGTGTGGCAACTTTTCTAATTTCAATTATTGGGCCTTTCAGATTAAGAAAGACCTAAATTCAGTGACTCAGAAATGTTTAATATTCCATTTTAAGCAAGAGTATCAGGCTACAAAAAGCAGTTTCTTTGAACTCAGTACTTGGTTGGATTTAATCTTGCACAAATTAAACCATCAATACAAACATGGCATAGTGGCAACCGGTCTGTTGCTCTGCCTATATTTAATGGAACCCCAAATAGCTGCCTTTAGGTCTTCTGACTCCTTTTGTCTGACATTGTTCATCTTCCCCTAGAAAGCGCCAAGGTATTTTTTTTATGTGGTTTCAGTCAGAGGAGTCTGCTTGCCTATCAGGGACCATTTCAATCTATGGTCACTAAAGGTTATAGTAGCTTTGAAAGACCCGGTCTATACCAACATCTGCTGGAAAGCAACTCTTTATGCACCTGATAGTCCTCACCGGGCTAAGGTTTTTCCTGTAGCTTTTCCACTTATTACTGTCACTCTCCTTCCTTCTAGTCTTTCTAGTCAATGTACTTGGAAACAAGACTCTGTGAACAAACAGCTCTGTCAGCAACGACCTTTTTTGCCTTCCCCTCCTTGTGAACGGTGTATAACTGTCTTCATGACATCTCTCCTGTAAGCATTCTGTGGTGGTGTCCTACTGACTTAGAGTAAATAGTATTTAAAATATGATTAAACATTTCTAGTTTCTTTATTAGTTATTAGCTGATAAGGGAATTACATCAGGACTTTCCAATGATGACCTTTTTCACAGTGACTTTCACTTGGGTTTACAAAGTAAAACTCATATATTTGTATTGTTTGAAGAGAACCAGCACATATCAAAGCCACTGGATTGCAAGAAATATTGCACTGTTTTGCAATATTCATATTTTAGATGCATCTGTTTATAAATTATAACTAAATAAAACTTTTGAAATTCTGTCATATCTTGAAATGCTTACTGTTCATAATATTGTCTTCTGCTATTGTGTTCTTTCTAGAGAAACACAATAGTTTCATGGTCAGCTGGCCTGCAGTCAAGTGCTCTGAAGACATCCTTGCTTTAAACAGCATCACCTTCAAAAGTTTGCTTGCTGTCATTGGCTTCGGACTCATTAGTCTATTCTGTATAGATGACATAAATTTCCATCTGTTAATTTTTAAGGTGAAACGGTACAAAATAATCCCAAAACAGATGATTATTGCAATTTGGATCGGACCCAACTGTGAGTTAAATAATTCCATCTGTTTAAACAGATTTGAGACTCTTCAACCAACCATTGCTGTACTCAGGTCTTCTGCATGATGATGTCCCATCAGATTCATCATGACATGTCATACTGTCCCCCACCCCCCTATTTTCATTCCTTCAAACCCCACCCCTCCATACCACCAACTTTCCTTGTGCTCTTGAACGGGTCAACTACCCGGGATGTGGTCTTTGCCCTCTGTGGCAGGTACTTCCATTCCCCAACGGATACTAAGGAGCTGATATATGACCCAGCAGCTGTGATGAATGGCGACACGCTCAAGTTCTGCCAAAAGGAGGCGTGGTGCAAGCTGTCCTTCTTCGTCCTGTCCTTCTTCTACTATCTCTACTGGTAAGCATAGGATTGAGAGGTGGGTTGTATCCACTGAACTTTGATGTGGTGATACATTATTGATGGTTATCTTAGAGGGTTTTGAAAGCTTGTTGAGAAATCAAGGTCTTTGAAGAGGAAATGTTTCGATGGTCACATCTTCACTGCTCTTCAAACTAGTCTGGTTGGATTCTTCCGCTGGGGAACCAAAGTGTGTGCGAATCTCTGAATAAAGCAACCATTTCTCTAGCAATCACATGTTACTCCCTCTGTGTGATATAAGTATAGTCAGGGGAGAAATGTTTTCTGTGGGTTAATGCTAATGCATGTGATGTTAAGAGAATCTGATTCTTTACTTCACTGACAAGCACCACTCATACAACATAGGAGAAAAGATTAATTTCTTTGACGTATTCTTCTTGAAATGTGAAGGATTCCATTAATTATATGGAAGGTCTTGTTTTGCTGACTTTTTAACGTTTCTGCTTAAACTGTCTGTTGTTATGCAATGATAATAATATGCATAGTTTTCCTCTCTATGTCTAACAATGCTGTTATTAATCACTCCGGATTCCTGTCCCATGTGTCATGTGGGTGCTGCAGTGTGTGGAACCTGGAAATATCCCTCTATTAGGTCTTATCAGTGGAAACTCTTAAAGGTACAATCATTATTTCTTTGACACTTTATTATGTACTCATAATTAGGGATTCAGAGAGAAATAATATTCAAAACGGATATCTGACTTCAACTCAAAATGTCTGTAAAATCCCTTTGGAAAAATGCTTTTTTTGCTATATTTTTATTATCATCACAGAAAAGGTTGTCTAAAGGAAAACATTATAACATTTGGACCAGTTTACAGTTACAAAACATTTCCTTACAGGAAATTCATCTATGATGACCCAAATTATTTCTATTTGCTAAATGCCAGAGTAATGAATGATGAAAACCCTCAAAAAAAAAGAAATGCTTATTTTGTTATATTTATCTTAAAGTAAACATTAAATAAATATACTTTGTAAAAAAGGATAATATCAGTTATTTAATTTTATTTAAAACTCTTATTAGATTTTAGTAAGATATTTAATAGTATTTTTTTAACTTTATGAAATAAGGCCAAAAGAGACAAAATAGATAAATAAATGTATCATGATATAGTTATGTATTTTGGTCTCTTTGTTTCTTTTCTGTGAAAATAAATACATTATTTTCATTTTTTTTTTGCCTTTCATCCACACCAAAACTTACTGACTTTTATGTTGGAGCAGATGCTTTATGTTCTGTTTACCTGTTCTTACAAGCCCAACACCTCTAATGGGTTGAGTTGCACAGGAGGTACCATGTTTCATTCCTAGCAGAAAGTCATGGTTGATATTGAAGGCTGCTGATTTGGTAAAATGGGTTTTACTTTTGCTGTATTCCGCTCCCGTAGCGTTTTAAATCTTTAAAACTATGGTTATACATATTTTTGCATGTAGATCTACACATTTCTTAAAAATGAACAATGTGTAAAATATGTTTTTCTTTAACACTGAGATATTAGATTGTACACACACTCTACTATGGTCATGGCCTTCTTTCATTCAGGAGGAATACACTAAAATTCCAGCAAACTATTGTGAGAAGTTTTAGGACAAGATGTTGTCGATTTAGTGCTCAACATTTTTAAATTAATATAATTGCAAAAATGTTTTTCATTATTCTGGCATGTATTAAATAGAAATTATTTGTTATTCTAACTAATTGAAAACAGAAAAAAACGTTTTTACCAAGTTATTGACAGGAAGTGTTTTTTGTCTGCAATATAACGTACAAATAGCACTAAGAGGAAATAATCTTATAGTAAAGTGTTCCCTCCTGGCATGGTGTACTGGGAGAAATCTTAGGAAATGCTTTAACAGAGCTCATCTGCTTCACATCCATTTCCGTAGCAGTGCCAACTTCAATCAATAGAGTAGCTTCCTTTTTAAGAACATTAAAACAACACGTCCTTCTAGTGAACGATAAAAAATCGAGCACGGCCGCATAATCCACATTCTTCTAGTTAATGTGTATACACTGTACGGCATCACCATGAGGAACATTATGATCTGTTGCCCAGTGTGAAACTGGAGCATAAACAGTGGTTTTATATCAGCCTTAATGTTCTCTTCATGTTTAAAAAGAAGAAATCTCAATGTGGTTGGTGTTTATCTCATGCCACTGAGTGTCATCAGCTATAAATGCTGAAGCACTCAGCTTGAACTGAAATCATCTTGCTTCTCCATCCCACCCCATCCTGGCCAGCTCCAGCTCATGTTGGATTTTTTTAGAGATCATCGTTGGCAGCAGCAGCAGCAGCAGCAACAGTCAGGTATTCTGAAGCATGATGGAGGCGGTGCTGCGTTCACTTTCAGTTCCATCAGGTTCAACATAGCTGTAGCTTTCTATTTTGTTCCTCTTATTTAAAAATATTTTCCAGACTTGCTGTGATTTTCTTTTTACTACGAAAGGGTATAAGCTCAGTTTGTAGGTTAGTCAGTAAGTTGGATATTCAAATGTAATTAATTTACTTTTGATGTGTGGATATATTGTAGATAATATAAAATAATGATGCAAAATTAGAATAAAATGGGATTTGCCAGAACATTACTAAGAACAAGTTTTACTGGAGCCTTTTATATATATATATATATATATGGTGATTTGAACTGATCAGGAATCTTGGCAGGTAAGCAATGGTTGCTCATTTTCCTGATTTCCCCATAGGCCCATCACCCAGCTTTGACTGCCAACAGGTTAGAACAGTGGTAAATATCCTCAAAGGAGTAAAACTGAACACTAATAAACTGTTGAAACATTAATAAATAGTTGTTTCTGCATTTGATGAGTGCTTCTTAAAATGAAATAATATTAAACATCTTTTCACATTGATGCAATTTGGCACTATACAGATATAATCTATTTGGATTTAATTTAAAAACTAAGATTTAAGCACACCTTCAACAACGTCTGTTTATGTAGACTACATGAAAGGTACGGCAGGCCTGATTTGACCTTTCAGCCTTTGTTTGAAAGGTGAGCAAAAGTGAGCTTTGCTCAGACTTATTCAATGTGAAAAAATACATTTTCTCACAGCTAAGAGAATATCCAGATTTGTGTGCTGGTGGCATGCTATTGCAGGTGTGTTGTTAAAACAAATGTTCTTAACTTAACCAGACCTCTGGAGAACGTTTGTGCTGCCCAGTGTGGATAATTCTCATTTTCCTTTTGTCGTACCTATCAACAAAACTTGTCTGCGCTGAAACAGGGCAGGGGTCTCTTTCTCTGACAGCCCATTAATGGGGTTTGTTTCTTTAGAAATTTCATCGTATTCCCAATAACCAATAACAGAAGCATATGAATGTAAAAAAATACAAATTTTTTTCAGAAATTGGAATTTGGTATTTTTTTAGTTCATTCCTGTTTTGGTAACTTATTTCTCCTTGTCCTGTGGAATATCACAATTAGTCTTTTAATTCTTTAATTTTTCTCTAAACTGCAAAAAAGAAACACAACCAAGTTCATCGTTCTAACTAAATAAAGAATAAATCACATATATATATTGAGGAAAATAAGCCTCCTGGAGCTGCACTGAGGTTTAGGATTAAACATTGATGAATCTGAATGAACTGAAAGTGATGAAGCCTAAAACCGGTTTTCTCAACACTTCTTTTCTCCGTCGCAAACGGAATCCAACTCGCCTTCTCCCCCGACTTCCTTCCCGCCTTCATGATGACTTTTACCTGCACACAAACACACACTGTCACCGACAGGAAACAGACGAGCATGCAGCTTTCCCTGAACACACCTACATACCCTGGGAGCTTGTGTGGTAGAGCATAGCATTTTCTTACAGGATGAAAACAGCAAAGGTTTTAAATATCTTAAAAAGGAATGAAATAGAACTTGCCTGCTGGAATGCTCCTGCTTGCACAGCCACTAGGTGAACACCTTCTTCTCACACTGGAGAATAACGACACCTTGCCTGACTAACAGAGCAACCTGGTAGTCTGATCTGTACCCCACCTTTTATCTTCCTTTCCTATGTGTCACAGGGATGCTGCTTGGAATTTAACTAACACTTTATATCCGGATGAGATGAGCATGTTATTGTATGTACAGCAGACCTCTAACCATGTTCTTCTCTCCCGTGTTGGCACAGCATAAACTCTCAGGAGAGTTTCTGTCATATATTGCTAATGCACACGAGGTAACCCTGTAATCATTTACTATAGTAGGCCGATGTTGAAGGCTAAAAGAACATTAAATATGCCAAATTTGTCACTAAAGCAAAGTGGCAGAAAATTGACTTAGGTTTTTATCCATCAGCCAGTTTGGATAGCCATATATGGAGTGATGGTATTACAGCAATACCACATTTACTTATGTTGAGTCAAACAAATGTTGGAAGAGGCAAAGTGTACAGTTTTATAATTCTTTTCCACATCATAAAATGTCAAAATGATGTTTATAAAGTTTAATTACAAGAGATAAAAAGCTGTGCAACACACAGCGTTTTGGTAGATTAACTTTGTTCGTTTGAACTTCATTAATACTGCAATGTATTGCCTTAAATTGTCTTAGTGCTGCCCCCTATTGGTGGAGTAGAATCTTGGCGATGTAGAACTTTCTTGTTTGTGGAAATGGTACACGTCTACGTCACTCAGACTTGTAAGCAAGTCAGGTGTTGGGACTTTCCTCAGTTTAATGTGTATGCACTGTTTTCTTTGGTCAAAACTTTAGGTAAACACCCTGTGTTTGAGGTGAAGATGATGGTTGCAGTGATCACTGTGGGAAAACCAGGCTGTCCAGATCTCATTTATTTATTTGTCTGTTTATGGACGTACATCAGCCAGATGGGGTAATCTTGTTTTTTTTTGTCAGAGGAGATGAGCAGTGGGGTCAAAAGTTGGCAGGGAACTTTGAGAAATTGCAAACTAAGTGTTAAGGCGCCAACCTGGTCTCGTCACGTCGCAGCTCAGCAGAAAAAGTGTCAGATTTGCGACGTGTGATTTGTGCTGTCGCTGTTTTCACGCAGACCTTCATTATTCTGTTTTTCAGGGTAGCACCCAGTGAGTGCCGAGCATCCATCGCACTGGGTCAGAATCATCAGTGTCACCGGGTGATTCACAGGCTGTCATCCCAGTGAAATCATTCTTGCCGCTTTGCTACAAATGTCTGTTCGACAGCTTCTTTTTGCACATGCTCATTGCATTACATGATGCTCATCAGCTTGTTGCTTTTTGTTTCACAAGCTTTTCGCAGAACTCTATGGAAATAAAATTTATAAAATTAAACTTCAGAGAAGTACTCAGGGAAACCTGCCAAAAAGGATGGTTCTTCTTACCTTTTTGGTCATGGTAAAAAACCTAAAAATGTAATCATGGAACTTTTCATTCAGGTACAACAACAAAAAAACTATGGGAACAAACCAGGCAGTGTATTAAATATCAGATAAGATCTGAAATATCTTTAATTAGCTATTAGTCTCAGTTGGATTGGCACTTTAGCATAGAAGGATGCCTGTAAAATACATAAACTGTTTAACTTTATTTGGTTGTTAGTATAATTTTTTTCTTGCTTTGAAAATGGACTGCATTCCAGAATCATTATGGACTATTATAAATGCTTCAATGTTTCCTTACAAAGCATTTGTACTCCCTACATTTCTAATCGGGTTGTCCAGCAAGAGAACACTGATGAACAGGATGTAGTATAATAGATTCACTGCATTTTTCCAAATGTGTTTTTATCACAGCTCTCATGCAGTATTCTTTTCTTTAAAAGGCTAAAACCACCTCAAATGAGCACAATAACTTTATTTTTAAGTTATTGTCAAATTTTCTGTTTTAATCTATCTAAATTCCCTTTCAAAAAAGTATTCATACTCATCAACGTGCGTCTAGACTGAATTTTCTTTTAAACCAAATTCACACATAAATGAGATGAAAACGTTTCTTTTCAAGGCGGTTAGGATTACCGATCAGTCGGTATTAGTTAAATCTGTTATCTAAATGCTAAAAAATAATAGATGTTTTAAGACTTTTTTTTTTTGCTTTGTTCAGGTTTCCTCTGTTCCCCACTTGACTTTAATAGACTGATTGGTGTTGCTTGAATCATATGTGTTGGCAATTTTTCCACAATCAGGTCTATACATTTCTCTAAGAGTTTAGGGCTTTATTTTCCTCACGCTACTTTGGTTATTGTCTACTTGTAAATTTATTGTAAAACTTTAATGTTCTTCTATTTATTTATTTATGTACAATGCACAAGTTCCTCTAAAACATGCACACAATCCTGCCAGCCTTGGAGTTAATCAAATGCATTCAGGCTTTTACAAGCATGCATCTGAACACCCCCCCAACCGAGTGCAATTTCACCTGAAATGCAGCAACAGATGTATTTCAAGAAACTGAATGATGTAAACAATAAAAGAACAGCAATAAATTTTGTAGGTTATAAAAACCTTTTGCTATTTTCTCAACTTTGGGGTTTTATTCTTGAGTAGAAATAATCCATTAGAGGACAATAATGAGAAGAGAACTCTCCCTGTGGAGGCTTTAGTTTAGTTTAGCAGTTTTTACATGTATGGATATGCTTGTCTGTCTGTTTGGCCCAGCCTGTACTTTTAAATACCTTCCTGTTTGCTTTCTACTTCCTGTGTTGCAGCATGATCTATTCCCTGGTTACTTCATAACAACTGGTCTCATAGCATCCGGGGTGGGGGGGACAAGCAGCGATGCCCCAGACACATCCACCACAGCGGATGGCGCCGGTGTAGAAGTGATAATTGAACGTTATAATGGAAACTGTAATTTTTTTCTTCTTTTTTTTTTTTTTTTTTTTTTCTGTGGACCTGAACAATCAACTCAGCTGAAGCGCAAACTTTTTCTCAGTTTCACCAAACCCCGAACTGTTTCATCTTTGACTGCACATAAAAACTTTGGACTAAACCTGCTGTTTACAACGTTTGTAACACACACACACACACACACACACACACACACACACACACACACACACACACACACACACACACGGACACATACACATACATGTATATTAATATATATTTATCTAAATGTACATCCTCCTCTGCTGTGCCGCCAGGCTTGCTGCACACCAGGGCCAGCGGTAGCCCAGAGGACGTACGGCACAGTAGCTTTTGCACAGTTTGTCTCAGGCACAGCACAATGAAGCACTGTCCACACCAGTCCTCCTCCTCACCTAGCCCACCGTAGCTTCTCCTGAGTCCCACCGAAAGATAGATGGACAAGCAAGCAAACGGATCACACTGTTCAGAGGAGCGAACTCCGGGGGTAAGGAAGCACTGGAGCTGAGAGTTCTCCATGTTTCCCCTCCCAGAACACACATAGTCCCAAAACTGTGGGGCTTTCTTTCTAACTTTATATAAATGGCTTTTGTGATGTGTGCATATTAGTGTATTCTTTAATCAAAAAACATTTCTGTTTCATTGACAGCAAAGGTATTCTACTCAGCAAATGCCTACTTTGTGTTGTCATGGTGTTGTTCTGTTGTGGTAAAACTTCAACTAAAAACAAGAACCGGTTGAAATCTTTTGTAGTAGAGGAGCAAACATTCTTTGCACAGTTAACTTGCTCCTGCACAAAATCCGCAATATCTGCTTCTAACAGTAGAGATTACTTCTGGCTTCACAGGTGAAGGTCTTCCAACATGTATGTTACCTAGCCTTGTATGAAGAATAATGTGGGAACCAATGTGAATCTTTTTTAGCTCTCTCGGACCAAAAAGTTGTATTTAATTATTTAAACAGGAATTTCTGTCTATTTATTAGATGCTGATGGTTTCAAAAATCTTTTCCAGAGTAACGTACAGAGTAAGAATAACAACTTCCGTGAGGCCATATGGAATGTTTTTAGGACCCTGCTGATAAATCTTTAGATAATCATTCAAATGACAAAGACCATCTAGAACTCTTAACAGGATGTCTGTTTGAACCTCGCTCTTCACGTGTAGCTCGGCCTCCTTCACCACCATCATTACCTGCCATGCATTTCTGTGGTGGTGGCGGAGCAGAAGGACGTGCCCTCTTTTTCTTTTCTCTTCTTTTAACTTACCATTTTATATCCTAAGTGTGTATGAATGCAACCCAAAAGGTTGAATTTAGATATTGTTTATGAAATAAAGTATTTTAAAATCTAACGTTGTTCTCTTTTCTTCTACTGTGGGTCAGTTCAAAGAACGTTTCAAAGAACGTTTCAAGTCTAAGAAGGCCGGGTTTAAGGATAAATAAATACGTTTTCATGCAGGAATGTAGAAACAAAGTTAGGAACTAACAGAGGAACTGAAAACTAAAAGGACAAAACAGAGGAACATGGGGAGAGAGGTCAGCAGTTGAAACATGGCAGGATGAGAGAACAAACACGTACAGGGATCAGATGCAGCTGTGAATGATTATAAGGATAATGACATGTGTAGCAGCTAAAATCCTATATTTTAATGTACTGGTAACCCTTTTCCACCAAGGGCTGGTTCCGTGCTCTTGCTAGAGCCGGTTCGTGGCTGGTTCCAAGCGCTAACCGAGAAAGAAAGTTGTTTTTTTTCACACACTGGTGCTGGCGGGAAAGCTACGTCAGTACGTTGCTCCATGCGTATGCGAAAGGGCACCCTTACCCAGTAGATTTAGCGCCAAATCCAACCGTCACAAGACCACAACAAAACTGTTTAAGCTTGTTAATAATTTGCTCACCACTAAGCTCATACCCTCCTGCAGCCATCTCTCGCTGGATGTATTGGAACACCACTCTGGTCCCCCTCAAGTTTTTTTTGCACTTCGGTGGGGGACCACACTGTCTCCGGGGAATGAGCGGTGGGAATTGCAATTATCCCTGAACGTGATAGGGGGAGAGTCTACAGATACCGGCTACGATTTTATGAATGACTGCCGTGGGAAATGACAGATGCAGGTGATTGGTTGAGAAGGATATAGGTCACATGTCTCATGTTTATTAATTAGAACCAACCAGGAAGATGAATTTTGGGCCAATAACAAGTTTAAAAGCACAAAATGAACATTAACAATCATCACACGTTTAGAGCAAATATGAACAAAGTAGAATTGTTATGGATTCATTCCAGTTTGATGTTTTATTGACTTTTATGTGTTTTATTTACCTTCCAGACCCTTGATTGCTGCCCCAAGTTTAGGGTTTGGACTTTCTAAATTGTCCCGGTCAGCAGATTCGGCAGGCAGTGATCATCAGACGGCCCTCGGTGGCTGTTGACAACACCCGTAAATGCCTGTTGTTATTTTCTCACCTGAATAAGCTATTAAACGGTTGTTGTAATCCTTCCCTCACATGTAACTGCACAGAATATGAAGGGCAATCAATACAGTATAATTAATATAATCAAACCACAACGTGTGCAAACAATGTCTTTAAATGTCACCTTTTTATCCTGAAAATATGTATTAGTCGTCTTTAGCAAATCTTTGTTTTACACGTGTTTACATGAAGGTTTTATAGTGGACTCTGTATTTTTGTGGGTGAAACAACCACAAAGACACAAAATAACACAAATTCCTTCCTGTAGCTCTTCACCCTTTATTTCCCTGTCACCTCAACACAAAGGATCATTATTTACACAAAAACTACTATAGACAAATGTACAAGTTAAATAAAATGTTAAAATAGAATATAAAAGCAATAAAATCTAATCTTCAAATAAATAACTACTAGAGAATAAAATAGTGCAGGGATGTGTGTTTTTAAGTGCGTCCACAACAGAGGTGAAATATTGATAACAGTCATACACTCTCTGATCCAGTCCTCTGGATGTGGGCCGCATCTTAATGGGACAGAAAGTATTTTATATTTCTACTTTTTATGCCCCTTAGTTGGTTGTTGGCAGAGTGTGCACACAGACAATCTCTGCACCCTGGACAGTTTTCCTCCCACTTCTGTCAGGTACTGCCGGTGCTTCCTGCCTGATCTCTGTTTGAAGTGTTTTGCTCCAGTTGAGCCTTCTGAGCTTTCAAAAATACTTTCTTCATCTAAGCCTTCAACTTGTATGTTGGATCCAATCCCGACTAAATTGTTTAAAGAAGTATTTCCTATTATTATTACCCCCATTTTGGAAATGCTTAATTTGTCATTAGTGAATGGTTATGTACCAGAGGCTCTTAAGGTAGCTGTAATAAAACCCCTACTTAAGAAACCTTCTCTTGATCAAGAAA
>JAVLVB010000278.1:1052553-1066519 GCA_032876305.1 Orestias chungarensis
CACACACACACACACACACACACACACACACACACACACACACACACACACACACACACACACACACACACACACACACACACACACACACACACACACACACACACACACACACACACACACACATACATACATACATACATACATACATACACAGTATATAAAAGACTGAGAGGTGTGGAAAACCAAACCCAAAAAATGTTACACTGACTTTTCAGTTTTCACCTTCTTAATAGAAATTAGCTGAACTCCTTCTTCCGCAGTTAGAAAGAAAAAATAACAAAGTTAATTTTTTCATAATTAATGAAAACATGTCAGATCTTTAACTACACATTATTCTTTTAAATAACTTTGAGCTTTACAGTTTTAACTGAATCACACACTTGATCACATCGTAAAAACATTTATGTTATTCTGTATGCAACAACTAATTGGATACAAAAACACGTTGTTCTATTTGTGTTATTATTGTCAGGTAAAAAAACATTTTCAAGTAATGTATAACATCGAAACAAGATGGCAGTGTTAGGCATTAGCTTGGGCAAACGTCAGATCACAACTGAGCATTTGTAAAAACGCGTATCTGTCACACATTCACAAAATTAAACATTGTAGTTTAAAAACAAAGCGAAATTATGTACTTACTGCGCGTTGGCGCCGCTTTGATAAATAACCCACGATCCCTTCTACGGTAAGTGAAGGGGGCGGATCTGATTGGCGCAAAGTCTCTAAGATGGCAGAGGAGGCGAGCAGATTGGTGGTCTACGTTCAAAAGTCTACAGTGGAAAGCATGCTGCGCCCTGATTGGCGAGCCTACAGTCTACCTTCGAACGTAGACTTTTGCACTACAGTAGACTATACGTTTTTTCTTCTCCACTGGCCACTGCTGCTTTGACTTCAGGTTCATTTTGTGTCTTTTCTGTCTCCAGTGTTGTTTAAAAATAGCAGCTCTTTTCCTGTTTACTGGCTATTATTTGTTCCGTAGCCCGCCCCCAGTCAATGTAAACACAAAGAACCAGTGCTAACTCTGGCTCTAGCACTGAACCAGCAATAAAACCACTTTGGAGGAAAAGGGGCTTGGTTTATGTTTCTTGGCTTTTGGTTTTTATGGGTGCTTAATCACAACTCACCTTTTTAATTTTCACAGAAACGTATTACTTATTCTGTCCATTTATTTGGGCTTATAACTAATAAAACCGTTATAAGTAAATCTAAGCAAAGTAGAAAAACCGTTTGCCTCTTCATATTAGCAACACCTGAACAAAATCACATTTGAGTTTAAACAACCCCATTCCCGTAATCTGTAATATAAAGGTTGTATCATCAAAAAAGAGAAATAGTTAAATTTTAATCCCATAATAATGTAATATATTACTAAAGCAGGGTATGCAGGGGAGGCCTATGCAGATTTATGCTTTCCCAAAAATGACTGCCTTGGAGAAAATTAAAACTCCTTAAATTATTTTTAAACAAAACCAATTAAATTGTCATCAGCTAAATTTCTTTTTCTTTTTTTTTCTTTTTTTACACTAATCTATTTAACTTTAAGTTGATTCTCTAACTGTACATCTCCAACTGCGCTGTTTCCTCATTACAGCCATATTTGCAAATGTAATAAAGAGTATAATTCAAAAAACGTAAAACTACTAGATGTTAACATTACCTTCTGCTATCAGAAAATTCTGAAAAAACTGTAAAAAAAAGAAAAGAAAATATTTAAAGAATTAAATAAAAAATATATATATATATTGCTACTTATCTAAATTTCTTATTATAGGAATTAGTCTGCCACATATTTTAAGTATTCTTACATATTTTTGTAGTCAGGTCAAGGCTCCTCTGCATTTTTCAGAGAACAGAAAGGCAACTCAAATTGTCCTTAGAGGAACAGAAACTGTCTTAGTTCAGTAGTTTTCTAATGACCCATACACAAGAACACACTGACCCCTAAAAGTTCTTTCACTGAAATACTTATTTGTAGCTCTTAATAGGCCACATTTGCAAACTGGAACTTTAGAACAACTCACTAGTGAAATAATCTACTAAGACACTGATCTTATATCCATCACCCCTCCAGCTCTGATTGATTTATCTTAGTCCTAAGCGGTCTCCTACCATCCAATAGCTCTTGAGGCCTTATTCATAGTATGCCCTAAAGTTCTGTCAAGTTAACCCAAGTTATTCTGAAATGCATGTCCCAGTTGGAAAAGCTGTCAAAGGGAGTTTGTCCAACACAGTGACCAAGTATATATCTCAGATATGTCCGCATTGACCTCCATGCTAACCTTCACATCACAAAAAAACCCTTCTGTGGCTACAGCAATTGTGTTGTTTGTGCAACTAAAACCTTCTTCAAGAAACTGTCTGCTGTCATATTTAAGGTTATTCTCTGTTATTTGAAAGGAACTTAATTTTGTGGAGTCATCAGTTATCTGGTGAAGTTGCTGTTTTACATCTGCAGAATATTTTTTTTATTGAACACGATATAATATTTACCTACTAGAAACGGGACCATTTCTATTTGTTTCCCAAAAAATGTCCCCAGTGGAAAAAAGAGGAGAAACAACAAAAAAACCAGCAGAAACTGATTTCCTGACAAAGTAAGGATGATGATTTTGAATTTGAGTAAAAGTCCAACTTCCCATTGTCAGACTTCAATAAAATGTACATGCAAAAACTTAAGATTAAAACTTGAAAAATGTTGTATCATTCAAAAAAAAGAGTTTGCTGTGGAAACACCTGCAGTAAAACATCCTTTCTCACAGGTACTATCATTGTAAATGCATTAACAATGGTATAAACAGACCTACACACAGAATAAACAAGTAAACCATGTTTTAACTCTAAATACACATTATTATTCAATTGTTTTATGCATGTGAAAAACAATGTAAAAAATGATTAAAAACTAATTCAGTTTACCTACTAAACTTTTGAGTTGAAGCCATATCTTGGGCAGATGAGTTTATCCCCATTGTCTAAGTGGTAACTGAGATCGGTGTAATTTCCAGTTAATGAGAAGTGGAAGTTTTCCCAGTTCCGACAACAAATGGAATTGCTGTCACCAGTAAATCTGTAAAAGTTTTCATAATGAAAAATCTAAATATACCAACAAATGTACTCAGGACTGAATATTGAATTGACTGACTGGAGAACACAAATTTTCTGTGTATAATCATTCTCACTGTGGTCAGTCATCACAAAATTAAAGGATGAAACCAAATTTTCATCTGTGCAAACAAGAACATATTAACACTATTGCAGTTTATCTCGGTCTGCTTCTGTATCTCACTCTCCAAACAAAAGAACAACTTGAAATACACACAGCACTTTACATTTGCTTTTATATTTATTTATTAGCATTTTAACAGTCTAATCTAAATTCAAGTTATACCTTAGTCCCCAATTAAAATCAGCACTTCTCATGAGGCCTGAGCTTTGGGGCCGATAAGAAGCAGTGGGTCCTAGTATTTGTTGGTGAAACAGGCCTTACAAGCCGCAAAATTTTAAAATATATACACAGACATAGGAGGCCTAAAATGTGTTGTAACTGTGGCAGACATGCGCTGACAGATTGCTGACAGTCTGTCCTCCCAATATGCACCTGGGTACTGCCTACATTTCTGCCATAAAAGGATTCATATTTAAACCAGGCATACAACACTGACCTTGCTGGCCCCTCATTGAGTGTGTGTTCCTTTGTGTGTATTTGAGCAAACTGGCAGTGGTGGGACTAGATTTTCTACCTCCTGCAGCTTCATCTCCCCTTGTTTAGTTTTTTTTATTTTCCATAAAAAGCTGGAAAATGACATTGAGCTTGTATCTTTCAGCTATAGAACACAGCCCGTCAGTGGCCTGGAACCTAGTGAGTGTGTTTAGAATAGACAGCTTTTCAAAGCTTTCTTAAGACAAGGGCTAATTTTAGTCTTGCTCTGCAGGGGGACTGCTGCTCAACAGTTCAGAACCAGACTCAAAACAAATCAAAAATAAAGATTTTAAACTGAACGTGAAATCACCCACACCGGTTTTTAATGAGAGTTAAGAGAGTTTGTACTTTGAATTTAGAGGCGTTTTTAAAACCAAGACTGCTTTGTGCTGTTCTGCAGCTTAATTCTCCACATTTATGTCTGCTGTGTTATCTATATTCTAAGTATAAAATCACCGCCCCAATGTTGTATATGTATGTATATTCATGTATATATTAATATAATTATGAATAAAGGTCTATAGACAAATATACAAATCTAAATTCATCTTCCACGCTTAACTTCTCCTGCTAAATTACTATGAAATTGTTTGTGGTACCAATACAACAAAATATTATTAGAGGTTAATCTTGTTTCAACATTACAGTCACAAACTAACATGTTTGACTGAAATGTCAATACTTTTAAGAAGTTTAAATAGATTAACAACCTTCAAAATTCCCTTTTTGCAGTGTTGATGTATGTATGGTCATATCATGTACGTATGTATGGCCACAGAAACTCCGTAATTGTAGGAGCTAGAGGCGGGTTGCACTGGCCCCCTTCAGAAACGCAGGAGCTGGAGGCGGGTCGCGCTGGACCCCTTCCGGAAACGTAGGAGCTGGAGGTGGGTCGCGCCTGACCTCCTCCGGAAAATGCAGGTTTTGGAAGCAGGTCGCGCGGGCCCCCCTTTGGAATCACAGGAGCTGTAGGCGGGTCGCGCGGACCCCCTCCGGAAACACAGGAGCTGGAGGCGGGCCGCGTCGGACCTCCTCCGAGACAGAATCAAAAACTAAAGCATGAGGCAGCTTATCCACAGCTGTCTCTGGATGTGGAAGCTCAAAGTCTCTCCAAAGCTGGAGCTCAGCAGCTAGCTCCTGTTGAAGCTGTAGATCTGTAACTGCTCCAGGAAGCCAAAACTCTGAACCTTTTGGAGGCTAGAAATCTTCCCCAGCGTACTCTGGTTGGAGCTTGAGATCCTTGGCTGTAGTCAACTGAATTGCTGCTCGGGCTGGCAGAATCACCACCACAGCCTCAGTATCTGGCTGCCGCTCCGTTGCTTCTTCTGACGGCGGGTGAACTGCTCCTCTGGCTGAGGACTGTTGCGCTGCTCTGGCTGTTGCCACCTCATCAGACAACTGGAGCATCATCAAGGGGGAGTAGGTCGGAGGCGGGGAGCTGGAGCTCTTTCACAGCTGGCTCTGTGGGGAGCTGGAGCTCTTTCACAGCTGGCTCTGTGGGAAGCAGGAGATCCTCTCCATCATGGTCAGGTTGTATCTGGCGTTCTGAGGCTGCTGAAGGAAGCTGGAGCTCATAGGTTGCTGCAGGAGGCTGGACTGGCAGATGAATGAAGAGCTGTAGGGCTGCTGTTCCTTCTAACTGAGGTAATTCTGCAACCTCCTTGCAACACAGGGCTGGAGAAGAAGGCAGGGAAGCTGCTTAAGACTGATTATCTTTGGAAGCTGTTATTGACTGTGATGAACTGATTTGTAAGTAAGGAGCACAGAATCTGACTCTAAAAACTGGATGTGTACAGCGTTCTGTCTCAATCTGGGTCAGCAGCTGCTCAGTTTGCTGAGTGCAGTTCTCCACCTGACCAACAGGGGGCTCATGTGAGCGGACAGACAGCACCAGTCGGGGAAAAACTGAGTGAGGAAGAGCTTGTCCCCCGCGGGAGGAGTGCGGGGCATCGGAACTAGAAGCCGTTGGAGCAGCAGAACAGGCTGGTTTGTTGCTGGAACCCCCATGCTGGAGGAAAAGTTTTGAGATGACGACGGGGACCAATTCCTGGAGGTGGGATAGCAAGCCATGAGCCTCGGAAAGAAGAAACAGCACAACGAGGAGGAATGGCAGTCGAAAACCCAGCCAAAAACTCTGGATCATGCACTGAAGTCCCACAGGAGAGGAGCGGAGGCATCTGCGCAGCTTCACGCTGACCTTCCCGGAATTAGTGAGAAGCATCAGCCACAGGAGGACTCTGTGAGGTACCGTAAGTATGGCGGCGTCCTTGGCGCGGAGAGGATTTAAATTTCTAAGATGGCAGAGATGAGCCGTATGGCAGCAGACTGCTTCCAGGAGGAGAGATCGGCAGTAGCGTCCCTCTGTATGATGACGGCGGCTCCAGGAGCTTCGGTCCGACTCATATTTTTCTCCGCTTTGCGCTGAAGAAACTTGAACAGTGTGATCACCTCTGAGCCCGTTGCTGCGTCGCTGCTTGGACTTTGAGCAGCAACACCACTTGGATGACTTGGAGCACTTCTGCGGCTTCGGCGTCTTCCAAAATGCTGCTTTGAGGAAGCAGCTGAGTCGGACATAAACGTTTGTGAACCAGGATGAGGCATGTTGATCGGTGGCTGAAAGATGAAGAAGTCCTTTTGAAATGATGTCTCTGCAGGATCAGTCTGGCTGGATTCTACTGTCAGGGTCTGTTCAGGATAGATCCTAATGCAGAGACTGAGTACTGGTTAGGACCGGCTTTATTTGGGACACATGGAAGGTAGGATGGATCCGGAGTGAAGGAGGCAGGCGGAGATGAACAGAGGAGGGATTAATTACAGAGAGGATGGTGTAGGGACCGATGAAACGGAGCGAGAGTTTACGGGACACAGATTCCAAAGGGATATCTCGGGATGAGAGCCAGACCTGCTGACCAGGAGAGTAGATGGGGGCAGCGCGTCTCCGGTCAGCAAACTTCTTATTGGTAGCAGAGGAACGTTGTAGGGCCGATCTTGTCTCCTTCCAGATGGTGTGGATGCGACGAATGTGATGGTTCACGGAGGTCACCGAGATATTCCTCTGATCAGAGGGAAACAGTGGTGGCTGGTACCCCAAGGAGATCTGGAAGGGCGACAATCCTGTGGCTGCAGAGACATGGGAGTTGTGGGCATATTCGACCCAGGGAAGCTACTGGTTCCGGTCCGCCCGATGAGTGGAAGTCAGACACCGGAGGGTTGCCTCGACCTCCTGGTTCAGCCGTTGTATCTGACCGTTGGACTGTGGGTGGTAACCCGAAGTCAGGCTGGTCTTGGCCCCCAGCGCAGCACAGAAATGCCTCCAAACTTGTGAGGCAAACTGGGGACCACAGTCAGATAGAATCTCAACCGGTATACCATGTAACCGGAAGACATGCTTCACCAGGAGACAGGCAGTCTGAAAAGCTGAGGGTAGTTTTCAAAGGGAAATGAGATGATATGCTTTGGAAAAACGATCTATTATGGAAAGGATGGTGGTCATACCCTGAGATGCTGGGAGTCCGGTAATAAAATCCAAGGCGATGTGCGACCAAGGACGGCTGGGGATTTCTAGGGGCTGAAGAAGACCAGATGGGGGTTTGTTGCTGGTCTTATTCCTGGAGCATATGTGGCAGGCGTGGATGTACTCCGTCACGTCTTTGTGCAGGGTAGACCACCAAAACCTACGGGAAATCAGTTGCAATGGTCCGACTGGAACCAGGGTGACAGAACAGTTGAGATGTGTGAAATCAATGGATGACCTTGGAACGGACAGAGGTAGGGACGTAAATGGTCTTCTGGGGAGCAGTCCGGGGGTCAGGTTCATGGGTTAGTGCTTCCCTGACGATATCCTCGATCTCCCAGGATACCGAGCCTACCACGCAATCAGGGGAGATTATAGAAGCCGGAACTGGGAAACTGTCGTCAGGTGAGAACTGTCGGGAAAGGGCATCAGGTTTGACGTTCTTAGATCCGGGTCTGAAAGATATAGAGAAATTAAAGCGAGAAAAGAATAATGACCATCGAGACTGTCGGGGATTGAGGCGTTTAGCGGACTTGATGTACTCCAGATTACGGTGGTCGGTCCAAACCAATACTGGATGATTAGCACCCTCCAACCAGTGACGCCACTCCTCTAGGGCTAGCTCAATAGCTAAAAGTTCACGGTCTCCCACGTCGTAGTTGCGTTCAACGGGAGAAAGATGTCGGGAAAAAAAAGCACAAGGATGGAGAATGTTATCCTCCTCCGATCTCTGAGAGAGGATAGCTCCACTCCCAGGTCGGAGGCGTCTACTTCTAAAGTAAATTGGCGGAGTGGATCTGGCTGAATAAGGACTGGGGCTTGAGAGAACATGGTTTTAATCCTGTTGAATGCTAGGTCTGCTTCGGGAGTCCAAGAGAAAGTTTTATTGATAGAGGTGAGTGCTGTGAGTGGGGAAACGGTCTGGCTGTAATTGTTGATGGACCGACGATAAAAGTTAGCAAAACCTAGGAAGCGTTGAAGTTGTCGACGGGAGTTGGGTATGGGCCAGTTAGTGACGGCAAGGACTTTTGAGGGATCTGCTCTGATCTGTCCGCTCTCAAAAATGAACCCGAGAAATGTGATTGAAGTTTTACTGAACTCACATTTCTCGGCCTTGATGTATAGACGGTTCTGCAAGAGACGTTGGAGGACCTGGCGGACATGGGACTTGTGCTCCTCTGGATCTTTGGAAAAAATAAGAATATCATCAAGATATACGAAAACAAAAACATTCAAAAAATCTCGGAGGACGTCATTGATTAAGGCTTGAAAGACGGAAGGAGTGTTACACAAACCAAAAGGCATGACCAAGTATTCGAAATGACCCAGGGGTGTCTTGAAGGCAGTTTTCCACTCATCTCCCTGGCGAATGCGGACGAGGTGATAGGCGTTCCGTAGATCCAGTTTTGTGAATATGGTTGCTTGGTGAAGTGACTCGAAAGCGGCGGTGATGAGGGGAAGGGGATACTTGTTCTTTATGGTTATGGTGTTAAGGCCTCTGTAGTCAATGCAGGGTCGGAGCGAACCATCCTTCTTGGAGACAAAAAAAAACCCGCCCCTAATGGAGAAGACGAGGATTTAATGATCCCTGCGGCAAGGGATTCATTAATATATGTCTCGACTCACGCTCCTTTAAGGAAATGTTGTAGAGTCGGCTAGACGGTAATGGGGCTCCGGGAAGAAGATCGATGGCGCAGTCATATGGTCTGTGGGGTGGTAGTGAACAGGCCTTGTCTTTAATAAAGGCCTGTTTCAAATCTAAATACTCCATCGGGATCTTACTGAGGTCCTGAGAGTCGATGGAGACATCCTCTAGGGGCGGGCTGGAAGGAACGGCGGCCTGGAGACATGACGAGAGACAGTGTGATGACCAAGAGGAAATAGTGCTATCGGACCAGTTTATTGTGGGATTGTGTTGTCTTAGCCAGTCGAAACCAAAGATGATGTTGGGTTGATCTGAGAAAAAAACAAACAATGATCTGATTTCTGTATGATTTCCTGAGATGGTTATTTGCAGGCTGGGTGATATGGGTTATGGTGGTGAGGGATCTGCCATCCAACGCAGAAACTTGAAGTGGGCTACTGAGGGTGGAAACGGGTAGATTGAGCTGATTAACTAGAGCTTGGGTTATTAGGGATCTCTCACATCCGGAATCGATGAGTATGGAACAGTTGTGAGTTCTGCGGATGGCTACTAGAGTGGCTGGGAACAAAAGACGGGACTGACTAGAACAGGTGATTTGGTCCGTCTGAAGTCTAGTCTTTACAGACGGACCCTGTCGGGGAGCTTCCCCTTATGGAGAGATGGGCAAACTTCAATTTAGTGACCTGGGGTTCCACAGTAGAGGCATTCTCAACCTAAGTCTCCGTTGCCGTTCCTCCGTGGTTAATCTGGTTCGTCCAACCTGCATGGGTTCCGGTCTCGGGGATAAAGGTCGACGTGGCTCGGGGATAGCCTTAGGAGGGGCAACAGGAGGCTGGAATTAAGGCCGAACGGCTGTGGAGGCACGACCAACAGATGTTCTATGGTTAGCACCGATATGACCTCGTTATCTCAGACGAACATCAATACGAGCTGCTAGAGAAAAAAAATCCTCTAACGTATGGGGTTCATCAGGAAGAGCGAGTTCATACTGCAAGGGTATTATCCTTAAGGGAGCGAGGATCCCAGCCCAACCGAGCCGCCAGTGTACGAAACTCAATGGCGAACTCGGCCACGGTCCTGGAACCCTGTCTTATTTTATGTATCCTCCGGGCTACCGTCGGATAATCGGTCTCAAAACCGAAATTTCTTAGAAATTCCTCTCTAAAATCATCAAAGGATAAGTTGAACTCTGGATATCTCAGAAAACGTGACTCAGCCCATTTTAACGCAAAACCGGACAGATGTCCGATTACATACGCTATCTTGGCATCATCATTGAGAAATGATCTAGGTGAAAAGGAAAAAACCAATGAACACTGCATGAGAAACCCCTCACAGCCGCCAGCATTTCCGGAATACCGCTCCGGAACCGGAAGTGAAACCCCTCGAGAACCCGGAACCGGAACTTCGATACCCAGACGTGAAGGGGACGGAGTGAAGGATGCTGTAGCGCCCTCATACGGAGGAGGAACGAGATCCGCGGTCTTGGGGACAAAGTTCTGCAAAAGAGAGGTGATTTGATCCAGGGTCTGATTAGTTGTGGTCTATTGTTCGGAGAGGGATCGGAGGACGGACTCGTGGGAATTGAGCATGCTGGCCTGGTCTGTAACTACTCTCTTGAGAGTCTCCTGTGAGTCCATTTAGCCTGAGTATTCTGCCATGCTGTTGTTAATTCTTCGGACCCACATAAACAAAGTACTCTCAGGAGAGGGTTACAAAGGTTTATTGTTTTAGGTGGATATGGAAAGAGGGAATCCAGAAATCAGCAACGGGAACTGCAGGTATGGTGTGACACAGGAAACAGCGAGGCAGCAGGGAACGGCAAGAAAACAACGGGCATCAACGACGTGGGAGACCGGGAACTTTGGGATGGTTGTCTTGAATCGCCAGGGAGGAGTCAGCAGGGAGTCTTTTCCGGAGATGAGGTTGATGTTGGATTCAGAGGAGGTCAGAGCAGCAGATGGTGATGATGCTGGAGCGGACAGATCGAGCTTCAGCCACGAGGAGTTGGAACCAGATGGTAAGTGGGACCAAAGAGATAACTGTTGGAGGTTTTGTAGATGAGATGGAGAGACCAGAGGTAGATAATACTCAGGCGACGAGTAGCTGGTTCCCCACTCCTCTTATACTGCCTCAGCTCGTCAGAGGTAACCAGACGCACCTGTGAAGGAAGCTCCAGCTTCCGAGGACTGGTGACCCCTACTGAATACCTGAGGAAGTGACTAGAACAAGACTCCTGCTGACAGTACTGAATCGTAGTTTGCCCCCAGGAAACGCCGCCCAGTGCAAGACGACACCACCAAGGGAAAATAAATATGCTTCCGCTGAGATCTGGAATAAACTATAGTATATAATCCATTTATACATGAACAAGTTAATATTTTCGATTGCTTTTTCTGCAGTTACTATAGGAGATGCAGGTGTAACAACTTTGAGTGCATTATTTATTGGTGGAATTCCTTCATCATCTTTAATCTCTTCGTTAGGTTTTTTGGTTGTACTAGCTTCACTGGTAACAGTTTATTGTTTTAACCGTGGTGATTGGTTTAACAGTTGTAATTGATGTAGTTTTAATGGTTTTGTTTGTATAGCTATTGAGTGTTAAACAGTTACTCACTTCTGTGGCTTCTTTTGGTAAACTCCAAATTACCCTTGTTTCTTCCATTACACTGTTGGCAGCTGTTCCAATTTTTATTTCAGATGATTTATCCACTCGAAAAGCTAAAACATCTACTTCAATTGTCCAACCACAAGTTGTTTTTGTGATTCTTAAGGTACATCTTCTGTCTGCTTAATCCTTTGTTAAATCCTTATTTTCCCAATCCATGAACCATCTGCACATCTCTTGAAGATCGCTATTAAACACTATTCTCAAGATAATTATTTCTCTTCCTAGCATGCAGTAACCAACAACATCAGTTGAAATATGTATTTTAACTCCGTCATTCATTATTTCAACAGCACTTGTTTTCTTTGTGTCTATTACTCTTTCTAAATCCCCTTTACCTATTACTGAAATTTCTGTGTCAAGGTTTGTCATTATCATGTAATGTTTAACTGTTAAACTTGCTGTCCATTTCCATTCAATTTTTTGGAAACATTTGAGTTGATACTTGCTGGAAAGAACACCGGTATGTACTTATCTGGAATTCTATAAGTTGTGTGGTACTTATCTTTTTCATTGGAGATGGATCTTTTCTAGTGAGCAGTCATCTCTGAGTCACCGTTTTTCTCCCCTTGAGACTGTCTTTGAGTCCATGTTTTGTCACTATGGTTCGTGGTGGTCGGTTTGTCCCATGGTGTGGGCTGCAGGTCGTACGAGTTCGTCCCTGCTGTCGCTGCTGTTGGATGGCTCACCCCTTCTGTCAACATCCACAGTTGGACAGTTATCAGTATTAGTCTCATCGCTGTGAGGCTTTCGCTCATCATCCTTGTCAAAATCAAGTTTGACTCTGTCTTTATTTTGAACTTTAGTGCAATGAGTCAAATGATGCCAAGTGATACTTCCTTCTACTTGGACAGCCGTTGGGGTTGCTCTTTTGACTTTGTAAGGTCCTTCCCATCGGGCCTCATGCCATCTGCGTCTGTATACCTCAATGTACACCAAATAGCCTGGCTTCACCGGTGGCTCAGACACTGCCGACTCTGGACTTCTGGATGTTTCCTGCAAATAGTTAGCTCTATGGATAGCAGTTAGTTGTTCAATATAGTGTTTTAACCCATTTTGCAACTGCTCAAGGGGAGGTCGTTTGAAAGGTAACCTCCATTGCGGCACAGGCATCGGTCTGCCAGTCAGGATTTCATGCAGAGTTAAATGCGTGCTTCTGTGCATTTGCATGCGATAGCTCATTAGTGCTAGTCGCAAAGCATCTACACAGTTTAGTTTAGTTGATGCATTAATTTTTCAAAGTTTTGCTTTCAACGTGGCGTTGATGCGTTCCACCAATCGTAAACAAATTGAAGCAGTGTGCTATTAATTTCAAATCCTTCTAGGTCCTGCCTAAGTGCTTGATTGAACACATCTGGGCTGTGTTTGAAACCTTCAGGTAATCTAGTGTAGGTATACTTCTTACCTCTGTAAGTGAATGCAAACAGGTATTGAGATTTTTCGGCTAGAGGAATGGTAAAAAATGCTGAACAAAGATCAATTACAGTGAAAAATCTTGCTTCAGCAGGAATTGCAGTTAAAAGTGTGTCGTTGTTGGGCATTTCCGAAGAAGATCTGTCTTCTACCACATCATTTATTGTACGAAGGTCAAGGGCTATGCGATATTTTGACTTATCCGCCTTTAGAACTGGAAAAATTGGAGTATTGCATGGGTTTTCAATTTACACCAACAGTCCTGCTTCTAATAATCCTTCAATTGTTTTACTGATTCCTTCTTCTGCTTCTGTTTTTAATGGATATTGAGGACGAAATGGGAGTTTAGCATTTGGTTTTAGTTCAACTTTAAATGGGTTTGCTGATTTCACTAGTCCTATATCTGTCTCATGTTTTGACCACACTGATTCAGGAACTTGTTTTAACATGTCATGCATTAACGGGTTTTCCTCCAACTCATCTTTGTCATGCTGGATTTTGGATTTCTGACCCACAAAGGCAGAGACACTCAGAAGGTAAGTTTAGGATTTTTATTGTGGGGGAATAATGACACGGAAGGGGTTGGGTCCAGCGGTGAGTCGGAGGTGACGGTCGTGGGGAAAGGAGTGCGAGAAGCACTGAGTGGCGGAAGTGAACGAGAGGCTCGACGTGGGCTACCGGGAGACCTCTGAGAGTGAGGACAGGTTGGATGAGAAACAGGTTACCAGAAGTGCAGAAAGAGAACGGTCTTACTTGGATGTGTTGGTTGTGTCGCCAGGGGAATGTCTGGTTGAGTCCAGCGGGTGGTGTGGTCCGGGGGCCTGTGCCAGCTGAGGGGGTATGCTGGGGAAGGCAGATCGAGCAGAGTGAAGAGGAGTGGGTGTACCTGTGGTCAGGCGGGGTAAGGTGTCTCCGGAGTTGGGTGATAATATGACGGATTGAACCTGAGGAGGAGGACAAGGAGTTGTTAGCAGTGGAAGGAACAAAAACAAGCAGTCGAATAGCACGAGGAAATATCAC
>JAVLVB010000278.1:1066619-1078946 GCA_032876305.1 Orestias chungarensis
ACAAAAACAAGCAGTCGAATAGCACGAGGAAATATCACTGTCATGGAAGACAGATAGATCGCAAACACTAGGAAAACAGTCTAGGAACTGATCAGGCACTGAGGTCAAGCGTTACCAAACAAGGGCAACACTCAGGCGCCGACTAGTGGATCCACACTCCTCTTATACGGCTCTGCTCATCAATGCCAACCCGAACCACATTGGAACCAGCGACCCCCGTGGCCACCTAGAGAACAACACAGAATGACTCAACCTGACAATCTTTTTCTTTTATTTGTTCTGTGTCATTAATTGGTACTGCTACCACTTGTGGTTTTGCCGTCATAGAAGTTTAATTTATTATTTTAATCATTGTTGCAACCTCTGATTGGAAAATTAAGGGGCTTTCTGTTTGTTCCCATTTCATTTGTGTCACAATTTTCATTTTTCGTGGTCCAAGGTCTTCGGCATGAAATTTTTTATGAACAAAAATTGTTAGATGTGGTACAGATTCTGCAACATTGTACCATTGAGAAATGAAATCATTCATTCCTACATTGAGCCCTGCTCCTTGTCTCCCAACAACAATGTATTGGGACATAAGGCTCACTGCTTCACCTTGCGTTTCTTTGTCCCATTGTTCATCAAACTCTGTGCTTTTTGAAATGTCATAGTACATTGTGCAATGATAATCTAGTAAGGGTTTTTTAGCTTCAGGGATTTGTATTTGAATGTACTGACCCCATTTGGAAATTACTTCTTCAATTGAGTTATTAATGTTTCTTAGCCAATAAACTTTAGCTTCATGTTGTTGCATGTACATTAGTAGATCCACACCTTCTTTTTCAACATACAAACCTTCCTTATTACACCTCCACAGCTGTCTGGCGACATAGGATGTTGGATTCCAAGAGTCATCAATTGGTTCCCCTTTCAAGGTCTTGGGGTCCACTTTGTTTGGAAATTCTGCTCTAAAAGCTGCCCAGATTGCTGTGCGGCATGCATTAAGTTTAATCCCATCTGCTCGTTCCTGTAGCAAACGTTGGCCGAATTCCTTCAAAACGTTCTGCATGGTGGCGGTTCCGAGAACTTTTGCAAAAATGGCTCTGATGTCTCCCAGTGCCAAGATTCTGCCAACTGTCTCTTCTTTTAATACTCTTATCCATTTTCCTGCACCGTTGTGAATGTCTGGCAGCAGCGAGACCAATCCGACCAGATCCGTCAAGGCAAACGGCAAGTATTGCGCAACATCTCCTTTGAATATGATTGGTAGTTGTGTTGAGGGGTCTTAACGATCAGGTTTGCGTTTTTCAGGTCTGGATCTCAAATTGTAGTCTCTTTGTTTTGGGGCCTTGTGTTGGTTTTCTACAGGAGTGCTTGTGCATTGATCTGTTTTTGCTCTGTCTTCATCATATTCACATCCTGGCTCCTGTTCAGCTAATTGTGTAAGGCTTTCATCAATTTCCATTTCTATTTCCTGTATCAGTGTATGACCTGTTTCACGTTGCAAATCAAGGCCTTTATGGTCCAAGTTTAACCAATAAGCATTTCCGCTTCTGCATTTTCCCGCATGACCAGCATAGCAGTCAAGAATTTTATTATTTCCAACTGTCCGCGTTGTGGCGCATCCAACACCTGCGGTTTAAATTCTGGTTGGAATTGGGGTCATGGATGTAGAATGTCTGCCAGCTGGTTTATAGCCATCTGCATTAATGGCGATGTCGATGGTTGCATACTATTTGCATGCTTGGTGAACCTTTATATTCTGGGGAGCTTGAGTTTGTATGTGGTGCACCTCTGGGTGGAACTGGTGTTTGAAATGCTGTTGGTAGTGCTGTGTGCACTGTAAATGATTTATCTGATTGTTTCTGGCTCCTCATTTTGAGATGGGTCAACATTACTTTGTCTAGAATTCATGAGTTGGTTGTCGTTCCTGTATCCAAAATCGCCTCTAATATTCAGGACTCCTTTCAGGTTTGGATACAACCCAGCAGGATTAATTTGATCATCTTTGTGTTTGTCATAATTACTGAGCTCAACGACTTGTCGTTTTAAGTTCTTCCTTTATTTTTCACCTTCCTCCTTGAATAACTATAAGATGTTCAATTCTAATTCTTTTTTTGGCTTGTCTTTTCCTACTTTTGTTTTTTGCTTTGTAGTCTGCAACCAGAGTTTCCAATTGTTCACAAAGGGACAAGTCAAAGCTCCCATTTTCTGGCCACGGAGATTGAAATCATTGTGTTCTCTTTTGCCATTTCTTAGAAATTTTAAGAATTTGAGAAGCATATTCTGGATTATTTGCACCAATGATCACAATCGGTATGTTGCTCATCCTGTTTGTTTAAGCAGCAGTCTCACCTTTGAAATTCAGTTTAAGTTTTGGTTCTATTGCATATTGTCTTATCAACTTTTTATTTTTTTAAGTTAGTAAAGAATAAGTTGATTATTGTAGTTAGTTGTGCTAGCTATATTTGTTTCTTGTAGTATTGTTTGCTTATTTTTGTTAAATATTGCTAAATATATTATAAATTCTTCAATAGATAACAGTTAACCAAGTTTTTTGCAGTTCTTCAACTCTGTTTACAGTAAAATATACATTTGAAAGATGTTCTATATAGTTAATTGTCACAGAAACAATGATTATTTGGATTGAAGTCTGTATTATTTGAGATAACTCAAGGCTTAATGCTTCAAACCTTTTCTCCGTTTTTAGGAGAGAGAAAAAAGGAAAAGTTAGCTTTAGTCCGAAATAAGCAAAGGTGTGGGCCAGTTGTATGTAATAGGAAGTCAAGAATCAAGAATCAGTTTATTTATATAGCGCCAATTTACAACAGGTGTCGTCTCAAGGCACTTCACAGAAAATCGAAGATACATTCTAACAAATCAATTTAAAAAAGTTTCTAATCTAAGGAACCCCAGCAGATTGCATCGAGTCATTGAATTGCAGCATTCACTCATCTGGAATCACCAGGCAGAAACAATGGCTTGTGTTGTCGTTGACTTTACAGCAATCCCTCATACTGAGCATGGTTGTAGCAACAGTGGAGAGGAAAAACTCCCCTTTAACATGAAGAAACCTCTAGCAGAACCAGGCTCAGTACAAGCAGCCATCTGCCATGACCGACTGGGGGTTTGAAAAGACAGAAAGATAAATTAGAAGCACGGGATACTGAAAAAAAAGAGTTTATAGCAGCAGTTGTAGAACGTCACTGGAAGCATCTCAGCCCATGTTCTCATCCAAGAAGCTGTCTCAGCTAACAGAATTCCAGCCCAGGTGTGGTTACTATGGAGAGAAAAACATTAAGAGAAAACAAAAGGTTAACAAGGTTGAAATAACGGTAACTAAGTAGATTGGACAAAGGAAGAAAGTAGCAGAGAGAGAAGGGGTCAGATTGTCCTCCAGCAGTCTAAGCCTATAGCAGCATAACTATAGAAAAACTTAAATAACTTAACCCTGTAGATTGAGACATGAAGAAGGTAGAGCAAAGGAGAACCGTCTGTCTGAGTTCCTCCCGAACAGGGTTAGGCTGTCTTCTCTTCCTCTTCCTAACTATAAACAGGAAGGTTTTAAGCCTACATTTGAAACTAGACAGGGTGTCTGCCACACGGACTAAAGCTTGAAGCTGGTTCCACAGGAGAGGAGCCTGATAACTGAAAGATCTGCCTCCCATTGTGCTTTTAGAGATTCTAGGAACCACCAGTAAACCTGCAGTCTGAGAGCGAAGTGCTCTGTTTGGGACATAAGGAGTAATCAGATCTCTGATATACGATGGAGCTTTATTAGTGAGGGCTTTATCTGTCAAAAGAGGAATCTTAAAATCTAATCTAAGTTTGACAGGGAGCCAATGAAGAGAAGCTAAAATTGGGGAGATATGAGCTCTCTTTTTAAGCTTCATCAGAACTCTTGCTGCAGCATTTTGGACCAACTGTAGACTTTTAATTGCATTTTGAGAACTTCATGCTAATAAAGAGTTACAATAGTCCAGCCTTGAAGTAACAAATGCATGGACTAGCTTTTCAGCATCTATCCTAGAAAGAATAGTTCTAATTTTTACTATATTCCTAAGATGAAAGAAGGAAATCTTACAGACCTGTTTTATGAGACTTGAAAGACATTTCCTGATCAAAAATAACACCAAGGTTCTTTCCATTGTCACCAGATGCCAACCTGAAGTGTGGTGTCTTAGATACTGTGGACTTTTACTGGGTGTGGACAAGGAATGGTCTCTAATCACGAGACATCCGGGACCAAGTGATGTGTGGTCAAATAAGGTGGGACGACAGAGAGAGAGAGCAGTAGTGGAGATTGATAGGTGGGGCGGGGAAGTCGAGAGAGGGGAGTGTGAGCGAGATGGAGGAGAGAGAGAGAGAGAGATGGGAGAGGAAGGGTGGGAGGGAGGTTCGTGTGTGTGTTTCTGGGAATTCGGCCAAGAAACTCTTTTCTTTTCTCCCAACAAAATTCCTCACTATATTTGTAAATTATAGCAGCAAGGTATGTATATTTTCCTATCTTTAATACACAGCATAAAGTTGCAAGTCATGAACAGCGTAGAAAACAGTTGCAGACAAAAATAAAGAGCAAATTTGAACTCTTAAGCATAGCACGCTTATAATGCTCGATGTTATTTTGAAAGCAGTTAGTCATTTAGTGAGTCAAAACTAGCACCTTTCTGAATTTTACAGTATATACAGGCATGCCAATTAAATACCTACACAACAGACAACATATATTCCCATTTATTCAGCCATTCATCTCAGCAACACTCATTCCATTTATATTTCAACCTCCCATCGTATTTCTTCTTTTCCTCCTCCCGGGGATTCTAGTTAATAGGACTATATTCACTAATATATTTTTTTTTATAAAAGTATAAAAATATAAATTTAGTTGACTACTGATTTAACTAGCCTCTGTCCAAATTCTAATTTGTGCACACAATTAATTGCTAGGACTTCAGTTATCTCAGCCAAGGCAACAGAATCACTTTAACCTCCTCTACAGAGATCTCAGACAAAGACAAAGACAAAGACAAAAACATCAAGAAAAAATATTGCAGTTTAACTCACAAAGGTTATCCTTAAAACTCGATTTTCCAAACTATAAGAATTCTTTATTTTCAACATTTCAACACATATTTCAACACAATATCACAGGCAACACAGATAAATCTCTTATTTCTCTCTCTTGAGGAGTTTGTCTCCTCTGCCTCTTAAATAAATATCACAGGCCATTATTCTCTCACTGGCGGACTTGTCTAATCAGTGGAGGATCTTTGGAAGCCACAAGCCTTCCTGGGGGGCTAACGGGATTCCGGGCATCTCTTCAACATAGAGATCTCAATCTCTCTTTGTGGAATCGGCTGGTTTAATGTTAAAGTTACGGTTCATGGCCTCTTGCCATGGTTAAGAAATCGTGCTATATTTTATTAGTCAACTCAATGAAAGTGGGAGCTCCGAAGAACTTCACCAGAGTGGCTGATATATGCTAACTTATAAATGGAACACAGCTCCTTGTGTTACCGTCACCGAAAACGGGTGAGAAACAGACTGAAAACGTGTTTATATTCCAAGATGCAAGTCCAAATGTATGAGGTAACTTTGAATCTCAAAGTTATTGGCAGCACGATCTTTGAGCAAAGATAACTCGTCCATGGCAAGCAGAAAAAAACTTTTATCTCACTTTTAGCACTTCAGACCACTAGCAGACAGGAAACCGTTCTGTACTTAACAAGCAAAAGAGATAAAAATCTTACCTCTTTTCTGTGAGTGGGCCTAGATGGCCTCCCGTCCGCAGTCACCCTGAAGCGTCACCTTCCATCCTTTTGGCTTCTTCAATTGCTCAATGGAACGTCGGTGTCACCATTTTATAGTAGAATTGGAAGGTGCTAACTTTTTAAAATGCATGGGTAAACAAATAATGCTCCAAGACTAGATTATTTTGCTGCCAGCCAGGATGGGAAATTTTATTACACTTCCACAGATACTTCTGACAAAATCATCATCTTCAAAAGTCTCACTCTCTTCTTACTTCAGCCTGTCTTTATACATCACTCTTCACTCGTCTTGTGTGTATATTGAGAGGTTTCGACCAATAGCATTACTGCCGTTGATTTACGTAAGGATCCTGGCAGCCCTTGGACTGAGTGTGTGTTGGACTTTCTCGGAAATAGCTGTGACCTCTTGTTCCAAACATCCGCTCCATTTCAGAATTGCCGAATTAGCCAATCTCTCAAAATTGTTGTTCTTTTCTGTCCAAACAGCTTACTTCCCAATCCATATGTTGGCCAACTTTGTGCTTCGCACACAAGGATCTCATGCCACCCTGACCTGACACCAGGAACCTTTCGCAAAAACAACTCCATAAATAGTATTTCCTCTCCTACATTTTTAGGAGTACTTGAAAGTTCCTGGTGGGTAGATTGGCTTAAAGAAATTGTAGTTCTATAGAGTTTTTTTGTCTATATAATGGCAAAATCTCAGCTGCCACCATCTTTTAGGGTAGCAGACTCAAAGCTTTTAAGAGCTAGGGACTTAAAAAGGATGAAAAATGTAACAAATAGGCTGTTTCTGTTTTGTGAAGTGCATTTACTGTGCATAAGTATTACAGTATCTCAGGTAAAGAAAATCGGATACTCTCAAAACTTAGAGGCAGGGTCAGAGACAGGCAGTGTTCAGCAGCAGGAGGTCAGACTCATCAAAAAGCAAAGGGACTAGGCAAAAATCTGTGGTCAAATAAAGGCAGGATCCGATAATCTCAAAACTAGAGGCAGGGTCAGAGACAGGCAGGGTTCAGCAGCAGGAGGTCAGACTCATCAAAAAGCAAAGGGACTAGGCAAAAATCTGTGGTCAAATAAAGGCCGGATCCGATAAACTAAAAACTAGAGGCAGGGTCAGAGACAGGCAGGGTTCAGCAGGAGGAGGTCAGACTCATCAAAGGGCAAAGGGACTAGGCAAAAATCTGTGGTCAAAAATAGGCAGGATCAAAAACCAGAACACTCTTAGTAACATGAAGCAAGGCTTGAAAGCTGTGTCTTAAGGCAACAGACGATCTCGCACTGAGCTGATGACGAGCAGCTGTTTAAATAGTGAGCAGCACAGTGCAGGTGACGGTAATGAGTAATCAGCTTAGACAATGAAGAGCTGAAGGGCTGGAAACATGACACAGACCAAGATGAAAAGTTCTGTCAAAAGCTTCTCCAGATTCACTGTAAAACTTACTAGTACAGAATATCCTTATAATATCCCATCCGCTGCCATCAGCATCTACAATAACTATAAGACACAACAAAATTTAATTTCCGTCCGGCATAATAAAGTATTTTTGAAACCATAAAAACGAGACAATTCGACAATTAATGCCATGATTGGAGTAGGGCTTAAAATCTGCACTTTGTTACCTTCATCTACCCAAAGTGAGAGAAAAATAATTGGTGGCTATTTTAATTACTTATTGTGTTCAGAATAATGTATTGTATTACATGACATAAAGGTTAGTTACTCTCTGACAAACTCCTCCAGCTAGATGATATCACCCTTATCCATTTGCTTCATGTTCTTTGCCTTTTTATGATTGCTTACCCTTAGAAAGCCTATTTGTTGGGGTCAGACGTCAGGATATACAGTGGGTCGTAGATGTGGTTAAAATTTTTTTGGTCTTAAACATGCTATAGCATCCTGAAAAGCTGGACAGGCAATATGTCAATGTCTTATAGACTTCAAGATATGTCATTTTGTCAAACTGTCAAACATCACCCACAACTGTCTGAGGCTGACTCCTCCTGTCAGCAACTGTGTGTGCATCCTACCTTTTCTCTCTGCACCCCCACAGTGTTGCCTTTTTGTTCTTTCCCTTTGTGTCTGTAAGCTCCATGTATCTCTTCTACCGTTGATACCAGTTTCTATACCTACTTTCACCTTCCACGTCATGAGGGAGTTGAAGCCAATCTCCAGTAGTCAATCTGCAAGGGGTGAAGTACATTCTGAACAGGTTGCAATTCAATCACAGCAAAACCTAAAAACGTATTTAAAATCCTTGCACATGCGTATGGAAAACTGATATAACGTCTATGGCATAATTGCTATGCCCACTAGCTCAGGAAGAGTTAAGCTCTTACAAGAAAAAACACAGCTGTAATGGCAAAGGTTGTAAAACTCAAAGTGTTAACAGAGATGTTTGTCATAGTTTTCAAGCTTCTGACCCACAAAAAACAGAGGACACTCAGGAGTACAAGAATATTTACTTTATTGAAGGGAATGTAGGTTTATTTTGAGACTGGAGACAGCGGACACGGCAGGGGACAGAGGGGACACAGGAAGCGGCAGGAAGCTTCTGGAGATGAGGACAGAGCAGGTGAGATGTCGCAGAGGAGGGGAGGTGAGTAGTTGTTTTGATCTTACTTGTGGAGATGGATGGTTGACGCTAGGGAGTAATGAGTGGTTGAGACTTTCCAGTGGGGAATCCAGAGGGAAGGTTGTCCAGGGGTAAGCGTGGCAGGCGGAGTGATGCTGGAGCGAGCAGACTGAGCTGAGCGAAGAGGAGCAGGGAAATAAAATGGTTGTGGCAGACCAGAAAATCTTCACTGATGGAGCTTTGAGCACAGGAGATCGTGAAAACCTGGGTTGAGGAAAAGGCCAAGTCTTTTGCAGCCAGAGAAAGATTGATGAGGGGCACAAAGCTATGTTGGTTGTGAGTAAAAATGCTGGATTTGACGCATTTTGTACTTGCAAAAAAAAGTAAGAAATTGCTTAGCACTATAAAAACTATCTTGTGAAAGTCAGAAGTATGTTTATAGCAGGGTGTGAATGAATGTCTGTTTCACAGGTCAGTAAAGTTACTTGTTTACAACTAGTTTCTTACATTATACCCCAAATGTCGACAAGTGGATCACTCTCATTTACATATTTTCAACGTTTTAAAAACAACACTACCCTAAAAGTCAGACTTTGCGTAACATTTGTAATTGTAATCAATTGCAACCCTGAAATTGTACACCAAGTAAAAAAAAAACTGGATCACTATAACTCTTTTTGTTGACATTTAAACTGTTGTTACATAAGAGGGTAAAACAAAACATTATTGCTCTTTAACAAAACCATGAATCTATTTTAGTATTTTAGCTAACAAAATCTTCCATCCATCTATTATCCACCCTGCTTATCCATATGAGGTTGCAGGGGGGTCCGCTGGTGCCTATCTCCAGCGCACATAGGGTGAGCTGCAGGGGTGCTGACAAAATCTTCATCATTGAAATAATTTATAGTTATTTTACCTACCTCTTTGTTTGTAAGTGGTATCAGCTTATTCAATCAAAACTTTAGGGAGCAGAAAAGAAAATGAAATCATCATTCACTTAGTGCGCACAATGAGGAAAAATAAATATAAATAAATCTAAAGTTTGTTCATGTTAAACAAGATAAATTGTTGATTAAATGACCTCAGAGTAAGCAGCATTTGCTTCTCATTGATATAACAAAAACAACATAGTTCAGTTGTCGTTATTACTACTATTAATGAGTGTATTGATGCACATTCTTTCACAGGTTCTTTATCAGAAACAGCCTTAACCTTTCCAATAATTTGTGCAACAATGACATGTGCAAGGCTGCACCTATCAAGTACCCTGGATGTTAAGACTCCATTGCCAGATCATTGTTCATACATTTTTGGGCGACTTTTTTTATGGATAGAAAAATTCAGACTAAGATGCCTAGCCATTATACCCTACTCACAAAAAGTTTGGGATATATGGCTGTCGGGTTGAATATCAGGATGAGCCCAAAATGCATTTAAACTTTAACAGGTGAACTTAATGTGACGTTCTCTAAGCTTTTGAATGCACCTGTCCAACTGTTGAATGTTTCAGTACTTTTTGCACATGTTGCTGTTCTCTAACGAGGATCTTAACGGCAAAAGTCACAACAGGTGTTTGATCCTCGAATCGACCAATAAATGTCCAGGTTCAATTACAGCTGGTGTTTAAACAGTCGTCCTCATCAGGCTGTTCACATTGTGACATCATGAGATCAAGACAACACCTAACAATCCTTGCACATGCGTACCTGGCCAGTACCTGGCCATTGCAATGCTTCAAACAGGACGTTCTCAAACGGACGTGGCCACTGAGATCAGAGTGTGACAGAGTGTCATCAGCAGGTTGCAACAGGGATACCAAGAGACTGGAAGAGTTACAGAAAAGCGAAGAAGTGGACGTCCTTTGGCCACATCCCATGGTGATGACCGCTACATTGTCAACAATACCCTGAGAAACCGGATGATGAATGCCACTCAACTCTAGGAACGTTTAAGGGAGGTGAGAGGCACCCAAGTGTCACGTCAGACCATTCGAAACCATGGTCTACGTGCTAGAAGACCTGCAAGGGTACCTGACCACACCAGCATGCACTTGCGTCATCGTCTTGCATTGGCCGGGGAGCATTTACGCTGGACGAGGGACTAGTGGGCCTCAGTGCTGTTCTCTGATGAAAGTCTATTCATGTTGAGCAGAAATGATGGCCGCCAACGATGTTGGAGACATCAAGGAGAGCGCTATGCATCAGCCACTTTTGTCACCAGATGAGCTTTTGGTGGTGGCGGTGTCACAGTTTGGGTTGGTGTGTCCAGTCTGTATAGAACTGCCCTACACTTTGTGAATGGTACAGTGAACGGCCAATACTACCTGAATAACATCATTAATTCAGTGATTGTGCCCCTACATGAACAACACAGGCCTAATTTCATCTTCATGGACGACAATGCTCAAGCTCATCGGGGTTGCATCATCAGGGAACGGCTGTTGGAGACTGGTGTACCTCAAATGGAGTGACTTGCACTTTCTACAGACCTGAATCCCATTGAAAACCTGTGGGATCAACCTAGTCGCCGTGTAGATGCTCGACACTCTGCACCCCAAAACCTCAATGACCTGAGGGCTGCCCTTCAAGAAGAGTGGGATGCCCTGCCTCAACAGACAATAGGTCGACTTGTGAACAGCATGATACGTCGTTGTCAAGCTGTTGTTGATCCTCAAGGGCCCATGACGAGGCGTTGACATTTTTTGTTGTGGTGTATACACCATTGTTGTTAACTTTTGTTTCAACAAATTGTTTGAGATGAGGAAATCACCAGTGCATCCATCTACTTAAATGTCCTACTTTCGTGATATGATACCACTGTAGCGGGAACTTTTTAAATTTTCCACAAATTTCACCCGAAAGCAAAATATCCCTAACTTTTTGTGAGTAGTCTATATAAAGTTAATACGTGAACTTAGAATTGAGACCAGAACCTAATTTTCTACCTTTTTTCAGCCTCACTCTCCCTTACTCTCACCCTTTTCTCCCTCTTTTGTCTTCCTCCTATTACCCACTTCATTACCTCCATCCCATAAATCCATATCCAAACAATTTTTCTTGTGGACTGCAACCCAACACTGAGTCTTGTACAGACAAGCCTTCTAATAATCTCCCCAGATGACTGATATTCAACTGAAGTTGAGCCATACCTTCAACCTCTTCTTGCAGTAGGTCTTAAAATCTCACATCTTTTTTATGTGGTCCTTGCTATTGGAAACGCCTTTCATGAACTCAATCTAAACTTACGCTTTTCTTTTTTCCTCTTTTCCAATGTTCAGAACAAAACTTATTGTAGTGACTGAGGAGGACAACAGGGTGATAGACAGGAGGCACTGATCGAATATTACAGAGAATCCAATAGTGAGTGAATGAACTGGGCTTATATACTGGGAGTGTGAGCGGTGGAACAATGGGAGGAACTAATTGCTAAACAGGTGTAGCTCCAAGTAATGATAAGGGGGTAGACTGAGGGAGAGAGAGTGAATGCAGTAGGAACTGGAGATCACGAGAAAGGGAAATGACACACAACAATAAAACTAGAAATAATGAAATAACTAAGAAGACAGAAAACCTACTCAAAGAACAAGTCAGACTTTGACAATAAGCCCCAACATTTTAGGGTTAATCAGACATTTTTAAGTAATTTAAATGGAAATTGAGATTAGAAATGCCCAGTTAAAAAAAAGGTTGCGGCGGCATTTTAGAATCTTAATGTTGCCCTCAGAATAATAACAAACATGAGAGCATCTAAGAAATGCTGTGCTTCATATTAGACACTGGCTCATTTGAATATCTGGAACGTTAATCTATTTTGTTTTTGTTCACTGAATTTTGGGAGAAGAGCAAACAGAGTGTATACTCCCAAACTGTCCACGTTTACCAGCAGACTGGGCAAGCTGCTTTTGTTACTTCTTCTTCATCCCTCTACTGTTTCTGTCCTTGACTCTTTTTCTCTGTGGACCCTTTGAAAACAAACAGGTCGTAGCCTTGGATGCC
>JAVLVB010000278.1:1090402-1104165 GCA_032876305.1 Orestias chungarensis
GCACTTCGCTCTCAGACTGCAGGTTTACTGGTGGTTCCTAGAATCTCTAAAAGCACAATGGGAGGCAGATCTTTCAGTTATCAGGCTCCTCTCCTGTGGAACCAGCTTCCAGCTTTAGTCCGTGAGGCAGACACCCTGTCTAGTTTCAAATCTAGGCTTAAAACCTTCCTGTTTGATCAAGTTTATAGTTAGGAAGAGGAAGAGAAGACAGCCTAATCCGGTTGGGGGAGGAACTCAGTCTTGACAGACGGTTCTCCTTTGCTCCTCCTTCTTCATGTCTCACTATATAGGGTTAAGTTATTTAAGATAAGATAAGATAGACTAAGATAGATTTAAGTTTTTCTATAGTTATGCTGCTATAGGCTTAGACTGCTGGAGGACGATCTGACCACTTCTCTCTCTGCTACTTCCTTCCTTTGTCCAATCTACTTAGCTACCGCTATTTCAACCTTGTTAACCTTTTGTTTTCTCTTAGTGTTCTTCTCTCCATAGTAACCACACTTGGGCTGGCGTTCTGTTACCTGAGACAGCTTCTTGGATGAGAACATGGGCTGAGATGCTTCCATTGACGTTCTACAACTGCTGTTATAAACTCTTTTATTTCAGTATCCTGTGCTTCTAATTTAGCTTTCTGTCTTTTCAAACCCCCAGTCGGTCGTGGCAGATGGCTGCTTTACTGAGGCTGGTTCTGCTGGAGGTTTTTTTCCTGTTAAAGGGGAGTTTTTCCTCTCCACTGTCGCTACATGCATGCTCAGTATGAGGGATTGCTGTAAAGTCAACGACAACACAAGCCATTATTTCTGCCTGCTGATTCCAGAGGAGTGAATGCTGCAAGTCAATGACTCGATCCAATCTGCTGGGGTTCCTTAGATTGGAAACTTTTTCAAATTGATTTGTTAGAATGTATCTTTGCTTTTAATTGATTTTTTGTGAAGTGCCTTGAGACGACACCTGTTGTAAATTGGCGCTATATAAATAAACTGATTCTTGATTCTTGATTCTCTTGTTGTGGATTTTTCTTAACAAAGTGGGAGAGAAGACAACTCATTAATAAGAGAAAGCCCGGATTTTGTCTTTATAAGCTCAAGCTTTAGTGTTTTTTCCTCCAGTGTTTTTCCTAACCTTGCCTCCAGTTGCCGTTTTCTTATTTTTTGTGTTAAATTTATTTTTCTACTTTGTTGCTGCCTTCCTTGCCCTTACCTACACTTATGCTCACCACAGGTTCCCATCATCTCCAGTTTTCAAGTCCTCTCAAGATCCCTCTCTGGTTTGCTGCATCCATCTGGTCTCCCCGCTCCTCTTGGCTCAGCTCTGTCAGCCCGTTCCAGCATTGCTCCATCTACCACTCACACCCCCTGGACAACTTCTCCACCGGATCACTGCTGAAAAGAACTTACCACTCACTCCTCCCTGGCGTCAACCTTCAATCCATCACAAGTAAGATCGTTCCAGCATTTTCGTCTCTCCATAATTCATCTACTCACCTGCCCTCTCCTCACCCTCAGAAGTCTCTGGTCTCCCACGTCGTCTTGTGCTCTGAGTCTCCTGCCGTTTCCCACTGCCCCGCTGTTCCTGTTGTTACGCCATACATTGCCATTGCCCGCTGCTGCCCGTTTCCGGAAACTTCTCCTCACCTTATCAATAAATTCATTATAATTGATCTCCTGAGAGTCCTCTGTTTTTGTGGGTCAGAAGCTTAAGCGTTATGACACATACTACAAAACAATGTTTAGGTAGGCCTGGTCTAAAATAAAAATAAAACACTGCCAGTGCTATCAAATATAAAACCAGGCTTTTACATTTCTCCTTTATCTGTGGAGTACAAAATCCTTTCATTTAGGGAACAATATCATTCTGTGGATGAGTAAGAGAGAGAAGTCTCAGTTGTGGGGAGAGGGTGCAGAGCTGCACCAGAGCAGCAGCATGGTTCCCTCTGCAATAAGAGTGTCCTGTGTGTGCAGCATACTTAACAACAGCAACGTTTTTGAGTTAGCAAGATAGCCTTCAAAACCTGTTTAGCAATCAATATAGATTTACCATCTAATTTAAAAAACAAAATTGTGCTTCAGCAAAGCTCCAAAGTCTTGCACCACTCCAAAAGCATAATTGGAGCCTGTGTAAATAGACACAGTTTTTCCTTCCACCAACTCACAAGCCTCTGTCAGAGCAACGAGTTCTGCTGAGTAGTGGTGTATTAATGGACCTCAGGACAAAACACGAGTCAGAACAGAAAGCAAACCCTTTAAAATTCAAACCTGCAACAGAATGGGAGGAGCCAAAAACATGCAAGATGAGATTATCAAAGGAGTGTCTTGTAACAAGTCAGACAGCTAGGCAGTCATGACATTCACCATCCTCCTCTTCTGAAGGTGGAACCGTGGCTGGATTTAAAGTAGTAAATTTTTTGACAGGGATTATAGGCATGTCCAATAAAACTAAATACCTGAGCCACTTTGCTGCTGATAATCAGAAGTTTTTGTTCCAGGAGGATGATAGAAACAAATAGTGGAAAAAAAACTTCATTGTTCTAGCAAACAATGTCACGTGACGCTGACAATGCTTTCTCAGCTGCAGCAAAAAAAACAGGTAAACCAGCTGCGACTGCATCTAGCTTAATAAACCACAAGTTGGAATTTGTCAATGTAAAAGTGCAACAAAACAAATGACATAAAACCAGAGTTTTCATCCACCATTTCAATAAATGGTTTCTTCAAAGTTTGGTAAAGCCAGCAGAGACACAGAGGACAAGACTGCTTTTAGCTAAGAAAGCTACTTCTGCCTCATAAATCCATGAAGTTTTGTTAACATCTGCCAGTCCCTGTCCGTGTATTAAAGCAGCCAACAAAGATTCTAGCACAGCATAGTTTGGATTGTGAGCTCTGCAGTAACCGGTCTATCCCAAACCATTATACAATTTGTTTGTTTGTGATTGGTTTTGGAATTTTTAAGACCGCTTCGACCCACTAAAATTACAACTTTCTGCAGTTTTGTGACAGAAAGTGACCCAAAAATGTGACTTCCTCCTTTGCAGACTGTATTTCAGAGTTTCAGACGTTATGACCTCTTCATAAAGATGTTTAAACAGTTTTAAGGTGTCCAGCAGTGATTAGCTGACTCAACACGAGGCAACCGACCATCAATATATTGCACAAGAACACTTCCAGGACTCAGAGTTAAATCATTCAAAGATTTAACATCGTGTTATAAAAGGTTGGACTTTTAGTGTAGGCTTGACAAAAGCCTACACTAAACTCAAAAGCAAACAATTACAGCCAGTCCTCGTTGACAGGTACAACGAAAAATCAGTTCACAATCAGTAATATATATTTTTTAAAGAAGAATTTGGCAATCTTGCAAAGTCTGCATCTGCAGACGGGGAATAATGTAGTCAAAAGAGATAGAAGTGTAAGAGCCGCTAAATCGTGTGAGCACAGATAACAGTCGAACATTGTCTTTTAAAAGTATTTGAGATGGAGACATTAACACGTATGGGAAATCCGTTTCCCTCCAAGCTGTGGCATGAACAAAAAGTTTAACAAACAACCTCTCATCCTTCCATTCCACATATTTAGATGTAGCCAACAAATTATCTAGCACCAAATGATAAAACTTTTTTTATACAAGAAACTGTCATGTCGGGTTTTAAATTCCTGACCCACATAAAACAGAGACTCTCAGGAGAACGGTTTACAATGATTTATTGAGGGAAGTGAAGTGAGAAGGGGAATCCGGCGGGGATCCTGCAGTTGGCAGCAAATGGCAGTGAGTGACAAGGAACGGGACACAGCACTGAGTGGCAGAAGTACACGGGGAAATCAGGAACACTTCGACGAGGGAGACCGGGAACCTCTGAGAGTGAGGACAGGCAAGGTGAGTGAAACAGATGATGGAGCGAGTAATGAAAAAAGGAACGATCTTACTTGGGTTGTGGATTTCTTGTGTCGCCAGGGGAATGTCCGGGGTGAGTTTCCGGCTGATGAAGGGATGTGGTCCGGGGGGTCTGACCAGCTGGTGAGGCACGCTGGGGCAGGCAGATCGAGCAGAACCAAGAGGAGTGGAGATCACCTGATGGAATGATGACCGGAGAGATTCTTGGAGGAGTTGGAGAATGGAGAAGTGAGTACAACCTGAGGTGAGACACAAGTGCTTTTAGAGGTGAGGGAAAAATCGTGAGGCACAACAACAGGAACACGGCTTGGGTCAAAATACATAGAATAGGGAAATACTACTACGAAGAAAACGACGATAATCACGAGGAAGCACTACGAACTAGCGATCCACCACCCCTCTTATACTGGCTCAGCTGATCAGCGCCAACCAGAAGCACCTGGGCAGGACGGAGCTCCAGCCTGGAAGAGAGCACTGGTGACCCCCCGTGGCCACCTGGAGAACAGAAAACTCGCCCTGACAGTAACCCCCCCCCCTCAAGGACCGCCACCCGGCGGTCCAGAAGACGAAGAAGATGCTTCAAAGTCATCCACCAAAGAAGGATCCAAAATGAAGGAACGGGGCACCCAGCAACGCTCCTCGGGACCGTAACCCTCCCAATCGCCGAGGTACTGATAACCACGACCTGGTCGACGGGAAGCCACGATCATCGGGACGTCGTAGGCCGGATGCCCATCAATGATACGGGCGGGCGGAGGGGTGTCGGCTGGAGGGCACAACGTACTGGTTCGGACCGGCTTAACTTGGGAGACGTGGAAAGTTTGATGGATCTTGAGAGTAGGGGGCAAACGAAGACGGACGGTGGAAGGACTCAGGACGGACTGGATGGTGTAAGGGCCGATTAACCGGGGGGAGAGTTTGCGGGAGACTGATTTAAGGGGGATATCTCGGGATGACAGCCACACCTGCTGACCAGGAGAATAGACGGGAGCTGGAATGCGTCTCCGGTCAGGACTCGTCGGCCGGGAACAGTGGAGGTTGGTACCCTAGGGAGATCTTGAAGGGGGACAAACCTGTGGCAGCAGAGACGTGGGAATTATGGGTGTACTCGACCCAGGGAAGGTGTTGGTTCCAGTCCATCTGGTGGGAGGATGTCAGGCACCGGAGAGCTGCCTCGATCTCCTGGTTAAGCCGCTCTGTCTGACCGTTGGACTGAGGGTGGTAACCCGATGTAAGGCTAGCCTTGGCCCCCAGCGCTGCACAAAAATGCTTCCAGACCTGGGAAGCAAACTGAGGGCCACGGTCAGACAGAACATCCACGGGAATGCCGTGCAACCGGAAGACGTGCTTAACCAGAAGTCGAGCAGTCTGGAACGCTGACGGGAGTTTGCGTAGGGGAACGAGGTGACAGGATTTGGAAAAGCGGTCGACTATGGTGAGGATTGTGGTCATGCCTTGGGCCGATTGGAAGGCCTGTGATGAAGTCGACCGCTATATGGGACCATGGACGTTTGGGGATAGGTAGTGGTTGCAGGAGACCGGAGGGAGGCTTATTGCTGGCTTTGTTTCTGGGGCAGGTGGGACAGGCTTGTACATATTCCGTGATGTCCTTGTGAAGGTTGGCCCACCAGAACCTGCGAGACACGAGGGCTATGGTCCGACTGGAACCGGGATGACAAAAGAAACGGGATGTGTGGAACCAATGAATTACTCGGGAACGAACGGCGGATGGAACATACTTGGTCTTCTGAGGAGGGGTCCGAGGGTCAGGTTCATGCTGGAGGGCATCCTTGACGATGCCCTCGATCTCCCAAGATACCAGACCAACCACGCAGTCAGAGGGAATGATGGGTGCAGGATTGGGAACGGAATCGTCCGGGGAGAACTGGCGGGAGAGGGCATCGGGTTTAATATTCTTGGAGCCAGGCCTGTAAGAAATGTAGAGGTTAAAATGCGAAAAGAAAAGGGACCAGCGGGACTGTCGGGGATTGAGGCGTTTAGCAGATTTGATGTACTCAAGATTCTTGTGGTCGGTCCAAACCTGTACCGGATGACTTGCACCCTCCAGCCAGTGACGCCACTCCTCGAGAGCCAACTTGATTGCCAGGAGTTCTCGGTCTCCCACGTCATAATTACGTTCAGCAGGGGATAGACGTCGGGAGAAGAAGGCACAGGGATGGAGCTTACTTTCCTCCTCTGACCTGTGGGAGAGAATGGCTCCGACTCCCAGGTCAGAAGCGTCAACCTCCAGGGTGAACTGACGTGATGTATCAGGTTGGATAAGGACTGGGGCTTGGGAAAACAGGGTCTTAATCTGGAAAAAAGCCTCCTCTGCTTGAGGGGTCCAACAATAAGGGATTTTAACTGAGGTTAAGGCAGTGAGTGGGGATACGGTCTGACTGCTGATAAAGCGGCGATAGAAGTTGGCGAAACCTAGGAACCTTTGAAGTTGACGTCTGGTATCGGGAGTGGGCCATTGATTAACTGCAAGGATCTTGGATGGGTTTGCTCGAATCTGCCTACCCTCGAAGTTGTAGTCGAGAAATGCGATGGATGTTTTGTGAAATTCGCATTTTTCGGCTTTCACATAAAGCCAATTTTGGAGAAGACGTTGAAGGACCTGACGGACGTGGGATTGGTGTTCGGTGGGGTCTCTGGCGAAAATGAGGATATCATCTAAATAAACAAAAACAAAAACATTAAGGAAATCACGGAGAACATCGTTTATGAGTGCTTGGAAAACTGAGGGAGCATTACATAAACCAAAAGGCATAACAAGGTATTCAAAATGTCCCAGGGGTTTCTTGAAGGCAGTCTTCCATTCGTCCCCCTGGCGAACACGGACGAGGTGATAGGCATTGCGGAGGTCCAGTTTAGTGAAAACAGTGGCTTGGTGTAGTGACTCGAATGCAGCAGTTATGAGTGGCAGAGGGTACCTGTTCTTTATGGTTATGTTGTTAAGCCCTCTGTAATCAATGCAGGGTTGGAGCGAACCATCCTTCTTGGAGACGAAGAAAAAGCCCGCCCCTACGGGAGAGGAAGAAGATCTTATGGAACTCACTTATATAGGTCTCCATCGATCCCGCTCCTTGCGTGAGATGTTAAATAGCCGGCTGGATGGCTATTGGGCTCCGGGAAGAAGGTCAATGGCGCAGTCGTAGGGTCTATGGGGAGGTAATGAACAGGCCTTACTTTTACTGAAAGCCTGTTTGAGGTCCAGGTACTCCTCAGGTATATTGCTGAGGTCCTGGGAATCGACGGAGACATCTTCCTGGGGCGGGCTAGGAGGAACGGCTGCCTGAAGGCAAGAGGAGAGACAGTTAGGAGACCAGGAGGTGATGGAGCAGTCTGACCAGTTTATGGTAGGGTTATGTGTACTGAGCCAGTCGAATCCCAGAATGATGTGAGGCTGGGAGGAAGAAAACACAAAGAATGACCTGCGTTCCTTGTGATTACCTGAGATGATTATTTCAAAAGGGTTCGTGACATGGGTAATCTGGGGAAGAGATCTGCTATCCAAAGCAGATACCTGGAGTGGAATGGTGAGTGGGGAAATAGACAACTGGAGCTAATCAACAAGGACCTGAGGGATAAGGGATTGTTCACAACCGGAATCTATCAAGACTGATAGACTTAGCGGTTTCTGGTTGTGAACAACGTTGACCGGAAGAAGAAGACGGGGCTGACTAGGACTAGGAAGTAAGTCCATCTGTTGCATAGCATTTACAGATGGACCCTCTCGGGGAGTGTCATCTCACCACGGGTAGGGCAATGGGCGATGTAATGGCCAGGCGTCCCGCAGTAAAGACACTCCCTCGACTGCAACCTCCGTTGCCGTTCCTCCGGGGCTAACCTGGTTCGTCCGACCTGCATCAGCTCCGGTCCCGCGGATGACGGCCTGCGGGGTTCATATCTGAGTGGGGTGTCTAGGTACTGAGCGGAAGGCCGACCAACTGTGGAAGCCCGACTAGCAGAGGTCCTGCGGCTTACCTTTAAACGGTCTCTTTCCCTCAGACGATCGTCAACACAGGCAGCCAGAGAGATATAATCCTCTAGCGAGGGAGGCTCATCAAGTAGCGCGAGTAATGAGAAAAGGAACGATCTTACTTGGGTTGTGGATTTCTCGTGTCGCCAGGGGAATGTCCGGGGTGAGTTTCCAGCTGATGAAGGGATGTGGTCCGGAGGGTCTGACCAGCTGGTGAAGCACGCTGGGGCAGGCAGATCGAGCAGAGCGAAGAGGAGTGGAGATCACCTGATGGAATGATGACCGGAGAGATTCTTGGAGGAGTTGGAAAATGGAGAAGTGAGTACAACCTGAGGTGAGACACAAGTGCTTTTAGAGGTGAGGGAAAAATCGTGAGGCACAACAACAGGAACACGGCTTGGGTCAAAATGCATAGACTAGGGAAAGACTACTACGAGCAAAACACCGATTATCACGAGGAAGCACTAGGAACTAGCGTGGCACTGAGACAAGAGTTTAAGGATGGTAACAAACACTCAGGCGACGAGTAGTTGATCCACCACCCGTCTTATACTGGCTCAGCTGATCAGCGCCAACCGGAAGCACCTGGGCAGGACGGAGTTCCAGCCTGGAAGAGAGCACTGGTGACCCCCCGTGGCCACCTGGAGAACTGAACAGAAAACTCACCCTGACAGAAACGTAATACAAAATGTCGTCTTAGTCAGAGTCCTCCGGAGTGTAAACTGTCAGTCTGTCATGGGTTGAGATGATATTTATATTAAATCTGCATATCCAATCTTAACCCATAAGATTTAAGGGACACAAGGGAGACCCCAAATAAACAAAAACAATGTTTCAACTGCACTCCCTGTGGAGTGGAACACTTAAGAGGAACTGAAAAGATCCCCCTAACTGTTTCACCTGAAGAAGAGACAGAGTAAAGATATGACACCCTCTGAGCTTTTGCTATTCTTTAAAACATTTAGCTAATAAAACAGAGTGGGTCGTCCCCGAATCAACAACAAAAGAAATTTCTTCACCCATCACGATCATAGAAAGCATAGACATTCTTTTAAAAACAGGGGTTTGTGTTTGGAGATGCATGCCAGATAAAACTGCTGTGGCACATTCTAAGTGTGTGAAAGCGTCTGTGAGCAAACTATGTGGATCAGTAAAAGCAGGTAACTTTTCCTCATTCAAACACAGGTGTAGAGGTATGTGTGTGTGTGTATGTGTGAAGCTTCACGCCCCTTGAAAGGTCCCTCCTCAATGAGGTTGGCCGGCGGATTCAGAATCCGATCCCCCACCTCTCAGTTCCAGAATCAGGCTGCTGCGGTTCTTCCGGGCCTTTAATCTTCCTGTGTGCTGATTGTCAATAATTGTGACATGAAAAAGGATGGAACCACTGTCCATGACCTCTGTGGTCACAAAAGGGAAATCTTCCATGCTCATCTCCACATAAATAGAAAACCAGGGCAGTGCTGTGTAGATCAGTGTCTCTTTTGTCAGTTTTCCTATTTCTGTCTCTCACCATTGCTGCTGTTCAGAGCATGTCAGTGGTATCAGCTCTGTCCTGGGAGTGACTGGGTCTGAGGAGAGTGGGGGATCTTCTCATAGTTTTCCACCCGTTGACTGGTCAGAGTGGCCTTGATGGCTGGGCTGGCCTTGGTCAGCAGGCCGTTGAAGTTTTCGCGGAGGGGGAAGGGAGTCCAGATCCAGTTCAGCCACCCGGAGGGCCTGCAGCTCTGCCTGTAATGGAGCATAGAGACAGGAGGGTGAAGCATTACAAGGTCTATATGTAGGTGTAACTGGGGATCACCAGCCGCAGAACTAGCATCGTCATGCCTGTTACCAACGTCCCCAGATACATTTTAAATCACCCCGCCATCTACTTCAGTTCAGAATTTTTCTTTACTTATAGCTGTTAAAAACCATTCATTTTAAAGAGTTTACTCATTTTCTTTTAATCTAAATTCGTTTTATTTATTTATTTTTTTTAACAAATATAGTTTCATTTTTCTTTTTCTTTTTTTTTCTTCATTCATCAGCTCTTTACCCTATTAAACTGCTTTACTCTTAGACTTCCACCCTGTGGAAAACCCAACATATCTACCTAAATCAAAGCACATTAACAATCATCTCCACCTTTTCCTTTCATTATTTTAAAAACCGCAGAGTCTGAAGAAGGAGACAGCCCTGATGCGTTCAAGGTTCAATGCGTTCAAGGTTCCGAAAACTTTTTTCTTTTTTTTTTTTACCCATTCTGGCTTCCTCCTTTATAAGTTGTACAAATTGCTGAAACCCCGAAAAATATGAAAAAGCAAAACCATTTGTTTTACTTTTTCGTATTGTTACCAATAATAACCTCCCTGAACCTCCCTTACAGGGTGAACTGGCCCTCAGCTGATGTCCTCCCTCTTCCAAGTCTGAAGCCTAGTCAATTAGTTAGGAAATGATTGTTAATGTGTAATAAAGATAATATATATTATAAAATTCAGAGCAACTTCTCACCCAGATATGTTTGCAGATCTATGGTCCGGATCTGATTGCCCAGAAGCCGCAGGCAGGGACTAGGACTACCCTTTGTTACCATAGGTGGACTGAGGATAATTTGAGTCCTCAGGCTGGCCAAGCGTCCTTATCCCTCCCTGCGGAGTTCCTCTGGCACTTCTGATCCCGTCCTGACGTCAAGTTTGTTGTGAATTTTTCTTATCAAAGTGGGAGTGAAGACAACTGATTAATAAGAGAAAGCCCGGACGTTTTCTTTATAAGTTTATTCAAAGACATACAGTGTTTGAAGACCCTGTCTTTGAGCAAGTCAAACAAGCAGAGCCCGGAACAGAATTTACAGACAGTATTTATACCAGTATGGGGAAGTTATCTCAACTACAAAGAGATTGGGTATATAACACCCAGACCCCCCTTGAGGTAAAACACTCAGGGAGTGTAACCATAAATTCTCCCTGTAATGGATTTATAGCCCATCCTCTTTAAATAACAAACGACACTAAGCACTCATATGAGGGGTGAAAAGAAGGTAAGAGCAACAACTAATTTTACCACAACACTCTTATAGCCCAAGCCCTAACAGAACAGTTACAGATTCCCATTACACCCCTTGATGTCCCTCTCAGCATCTCAGGCCTAGATGGTCGCCCCCTGCCTCAGATAACCCACATCACCAGCCCTCTGGAATTCATCGTTACCGGTAATCGCAAAGAACTCAGATCCTTTTTTGTTTTTTCATCCTCGCAACCAGATATCGTTCTCGGTTTTGACTGGCTAACCTCTCACAACCCCACAATAGACTGGTCAGAACGCTCCGCAACCTCCTGGTCATCAAACTGTCTCTCCTCCTGTCTCCAGGCTGCCGTTCCTCCTAGCCCGCCCCAGGAGGAGTTCTCCATCGATTCTCAGGACCTCAGCAACATCCCTGACGATTATCTGGATCTCAAGCAGGACTTCAATAAAAGTAAGTTCTGCTCACTACGACTGCGCCATAGACCTTCTCCCCTGAGTCCCCTGCCTTCTAGTTGACTCTTCAACATCTCACCCAAGGAACGAGAATCAATAAGTCAGTCGCCGCTGAAAAATTCAGGTCCTCCTCATCTCCCTTCGGGGCGGGCTTCTTCTTCGTCACAAAGAAGGATGATTTGCTCTGACCCTGCATTGATTTCCGTGGACTCAAGCAAATTACAATCAAAAACAGGAACCTTTTACCCCTAATCATTGCTGCCTTTGAGTCACTACAAAAATCTACAGTCTTCACCAAACTGGATCTCCGAAACGCCTACCATCTAGTCGCCATACGCCAGGGGGATGAGTGGAAAACCGCCTTCAAAACAACCGTAGGACATTTTGAATATCTCGTCATGCCATTTGATCTCTGTAAGCCCCCCCAGTATTTCAAGCTCTTATGAATTATGTTCTCTGTTACTTTTTGAATGTGTTTTATTTTGTATACCTTGACGATATCCTTATTTTTTCCAAAACCCTCTCTGAGCAGAAGTCCCACGTCCACCAAGTTCCTCAACGCCTCCTCCATAACGTCTTTATGTAAAAGCAGAACAATGCGAGTTCCACAAAACATCCATAGCCTTGCTTGGTTACATCTTTGAGGGCGGGCAGATCCGAGCTGATCCCACCAAGGTTCAAGTCGTAACTGAGTGACCCACTCCAGATTCTAGATGGCAATTCCAACATTTCCTTGTATTCGCCAATTTTTACCGCAGATCCATACACAACTACAGTGAGTCACTCTCCCCACTCACCACACTCACCTCAACCAAGACAACCTTTATCTGGACTCCCGAAGCCACCTCCACCAAGAGGACCTTTATCTTGACACCCGAAGCCAACAAAGCATTCAACGACCTAAAGACCTGTTTTTCTCAAGCTGCCATCCTCGTGCAACCCGACTCTTCACGACAGTTGTTCCTCGAAGTAGACGCCTCTGACCTGGGAGTTGGAGACGTCCTCTCCCAGAGATCAGAGGGGGATAACAAGCTGCACCCCTGCGTCTTCTTTTCCGACGTCTTTCTCCCGCTTAGAGGAACTACGACGTGGTAGAACGTGAATTCCTAGCCATACAACTGGCCCTCGAAGAACGCCGTCATTGGCTGGAGGGTGCTAATCATCTGGTGCTGGTCTGGACAGATCACAGGAACCTAGAGTACATCAAATCTGCCAAACATCTCCACCCTCGACAATCTCCCCTGTCATTGTTCTTCTCCCGCTTTAATATGTCCATTTCTTACAGACCCCGATCCAAGAACCTCAAGCCCGATGCCCTCACCCGCCAATTCTCACCCAACAAAACATCTTTCGAACCCCCTCCCATCGTTTCTCCGGACTTTGTGGTTGGCTTGGTATCCTGGGAGATCGAGGGGATCGTCAAGAACGCGCGACAACAGGAACCTGATACCAGGACAACACATAACAAGACCACGTATGTTCCCTCCCTAGTACGCTCTCGAATGATTCACTGGTTCCATACAGCACACTTCTCTTATCACCCTGGTTCCAGTCGCACCATTGCCCTGATATCCCACAGATTCTGGTGGCCCAATCTACATCAAAACATCCGTAACTATGTCCAAGCCTATCCTATCTCTTCCAGAAACAAATCAACCAATAAACCTCCACCCGGTCTCCTCCAACCCCTACAGATTCCAACACGCCCATGGTCCCATATCGCTGCAGACTTCATCACTGGTTTACCAGTTTCCCGAGGTATGACCTCCATCTTAACTATAATCGACCATTTTTCTAAGTCTTGTCACCTCATCCCTCTTCGCAAGTTGCCCTTTGCCTTTCAGACTGCCCGCCTCCTGGTGAAACATGTCTTCCGGCTCCAGAGCATCCCAGTAGAGATTCTGTCTGACTATGGCCCCCAGTTCACCTCCCAAGTGTGGAAGCATTTCTGCACTGCGCTGAGGGCCAAAGTAAGCCTCACGTCTGATTACCACCCTCAGACGAACGGTCAGACAGAACGACTAAACCAGGAGGTCGAGGCAGCTCTCCGTTGTCTAGGATCCACCCACCAGACTGACTGGAACCAGCACCTCCCCTGGATTGAATATGCCCACAATTCACACATCTCTGCCGCCACTGGTTTGTCCCCCGTTTGAGATATCCCTGGGGTATCAGCCGCCTGAGGATGAGAGGGCTAACTTGGTGACTTCTGTCCACCACCAAATTTGCCACATCGCATCTGTATGGAAACGTACCATCGCTGCTCTCCAATGTTCATCTCTCCAAAATTAAAAATGTCCTGATCGGAGACGCATCCCAGCTCCCACCTATTCCTCCGGTCTGCAGGTCTGGTTGTCGTCCCAGAATATCCCCTTCAAGTCTGTCTCCCGCAAGCTCTCTCCCCGTTACATTGGTCCCTACTTCATCGAGTCAGTCA
>JAVLVB010000278.1:1104265-1116744 GCA_032876305.1 Orestias chungarensis
GGGGGGGGGGGGGGGGGGGGGCTGTCAGGGTGAGTCCTTTTAGTGCTGTTCACAAGTTGTCCACGGGGGTCGCCTGAGCTCTCTGCTGAGCACCTTCTCCACCAGCTCAACCGCCAGGTGCGACAGATTGAGCTCATCAGCTGGGCAGTATAAGAGTAGCGGTGGATATACAACTCAGCGCCTGAGTATTAGTTTCCTACGGTAACCTCAAGCCCTCAGTGCCACATCTCTCGAGTATATTCTAGTATTATAGCTCTCTAGTTTAATGTTTCTTGTTTCCCCAGTTTTTTGTAGTTTAGTTTTCTATGTCCCAAGTTTTCTAGTTCTCCAGGTATTTATTTTGATACTTTGCTTTCCTTTTGTGTTCTCACCGTCTCCTGTGCTCCCCCCCAGGTTTCTACCATCTCAGTGCTCACTCAATCTCAAGATTCTCACCGGTCATACAATCCTCTGGTTTCACCACTCCTCTGGCTCAGCTCGGTCTACTCGCTCCAACAACTTCATCTGCCGTACTCACCCCCTGGACAACCTTCCACCTGGATCTGCCTAAAGGACTCACCACTCACTCCTCCTTCCATCTCAAAAGTAAGACCGTTCAAAATTGCTTCACGTTCTCCCTGCATCACCTCACTTGTTATACTTACCCCTCAGTTGGTCTTCGGTCTCCCACGTCGTTCCCGTCCTCTGCAGAAGTTCCCCGCTGAACTGTTCCATGTCTGCTGTCTCTGGTCCCCTCCCTGTCCGTCATCTGAGTTCTTGGATTCACACACAAACCATCTTTCAATAAACTCATATTATTGTACTGCAGAGAATCCTCTAATTTATGTGGGTCCGAAGCTTAAATACAATGACAGAATTAAGTTGATTTGAATACTTCCATTTTAAAAGCAAGACTCTGGTGTTTCAAAAAGAAAATTGAATCGTGAAACAAAGAAATCCATAAACATGTATTTTTATAAAGTCAGATGTAATTCCAGTGAATGACAATGAGAACCATTTTCTAAAAATGCAAATAGTAAAAAATGTTGCCGTCACTCTTGCACATAATCTAAAACCCATTACATTGTTGCTCTGAATGTGTTTTGGTTTGCTGTCCAGCTGAAGGTGAAATCCAGTGATTTGGATCTGCCACAGGATTTGTTTTCATCAATGTCTGTTATAAACTTGTTCAAAGCAGACCATTTGGTGTCTGCTTTGATTATAGTCAATTCACTTTGATCTTGACTTAATAGTTAATTTTTCTTTATGTTTACTTCCCAATTTCATTCTTTTCTTGTGTCATTTGGGCATTTGAGTTCAGCCTTCTTGAATTAATGTTTTTGATTTCTTTTTATTGTTCATATACGTTTCAGGCTGCCTGTGTTTTGCATTAGTAGTATTGATTTTTCTCCATTCCTCCATTCCCTTTAGGTGTTGCTTATTCTCTCACTGGCTCCCCCACGGCTCATGTCATTATTATACTCCTCTGTGTAAATATTGTTCTTGGGTTTTATTGTTCTCCACTGGTTCCTCTCTTATACTTCCCATTCTTCCCTGATGTTACATTGTACACATATCCATTCTAATCTATGTTTTTCATAAAATACTTGGCATTATATTCACCATGCGTTCTGATCTCCTCAAATCCTTAAAACTATGTGTTTTTGCACCATTTATTTTCCTGCTTGCCTTAACTGCTGAAAAAGCCTAAACTTAGCATGATAAACCCCCATATGTTACTATGAAGGAATTGAGTGGCATGAGTTATGCCATAGTGAGACAAACAGCAAACAAGACCTTTCCTAATCCAGAGTTAATAATTAGGTACCTTTTTTGGATATATTTTGAGTAGTTTCAAAGCTTAGGCACCTGAATTGAATTCCACGCCACAATTTTAATTCGTATTTTCAACACATAAAAATATGTTTATTTTACTTCCACATCAAAATAAAGCTTTGTGTTTATCCCAATATTAAAATACTGGGTTTGAAATTATAATTAGAAGCTTTGAGCTATGCAAACGTCTCCCTTATTTCACATACAGTACATAGCTTTATTAGGCAATGTACTGTAAACATGGATTTTTAACTGTTTAAAAGTGTGTGTTTTTTTTGAGGTACAAGATTGAAAGTGAAAGAGATATTTTTTGTAAAAATATGCCAATCCTCTAACCAGAACTATGACTTCAAACATATCATGCATAATAACAATGTTTAATTATATGTTTTGTGGTGGTCAACGTTTTAAAAAACATTTAATGATGATCTGAAACAGGTGTCAAACGTTCTGCAAACTTTTACATTGTTCTTTGCCACTCTTGTTGTCTTTACCTTTAACCTTGTGAGTAGGTTTTTTGTACACTTGACCACTTAACGCCACTTGCAGGTCTGGCGGAGCAAAAAACATTGTCTCTGGGCTGGCCTGGGGCTTTCATTTTAATGCAGGTGTTTGTTTTTTTTGTTTGTGTTTTTGTTTTTGATTTATTGTTTGCACTCCTATTAATAATCCAGGCTTTTTTTCTCCTTACATTTAATCATGTGCTTCATTGCATAATAGTCTTGCAAACCTTTTATTTTCCTTCTTTAATCATATGTGTTTTAGTGGATTACTTGGGGTTTTAGATGCCATGAAACCAGTAGAAATATAAGGATTACCAACCTTTTGTTAGAATTTTATGTGTTTGTAGATTGAAGAAGTATTGTACAAGGTGCATTGGATAAAAACGAATATATTTTTATAAAACATTATAAATGGACTGTGACACTTTAAACGGCTATAGTAACTTGCACTACGAATTCATTCATTCATTCATCCATTCATGCTGCTGCTATTCCAAACCCCCTACTCCCTTATATTCTGTATATTTTCAGTATATTTTGTGTTTACTACATTGTATTTTATTTTATTTTACTTTATTTTACTTTATTTTATCTATTTTAATATTAGCTATTGGGTGAAACTGGACCGTGAGAATACAATTTCGTTCCACATCATGTACCACATGTGTTGCGACTGACAATAAAGTCTCCTTGAATCCTTGAATCTCGCTCATTAAGTTCCCCCTGCTTCTCGTCTGATTCTCTGTGCTGGTGTTCTCTCTCTCTACCATCATTCTCCTTTGTTCCCGTGTAAGTTGTTTCCTTTATGGTTTTTCTCCTTGTTGCCTCCTGTTCCCCTCGCGTCACTTGTTGTGTTTATTTGTTTTTCTTGTTTAATTTCCCATTCAGTGTGTTTCCGTTGGTTTGTTTATTTCTATTGTTTTGTTTTTTCACATTTAGTGGTTTCTGCGTTTCGCTTCGATATCCGTTTGTTTACGTTCCAGTTCTTTTGCCTCGTATTCCCGTTTCCGTTCCTCTGTATCTGGTCTCTGTTTTGTATTCAGTTCAGTATTTACTCTCACACTAAATTATTATTACCTCTCGCAATTCCATCTCTGCTCGAGTCATTTGATCTAATACCTTACATTAAGATCAACCTAAATGATCACTATTCAGTTCAACAGTGAATCTTAACTTTACTCCACAGCTTTCAGTCAAATTGTTTATTCGAACACGATACCTTATCAAAAGATTATATTTAAGTGGGGACTCATAAACTAGAATAAAATTAAAGAGCAGTGTTTGGTTTGGGCCTTTTTTGAACATGGTTAACTGGTTATTTTTGAATAAACATTTATTATTTTAATGTTCATATTTTCTTTATTTTTAGATTAAGAAAAAATGAAGTATTATTAAACAAGCAGAACATGGTTTAGCATTGACAAATTTATGAGACATCAAAGGCACTTTACATTTATATGATTCCTTTTTTCTTCTCTTTAAGAATTCATGCCTTTCCTGTAACTCTGCCTTCTATTCTGAATCTAAGGCACTTATTTCACATTCAACCTTCTGATTTAACCCAAAAATACATTTCACGCAGATTTTGTCATGCTGCAAATTAATTTAACAATGATCACAGTGATAAAAGAAGCTGAATTTTTCGTCAAGAACGCATGTGATAGAATATATACCAAACATATTTTTCATTGTCTCAAACCATGGTGAAAAAAAGAGCTATTTTACTCAATTTCCGTATATCATCTTTGCAAACAAAATGGCATTAAAAGTTTTATTCAAAAATACACTAGACATGATGATTTGATGATTGCATCTTGTTTACAGAAGTGAAGGCATGAGTCTCAGCCAAAGTAATCAGAGATGTATAGTGAGGTTCTCACGTGACAGCTGACAACATTATGGACCTGATCCACCTCCATAATAGATACGGATTTGACACTTTATTTCCCAAATAATATTCTGGCTATGTGAAACATACTTCAAAAAATTTAATAACTTTTGTTGCACATCTGTCTTTTCAATTAAAGTAGAGGAAAAAAAGTGAAATCACTAGACATTGAGTAAAACTGATAGACTCACCATGTAATTTGTAATTCTAAAACAAACTTGAACATGTCTGATTCTGCAAGTGAATCTGCAATTACAAACAGCGCTTATACAGTTTAATGAGCTATTGTAGCTTTCTGATTGATGGAAAATTTGGGGCCAATGAGGGACCTGACAGTTGAGACAGTGGAGACAATCATAAAACTATAAGAGGGTAAATCAGCAAATAAATTGTTTTGGTAACTAAAATGGTGAGACGGAGGAGCTGTCCAGAGCTGGTGCTTAATTATAGAGTCAGTGTTGGCATGCAAGCACACACACACATGCATACACACACAAACATATCCAGAACCACTTACTTACTTTTTTTGTTGCAGCTTACACTGATCGTGGATGAACACGCGGTGTTCCTGCTTCAGTTAATATTTAATTTATCTTAAGCCTGTTATTTCCAGCTTCAAACATTTTCCCGGCTTTATTTTCAAGCAGGGTTTCTTCCGGTTTGTGGCGCACCGGGAGAGGGTCACATGATGATGTAGTGATGTCATCGGAACATACTGAGTGTTTTTTATTAAATTGAGTATTGTATTTTTGATTACAAGTTTAATTATTTTTATTATTGTATACTTTAAGAGTTTATTTGAACTAGAAGTAATTGCTTTGTTTTTTTTGCTTGTTTGGACTTTTTGTGGGTAAAGCCTGTGGCTTTAAAAGCAGGGCTCAGCTCCACAGGGGTCAGTCTGTGTCTAGACTCCTGAGAAGTCACGCTGAATGTGATGGACTCTGGCATTGAAGGTACTGCTGTTAGTCTGATTTTAAACCTGCCTTGGATGTCCTTTATATGTATTCTGCACCTGCCACCTTTTTCACCTGACAAAAATTAATAAATTTCACTAAAGTGACCTGTGGCCTTTGTTGTTGTCCAAGACATAATAAAACCCTGTCACAAATGGCTTTTAAACTTTAAGTCACTTCCAGTTAAATGTTCAATCAGTAGAAATGTATAGACAGTGGACCAAAGAAGACATCAAGGTTACTCCATCCTTCGCTCCTCCTCCTAGTCATGGACGTCAAGCCTAACCCACCCGTTCTTTTACATGTATGAATTATGATGTCAGCCTGAAAGATTTAGCATTTGTTGTGTCTCTTTAACTGTCTCTGTTGTTGATGTGGACTGTTTACCAGAGGAATGAATTCTGTATTAATGATAGTTGGAAAATTCACCTTCCTACAGTAAAACAGTTTTTAGATCTTAAACAGTTTTATGTAAAGTTTAGAGGATTTTAAATAGAACAGTTGGTTTGCTTAAAAATGTTAAATATATCTGACTAGTAGAATATTATCAAAGAGATCTCAGGTAAGTTCTTGAATTACCATTGAATATGTTTGAGTTAGACAGAAAACAAGTAGTCACAACTTCTGTCCCAGGATCACCGTCCTTTCCATACCAAATCTCCTGCTTTATCGCCCCCATACTGAAATAGCGTCCCGTGGGCCTTTTGTGGCCCTTTGGGTATCTATTAATGGCCCACGAGCTGTGTTGAAAAGTTATTTTTATATCTTTACAAAAAAATAAAATAAAATTTCAATAGTGCTGCCCACTTATATTTTGAAATTGCGCTCTGCGATCTCAATACGAGGCTGGGGGTTGCCTACATGGCAACAATAAACAGAAAGCACTACAGCCCTCCAAAACAGTGTTGCCAGATTGAGCGGTTTACCGCCCAATTGGGCGTTTTCATTTTGATTTTGAGAGTAAAAATTGCTTTGGGCGGGTGGAGATAATTTGGGCTGGCTTGAAGTCAGATTCTCTTCCCTGACCTTTCTCCATCACTTTCTCCTAGAGGTTGTCCGGGGCTGAACCTGTCCATCGTCGTTATCAGTGCTCTCCGTTTTATTCCCACCTCGGGAGTGTGCGGCTCCGCTCACACAGCAATGCGAGGATAGGAAAAAAACAAAAACAAAAAACCGCATATGTGGCTGGGTCACATGCACTATGTTCTAGCTCGAGTGGTAAGTCGCCTGACTTCCAATTGGAAGGTCATGGGTTCAAATCCAGGGCAAAACAGCATGCAGTGTGTGTCCTTAGGCAAGATCCTTTGCACCACTGCCTACCTGGTGCCCCAAAGTAGGCTGCCTTGGTGGGGTTTCACCAAAAAAAGCATTTCACTGCAGTTGTATTGTGTATGACCATGTATGTGACAAATAAAGATTGATTATTGTTATATATTAACTTGTACTGAAGTGTGTTCATGTTCACACAGTAAATATAACAATTTATTAATTGGGTGGGTTGTGCGATGTGGCGGTTTTTAAAAGTTTTTTTGGGCTGGAAAACCTCGACCCTATCTGGCCAAAATCGAGACAGTCACTCTCAGCAGCAGCTGCATGTTCGGCATGCTTCAAAAAATTTGGACAGCAAAAACTGCCAGTTCCAACCAAAGTGGACAGAAAGGTTTGCGTTTTTTCTACAACCGTCCAGCACTTGCCCTCTGTGCTTAATTTGTCAAGAAACTTTCGCGGCAATACAAATAAGCAATATGAAGCGACACTACGAATCAAAACACAAGCATTTTGAGGAGACATTTCCGCAAAACTCCGAGATCAGAACAAAATTAAATGCTCTTAAAACATCATATCAAAAATCCAACAGAATCCTCCACACTGGCCAAACAAACAAGAGGCCATTTCTAACATCAAAGAGGACATGTGAGAAATGTGAAATAGTTCTTCAGATGCATAGTTTGTTAAACAAAGCACAAGAAATAGGGTGCCTGAAGGCTATTTTGTTTAATCTTGAAGAAGGTTATGTTTGGTTTCGTTTAGTTATTTATTTTAACATACGCCCAAATTAAAATTATGTTTTTATTTTAGGTAATATTTTTGTTTTTAATAAAGAGGAAATGTTATGTTATAAATTATGTTATAAATGTTATACATATGTTATATTCTTATTATTTTGCATCTTCTTTTGGGAGGTGTCTGTCCCTCTGTCTGTTACTGATGACTCATTGGTCTTTTAATTAAGCAGTGAGTGAAGCAGTTTTATAACATTCAACAAAAACTCTAGTAGTATATCAAACCTGTTACTAACCAAACTAGGGGTTTTTACTGATTTGATTAGTTTGCGCCGGCAGCAACAAATGTATCACAATTTGACCATTTTGTGCCAAGTCTTGCTGAAATCATTTCCAAGCAGCTGAATTTCCAACCAGGTGATTGGCTTGCAATCCCGTGACACAAAACAGTTCCATCAATCAATTGGTTCAAATTCGACTGATGTACCAACTGAAGCATGTTCAAAAGTGATAAGTCAAAATCTAATTTGGTGCAATATGTTTCCCAGCTGCCTAGCAGTCAACAAGATGCCATTTGAATGAGCACTTCTGGGGGTGACTTGGATTTGATAAATGTGTTGCTGACACCCTTTTCTTTGGAAGGATCCCGTTGACACAACAGCCTATTAGCATGACAGGAGAAGGATTGACGGGCTGTCTATAAGAGCTGTCAGAACTTGATCTGTTGCCTCAGTGGTAGGAGCAATATATTAGAGGATACATTCTATATTGTGTGTAAGGCTATGCCTTCATTAATGCAAACTCTTTCATGTGTTTAGAATTTATATACAGTTTACCAAACCAACGTTAAAAATTATGGATAATTTGAAAACTGCATATGTGTGTCCTAACCGAAATAATTGCTAATAGATCTCTGGTAAATAAATGAATGGTCTTCTCTATTACTGCATTTACTACAATGGCAGAACTTGACTTTTTAATGGTACGGGTAATATTGAAGGAAAAGAAACATTTTCACCAACATTTTGGAAGGATTAAATCCTGTAATTTGACTCCAATGGTTAATTGTAAGTGCACACAATTTACAAAATGCAAATATTTGTTTTCGCACATAATGTTTTGTTTAAGAAAAAAAACGGAGGGAACTCTTTAGACTTAGCTCAATAGAAACATGGTTACTCATCCTCAGCAACAGCTGAATAGAATAGCATAGTACCTCAGGCATCTGTTGCCTCTGTTGAACCGGGACTCTCTGCAGGTGTAGAAGCTATCTCCTTCTATACCTTTTAACAGTTTCACCCACATATTTCCCTGTATCTTTTTCCTCAATCTTTAATGTCTCCAAGTCCATACAATTCTTAATAAGCCCTAAAGCAATTACTATGTTGCAATTAAGTGTTGAAATGTTACTGCTATGTGTTCGGTGCCGACGCGAGTGCCTACCACCTCCAGTAGCTCCGTCTCTATTGTGTTTTTTTGTGAGATTTTCTTTATTTTCCTTATTTTTTTATTGTCTCTGTGCTTCTACACACATCTGTTGTGCATCTTATTTATATCCTAAGGATATTTTTTATCCTAAATATGCTGGGCAGCGAGGAATATCGTTTTTATTCCTGTGAACAACTGCTGGCCCTCCGACCCATGGGACGTAGCAGCATTGTCCAAACAATCCCGGGGGAGCTGAGGCGGAAGTACTGAGGCTGCAGGGCTGGAGCTCAGCTAAAGGCTAAGCTAAAGGCTAGGAGGACGGAGAAGCGGTGGAGGTACAAACCCTCTATTCCGACGGTGGTTATGGCGAATGTAAACTCACTGACCTACAAAACTGGCGAGCTGGCAAGTAGAGGCTCTACAGAGAATGTAACCTGCTGTTTTTCATCGCGACCTGGCTCACCCCTGACACCGCGGATGCTAACGTGGAGCTCCCCGGATTCTCTACAGTGAGGGTGGACAGAGACCCGACACTAAGCGGGAAGCGCAAAGGAGGAGGGCTCGCGCTTTTCATTAACAGCAGATGGTGGAACCCTGGACATGTCAACGCCAAGGAGGTTATCTGCTGTCGGGACATTGAACTGTTAGCGGTGATTCTCCGACCGTATTATATGCCGCGGGAGCTCTCGCACGCCATTTTCGTCTGTGTTTACATTCGGCCTCGGGCGGACAAGCAGGCGGCGTGTGACGTCATTCAGTCCACCGTCGCAGCGCTACGACCTGCTGTATGCTATCTATCTATCTATCTATCTATCTATCTATCTATCTATCTATCTATCTATCTATCTATCTATCTATCTATCTATCTATCTATCTATCTATCTATCTATCTATCTAGTGAAGTCCTTTATGTATATATAAAGTGTATATATGTATTTATTTATGCATTAATGTAAGTGTAAAAAAATAGTAAAACTTGTAATTCTCCAGTTGTGAAATAGTTTTTTTTTTCTTGGAAAGACAAAAGCAGATGTGGAAATGGTTTGTTGAAGAACGATGTCTGTATTCCAAAAAGATGTGGTTACAGGGTTGAAGGCAGCTGAACATGGCAAGCAACAGGTGGTACAAACACTGGGAATGTCAGCACAGGGAAGGAAACAGAAGGGCAAGAAGGTGCCACAAAATAAACTGAGGATCACAGTTCAAGACGGAGTTCCTTCTCAAACCGGATTAGGCTGTCTTCTCTACCTCTACAAGATGGCGGCGCACGGTAGTGCAGCGGCTTCTCACGCTCCTAAGTAACACCCTGTTTTAAATTGTTTTTATGTCGGTTCCGAGCCCAAATTCATGCGCCTCATGCGTATGAGTTATGGCAGGGCTAAACTTTGCATGTTTAAGGACAGTTTGGTCAGTACAAATCTGGAAAATAAAATCCGAGCAACGCTAGGCAAACTACAGCTCCTCCATACTTTGGCTTGGAGGAGCAGAGCGCTGGAGACAAAGGGCCGGCGGAGGCGATGCAAGCGGCGGCAGAAGAGGGGGAAGTGCGGCGGTGTGCTAGCCAGGCTAAAGGCTAATACTAATCAACCCCCGATTCCGTCACTTTTTCTGTCCAACGTCCGCTCTTTGGACTACAAGCTGGACCTGCTGCGGCTGAGGATCAGTGTTTGTGAGGAGATGAGGAACTGCACGGTGATTTGTCTCAGAGAAATCTGGCTGAACGACACCATGCTGGACTCAGCCTTCCAACTCGCCGGCCGGCAGCTCTTCCGACCGGACCGCAACCAGCTCTCCGGGAAAGTCCGCGCGGGCGGACTGTGCGTTTATCAACAAAGGTTGGTGCTCAAACTACGTGTTGGAAAACAACCACTGCACTGAGGCGATAGAACAGCTGACTGTTAAGTGCAGACCTCACTATCTGTCTCGGGAGTTTATGCCTGTGTTCGTTATTGCTGTTTACATAGCGCCAGATGCAAATGCTAACATCGCGCTGAAGGAGCTACATAAAAAAATCAGCTCACTTCAGAACAAGCAACCGGAGGCATTTTAAATGGTAGCGGGGGATTTTAACCACGTAGAACTGATGAACAGCCTGCCGAGGTTTAAACAGAATGTGAACATTCCAACACGTGGACATAACACGCTGGACCGTGTTTACACCAACCTAAGAGATGCATACAAAGCCTTCCCCAGCCTCCACCTCGGGCTCTCCGACCACATCTCCGTCATGCTGGTGCCTGCTTACCATCCACCGCTGCGACGGTCCAGACCCCCACAGTGTGGCCCAGTGACGCCGACGCCGTGCTGCAGGACTGCTTCGGCTGCACAGACTGGCAGGTCTTCAGGGAGGCTGCTGAGTACGAGGGGGAGCAGGACCTGGAGGACTACACATCTGCTGTTCTGGGGTATATCAGCAAGTGTGTGGAGGATTTCACCACCACCAAGACTGTGAGTTGCCACCCGAACCTGAAACCCTGGCTGAATGCAGAGGTGCGTTCTCTGCGGAAAGCCAGGGATGCTGCTTTCAGGTCTGGTGACTAACAAGAGCTCAGGAGGTCAAGAAGAGAGCTTACTGCAGGAGTTAAGAGGGCAAAAGCCGCATATGCTCAGAAAATCCAGGGACACTTTTCCTGCCAGGATCCACAGAGCATGTGGAAGGGCATCAAGTACATTACAGACAGTAAATCTAAAGCTGCACATTGCCCCAAAGACCCCTCCCTGCCTGAGGCTGTCAACCAATTCTACGCCCGTTTTGAGAACCCAGACACCCTCCACAGCACCAGACTCACACCTTCATCAGGAGAAGAGCCCCTCAGTGTGACTCCAGGAGAAGTAAGGAGGACGCTGAAGAGGATCAACCCCCGGAAAGCTGCTGGCCCGTACAACATCCCAGGACGGGTGCTGAGAGTTTGTGCGGTCTCCTGGAAGCTTCTCCTGTCTCCTGCCTTCGCCAGGCATGGGGACTATGGTCGGGTGCAGAGGACCGTCCTCAGTTGGGACTGCTCTTTGGCGCCGTCCTGCCGGTCGGCATCTAAATCTTCGTGCTTCATGTCGTCCTGCCGGACAACCTCCAAGTCTTCGTGCCTCTGGTTGTCGTCCTGTCGGACGACATCAAAGTCTTCGTGGTTTCTGCTGTCCTCCTGCCGGACGAACTCCAGTTCTTCGTGGTTCCTGCCGAAACCGTCCTGTTTGGCGACCTCCAAGTATTCGTGGTTCTCGTCGTCCTGCCGGGCAACCTCCAGAACTTCCTGATTCCTGCCGTCGTCCTGTCGGACGAACTCAAACTCATCGCGATTCCTGTCATCATGCTGTTGGGCGACCTCCAGGTCTTAGGGGTTCGTGCTGTCGTCCTGCCGGGCAACCTCCAGATTTTAGTGGTTCCTTCCGCAGTCGTCCTGTCGGGCGCCCTCCAGATCTTCATGGTTCCTGCCGTCGTCCTGTTGGGCGACCTCCAAGTCATCGTGCCTCCTGTCGTCGTCCTCCTGGAAGACCTCCAAGTCTTCTTGCCTCCTGTCGTTGTCCTGGCGGACGACCTCCAAGTACTCGTGCCTCCTGTCGTTGTCCTGCCAACGACCTCCAAGTCTTCGTGCCTCTAGTTGTCATCCTGGCGGATGCCCTACAGGTCTTTGTGCCTCAAGTCGTCGTCCTATCGGACAACCTCCAGATCTTCATTCTTCCTGTTGTCATCCTATCTGACGACCCCCGGTTCTTAGTGCCACCTGTCGTCCTGTCGGACAACCTCCGGATCTTCGTGCCACCTGTCGTCCTGTCGGATGAGCTCCGGATCTTTGTGCCACCTATCGTCGTAGTCCTGTCGGACAACCTCCGGATCTTTGTGCCTCCTGTCGTCCTCCGGAGCTTCGTGCCTTCCGTCGTCCTCCGGGACGCC
>JAVLVB010000278.1:1116844-1135721 GCA_032876305.1 Orestias chungarensis
GGGGGGGGGGGGGGGGGTACTGTCATGATATGTTTTTTTGTTCCCTGTTAGTTTGCTGTTTAATTTGTTGTAGTTGCTTTTTGTGTGTGTATGTTCTTGAGGACTGCTGACTGTATTGGCTACCCTTTGTATTTATCTATAACATCTCTTCTAGATTTGACACTTGTACTGTTAAACTTAATCGTGCATTACTTGAGAAACAAAACATATTGATTCTGATTCTGCTTCCAATTACTCACCAAGCATTACATATGCCGTATGCAAAAACAGTTTTATGTAAACATCAATTTACTTTAAGCAGACTGATTCTTTAGGAAACCCCAAAAACATAAAGGAGGCTGATTTAACTACCCTATTAGTGGCCTGCAGCCATTGTTCCATGGCTCAGGGTGTTGTCATGTTTTGCCCCTACTAATTCATATCGTTAGTGCTTTTTGTTTGAGTCTGTTGTATCAGTACAATTGGGAGAGATAAAGAAGAATGGACAGTCCGGGTATTCTTTTTGTATCAGCATCAATCTCCACAACAACAGCACTTTTAAAATGTGTTTTGAACACTCTGTTTTTTTAAATTTGAAAACATATTTAAATGTTAATTTAGGAAACCAAAACCTCACAGCTTAATAAATGGAGCCCTAGCTGACTCCGGTTGTTTGAAGATAATGAGACAAAAGAAAGTCACATGAAAGCTAAGACGAGGAAATATGACCAAGCGTATATAGATCTTGGCTTCACTCTGACAACAGTAGGAGAAGAGCAAAGACCGGTGTGTTTACTGTGTCTAAAAATGCTGGCAGCGGACAGTATGAAGCCAAATAAAGTAAGGCGCCCAGTCACGCTGATAAGCCGCTGGAGTTTTTTCAGCAAAAACGTGTCGAATATTGCCAACAATCCTCCCGTTTTGTGAATGCTACTTCACTAAACCAGAGAGCACTGTTAGCATCATATAAGGTGGCGTAAAAAAATTGCTCAGAGCAGAACAAAAACACATATCATGAGAGTACCTCCCCATACGGCAGATACCAGACGCTTAAAACGGCACAAGAAAAGAAAAAACCAAGTTCGGGTGGGAAAAGGGGGATGGCCTCAAAAGGAGGGCTAGAACAGAAAAACCCTAAAGAACAAAAAACAACCCTGCAGAAGCAAATAAAACGGCTAAGAAAAACAAAAATTCCAAAACCAAACAAAAAACCAAACCCATCACGAGTGGAATAATGACCAAAAGAAATAACAGAACCCAAACCAACAGAAAACAACTAAAGGACATAGTTTACCGAAGGCTGTCCAGGACGGCGGCGAGAGTCCAGCGAAGGCCGTCCAGGAAGACGGCGAGCGTACAGCAAAGGCCGTCCAGGAGGACGGGGAGCGACCAGAAGCTCCGGATGGCGTCCCAGGGGACGACGGAAGGCGCAAAGCTCCGTAAGACGTCCCAGAGGACGACGGAAGCCACGAAGGTCGTCCAGAAACTATGGAGGGCATCCCGGAGGGCGACAGAAGACACGAAGGTCCGGAGGACGTTCCGGCGGGCGACGGAAGCCCCGAAGCTCGTCCAGAAGCTTCAGAGGGCGTCCCAGAGGAAGACGAAAGGCACGAAGTTCCGATGGAAGTTCCGGAGGACGACAGGAGACACGAAGATCCGGAGGTTGTCTAACAGGACGACGACGACAGGTGGCACGAAGATCCGGAGGTCCTCTGACAGGGGGCATGTAGATCTGGAGGCCGTCCGATAGGACGACGACAAGAAGCACGAAGGTCTGGACGTCGTCTGATAGGACGACGACTAGAGGCACGCAGACTTGGAGGTCGTCCGGCAGGACGACGACTAGAGGCACGAAGAGTTGGAGGTCGTCCGGCAGGACGATGACAGGAGGCACGAATACTTGGAGGTTGCCCAATAGGACGACGTCGGCAAGAACCATGAAGATCTGGAGGTGGCCCGGCAGGACGACAGCAGGAACCACGAAGACCTGGAGGTCGACAGACACGACGACAGCAGGAACCATGAAGATCTGGATGTCGCACAATAGGACGACGACAGGAACCATAAAGACTTGGAGGTCGTCTGACAGGACGACGGCAAGAACCACTAAGATCTGGAGGTTTCCCGGCAGGACAACGAGTAGAGGCAAAAAGACTTGGAGGTGGTCCTGCAGGACGACAGGAAGCACAAAGATCTAGAGGCTGACCGGCAGGACACCGCCAAAGTGCAGTTCCAACTGTGGATGGTCCTCTGCGGCGGACCACAGTCCCTGTGCCTGGCGAAGGCAGGAGACAGGAGAAGCTTCAAGGAGACCGCTGACGTTGGAGAGTCCTCGGCGAAGGTTGTTGATGGCGGCGGCACAGCAGACGGCGGCAACAGAGCGCTCCAGATGAAGACCGCGGACGGCGCCGACAGAGCGCTTCCGACGAAGGCCGTATACACTACGTAAATGTAGGAGCTAGAGGCGGGTCATCCCGGACCTCTTCCTTAACAGCAGGAGCTAGAGGTGGGTCGCGCCGGACCTCCTCCATAATCGCAGGAGCTGAAGGCGGGCCGTGCCGGACCCCCTCCGTAATCGCCGGTGCTAGAGTTGGGTCACAGCAAACCCCCTAAATAAGCGGCTCAAAATCTCCGTCAGAAGCCAGCTGGTCCATAGCTGTCTCTGGAGGTGGAAGGCCAGTCTCATTCGGAGGCTCTGCCCATGTACCAGTCTCATCCTGGAGCATGAGCTCTGCAGCTGGCTCCTCCTGGATCGTGAGCTCTGCAGCCGGCTCCTCCTGGAGCGCAATCTCTGCAGCTGGCTCCTCCTGGAACGCGAGCTCTGCCGTTGGCTCCTCCTGGAGCGAGAGCTCTGCCGTTGGCTCCTCCTAGAGCGAGAGCCCTGTGGCACGCTCCTCCTGGAGCGAGGGGTCTGCCGCTGTCTCCTCCTGGGGCTAGGGCTCTGCCACTGGCTCCTCCTGGAGCGAGAGCTCTGTAATAGTTCCAGGAAGCTTAGACTTAAGTTGAGGCCAAAACCAGGGAAATAAATCCTTGCTGTCTACATAAAAGAAATGTTTTAGATTGTCCTCCGTGACTGCTGGAGGATTGAGAGGCTAGGAAACAGACGGAGAAACTAAAGAAGGAGACACGGTGGAAGGAGGGGCTGCTCTTGCTGCTAAATCTCTGTCTCTGGCTTTTCGGGCTAGTTTAATTACACAGTGTGTCTGCGAACTTAAGAAATGATTCATAATCTGTCATGTCTGGGTCCTGGGTGAACCTGGGTGAAATCAAAATCCGCTGTGAGGGGACCTAAATAGGGACACTCATAAATAACATCAGTAGAGGGCGGTAGAGACGGAGGACGGTGAGGAACAGGAGACTGGAGATGAAGAAGACGACACAGAAGTGAAAACGGGCTCGGAGCTCACCGGTGTTGGTCCCACGCCCCCTGCTGAAAACTCGGAAAGAGCAGGGGCGTCGGCGAGCACAATCACCGGCGAGCGCCGTTTCTTGCGGCGGATCGAACGTGAAGAGGGCATGACGGAAGGCGGAAAAGCGGAACTACAGACCGGGGATGGTGAATCTCTACTCTAGTTGATCTGGCTGGATTGTTCTGGTGTGTGGGGATCTATGACTCGAGCAGAGGTGGAATTGCAGGAATAAATCCCTTAGTTTTGGGGAACAATAATGAACATAAATGGAAACGGGCAAGCGGAAACGGAGCAGGAACAACAAAGAGACGGAAAGTAAAAAAACAGAACTGAGACGCGGAACGTAAACAAACACACAACTGAAGCGAGTCGTGTGGACTACAAACATGAAAAAACAAAACAATCAAAATAAACAAATCAGCTAAAGAAGAAGGGAAGGGGGAAATTAACTAACAGACAAAATAACAACAATAATAATCAAAAGGAAGGAAATAAACTGAGACAGAGAACTGGGGAAAAAAGGTGTGGGAGGAAGCACGGGAAAACGGAGACTACAGGAAAACAAAAACCAAAGTAAATACCAGGACGGCACGAGGGGAGAATAAAGATGGAGAAGAGCCAGGACAGAGAATCAGTGAGCAAGAGGGGAAGGTTTACTGGGAGACGTGGAGGAACAAGCAAGAGATGCCGCAGAGAGACGAGGAGGGAATCAGATGATCCAGCGGTGATTGAATGATTTAACCAGGCTTAAATAGTGAGGAGCAGGAGGTCGAGTGGTGGAGATGATGATTGGATAATTGCAAACAGATGTGAGTGATAATGATTAGAGAAAACACAGAAATAAGAGGGACAGAGCACGGGAAACTAGAGAACACAGAATATAACAAAAACAAAGACTAAACCAAAATAGAAAATAACCTAAATAAAACAATAACTAATGATAACAAAGTAAAACAAAGCAACTACAACAAATTAAACAGGAAACTAACAGGGAACAAAAACACATATGACAAGCACCAGACATCACATGTGTAATCTATACATATAAGGATGAAGGACTGATGGTTTATGTCATGGCTTAGTAGCACTGCCTTGAGGGCATCAGAATATATTCCTCCGAAAACATATGGTGTGTCTATGTGTGGAAGTTGGGGGGTGGAGGGGGTGGCTGTTGGCAGCTTCGTCCCCCCCTCAGTTGAAAAAACCTATCTGCACCCCTGGCCACAGTCTAGCTGTATTAAAGCTAACATTTCACATCAACAGCCTGGGAGGTCAGTATTGTAAAAAACAGTGGACACAATACCTGATCCTTGCAATACCCCCACATCATTAGGTCATAAATCACATTAAACCCCAATACCCATTACAGTGTCTGTTGAAATAGAGCAGGTTATATCTGCACCCAGGGGTGCAACTACATATTTTTGAGGTGGATGCAAACATGTCACACCGGCGCCCCCCAACAAACTTGTACAAGTGAGCTAAAGAGCCACTTTTATTAGCCTGTGTCTAGAACTGCCTTTGGGCTGCAGGTCTGAGGCAGTTTGTTAGCATGTTTTCCTTTATTCTTACAGCTTAATAGGAAGCGTTATCCAAACTGGCAACCCACATTAATAATCCTAACAAACGAATTTAATGTTCCCTTCACAATATTTATTTATTTACTATTACCCCCCTTCCTGCCACCGCTATTGTATCATTTAGCTTTCCTCCCTTAGCCATGTACTTAGAAAGTACAGTAGTCATATTATCGAATTGTTTTATGTTACATATTATATCAGGTGATAAATTCAATCAAAAGCAAATCAGAAGTTTAATAAAGTACTAACATATAGTAGTAGTGGCACTCTGTGCTCAACATTTTCTACAGCGGAAATATGAAATCCTACCAGCCTGGAGTCCATGTCAGAGTTTTAACATTTAATATGACATTTAAATTGTAACATTCCGTGACTTTGCACTTGCCCAATTGTCAACTTTAGCATTAAATGAAATAGACCATTCCACACCGTTTTCAATAGAGATAACTCCTAACTGGGAAAAGCAATCATTGCTCATATTTGAATAAAGGTACATTTTGATGAGCTTTAGTTAGTATTTTTGTAATAGAGTAACCAATCTCTTTCAACGTTCTCTTCATTAAACAGTAAACAAAAACAGTATGCTTTGGAAAAATACCAGTTACTCTTCTCTGATGTTGGATATGTGCCATCAGAAACTTTCTGTGGGACATTTTCAACCACGTACTGCCTAAATGTGTCCTCCATTTTGTGTGGTAAAGGGCATTCAGATGGATCTTCTGAATAAAGTCTTGCCTCAACCCTCTCCGCAGCTTTGTGGACCTCTTCTTCATCATCTTGACCTCTCTGCTTCTCTCCCTCTTCATCATCTGCACCTTTCTGTTCCACATTCTCCTTTGTGGTGATTGACTCACCAAGTCTGCCTGCACTAATTTTCCCCCCAAAAAACACAATGAAAGATGGTCATCAGAAATTCAAACCATCATGGTATTTAGGTTTTTGTTGCCTCGCTAATGTAATTATTCCAACCTGATGTCATCACTTGTCTCTTCTATCACTGACCTTATGTCTGCCTCTTTCAACCCTAGTCTGTGGCATTCTCCACTAAGTCATATGGACAAAACAGCATTACATATTAGTTGTAAAAATTACAGATCTTAATCCAGTTTTTTAAAATAATGTTTAAACATTTTTGCTTGGGATTAAGTAGCTGTTCCTTTACTACCACCTAATATTAGACCAACCTGTTACCTTCCCCTGTCTGTCCTGCTTCTTCCTCTGTCATCTTCTCTGCTTTCTCACCATTCTCACAGCTGAATTACATTAACTTTGTATTAAGTAAGTTTAAAATATACAGCAGTAGAAACACAATAAAATCAATCTTCAAATTTAAATGATCTCCTTCTTGGATACAAGAGGTGAGGGGTGAGTCATTCCAGTGTATCCAGGGGTTGGTTGTCCAGGGGGGGAGCACAGCAGATGGACATTGGTGGAGCAAACAGACCGAGTTGAACCAGGGGAGCAGAGAAACCAGAGAGTTTAACGGTGGGAATCTTGAACAGTTTGTATACTGGTGATGATGGGAACCTGGGTGGAGCACAGGAGATGATAAGGGGCAAAAACAAAGTAACAAAATAAAAAAATAGTGACTACAAAAATTAGAAAACTTGAAGGATCAAAAAGGGCAATTGGACAAACTTGAGAAACTAAAACTAGATGACAAAATAAACATTTAACTTGAGAGCAAAATCAATAGAGAGTAACTTAAATTAGCACTGAGAGCAAGAGGGTTACCAGAAGCAACTAATACTCAGGCGATGAGTTACTGATCCACCGCTCCTTTTAAACTGGTCCAGCTCGTCATCGCCAAATAGATGCACCTGCCCAGGTGAGCAGATGCATCAGTTCTCCCTTTTCCTTTTACCTTTTGGCGACCCTCAGTGGACAACCTGAAAAGTTCACTGAAAGACCCAACTTGAAAAACAGTTACTGACAGGAAATTGCATCTGATCTGACCTATCAGATACATCACAACACCACTTTAGTGATATTGAATAAGACATTTAAACACAAGTGTCCCCCTGCCGAAAAAGGTTGGTACCATGGGTCACCAACCCTTTTGAGTCTAACGGCTATAGTGACACTGGACTAATTTGTCTTATACACACATAAACATGTACAACTCATCTTTAATTAAATAATCAATAATAATAAATATACATATGACTGAATAAATTTCAGAGGGCTAAGCGTTGGACAATAGCTGGGCACTGGCGCCACTACAATTTAGCTTTCCTATGTTACTATTTCCTGGTTTTATTTCTGTCGTTCTTACACTTAGTGTGTGGATATGTGTGTGACAGGCGTTTGTTTCTGATATTCATAGAAATACCAAACAAATCACGTCCCTTATTGGTTCAATAGGGAGGCAATATTTAACAGCCAAATATGGGATGATTCCGTATTAAACTAGCTTTAGCTAACCTGAATATTTACAACCTTCTTGTCCTGTTGTGGATACACTGACGGTATTTACCCACTATCTTTCAACCACATTGAAAGCCTTTTTTTTTATCCCGCCAACATCTTAATCCTTCTCCCTTTTCCTTTTTCTGTTTGGCGCCCTGGATAGCTTTTTTCAAGTGCACTATGAGGGGTAGTTTAAGATTAAAAAAAATAAATAAAAAAAATGCGCCTGACTGTGATCCTTATGGTGCGTTCCCACTGAAAGCGTCTGTGGTCGCTCTGATTGCGTCGCTTTCCGATGGCTGTCAGGAAAAACGCGAAGCGTCCAAAGTGCCGCAATCAAAGCGCCATGACCAAAGAGAGGGGCCTCCAGCAACATATAAACCAATCTATTCATCGTGTCACCTATTGTTAAAATCGTAGATAAGCGTATCGTTTTCATTTATTTACATGTTGCCATAGAAACCTACAACTCACCACACACGCCAACGAGGTCTGAAACCTTCCTCGAAGCATCATTTTTCTTTTTACAATCTCGGTATATAAATAAGGTGGGGTCGTACAATTCTGGGAAACCAGACACTGCAATTATTAATTTTTCCTCCATTGTCCCTTTCAACTCTTTTCTCTCTTTATGTCATGATCTATGTTTTGGTTTAGGTTCTGTTTCTTCCTGTGTGTGTGTGTTGTGTGTATGTGTCTTCACTCATCTTTCATTCTCAGCTGTCATCGATCATCTAATCATCTTCTCCACCAATCACACCCTGGTTCCTCAGTATTTAAGCCACATGCAATCATTCACTCACCGCTGGATCGTCTGTTGTTATTTCCTGTAGTTTTGCCTTCTCGTCTCTCTGCGTCATCTCCTGTGTTCTTTCACTGTGATCCTTCCCTGAGGTCTTTCTCTGATGTCCTTCTCGTCTCGCTCCAGAGTTTCTCGCCCTACGTCTCCTGTAAGTCTCTTGCTCGCTAAGTTCTCTGTCCTGGCTCTTTATCTTGGTCCCCTGTTCTCATCCCGTGTTCTCTGTTTGTCTCACTTCCTGTAGTCCCCGGGTTTCCTTGTCTCTTCCCCGTCGTATAGTTGTTAGTTTCATTGTGTCAGTTTATTTCCTCCCTTCACGTATTTATTAGTTGTGTGTGTTTATTAGTGTCGTTGTGTTTTTTTATGTTAGTTTCCCACGTCTCGTTCGCTCGTCTGCTTGTGTACATTTTTGTAGTCCCGCCTCCGCTGTCTTTTGGTTTACGTTCCATGTTGTTCCGTTTCCGTTTTGCTTGTAGTTCCCCTGTATGTTTCCGTTTCATGTTTATGTCCATCTATCATCCCCTATAATAAATTTATATTCACTCAGTTCTACCTCTGCTCGAGTCCTTTAAACGTTCCCTGACACTTTACACTCTTTTCTCTATGTGAAATCCAGATCGGCACACAATTGGCTGCTGCTTTAGTCACGCAGCTGCTCATTGCATAAAGTTGAACCTTTCTCAACTTTGATCGCGTCGCTCTCGATGTGCAGCTCCCAAAGCGCCGCTCCCGATTCGTCGCTCGCAACACTTAAAACGTGTTACTCAGATCGCTGGTTGCTCCTCATCGCTCGTTTATATTTCGAAAATGAATTGCACCCAGCAACGCTCACAACGTTTTCAGTGGGAACGCACAGTTATGTAAATACACCTTATGAGTAGCTATTGCTGTCGTAAGAAAAAAAACTAGGTATAACACACTGAGTACTTGTTCATGTATGTTAGATTCATGATAATTGATACTAAACTGATGGAGATGGTTTTTTGAAAATTGTTCATATATGTATAAAGAATAAAACATGAATAATAGTTAAAGGGAATATTTCTATTAAAAACTTTTCTTTTATGGTACATATTTGATTATGTGAGTAGCATAATCAAAACTAAAAAAGGGTAAAAATGTAACAGCAGCAGCAACCAGATCTTAATACATGTTCTGCTGTGGAAATATGAAATTATCACATCTGAACAACAGCCTAGACTCCATGACAGAATTCTAACACTGAATTTTAGCATTTCGTGCCCTCGTACTCATTCTATTTTTCAAGGACAGGATCAGATCAAACAGAGTGACCAAGGTTTTGTTGAGGTGAAAACCACTAAATTACTCTGCGTTGTCCTTCTCCACACCTCTCATCGGTTCTTTGGATACTTTATGCCAAAAAAGAAGAAAAGCAGCGGTGGATTTCTGAATGCAAATTTAATAATACAAAATGAACATTCAAGTTGGGAGAACACTTCAAGAAGCAAAATACCCCAAGTGTCTCGGCGCAGGAAAGAACGCTGTCTTGTTTTATACCCCCCAGTTTTACAACAGTTATAACCTCAGTTCAGTCTGGCTATTAGTGCCTCCCCACAGATGTTTACATCAAGGACACATACATCTTGTGAATCTTTCACCCCAAATTATCTTGATGAAACCCCGGAGGTCTCCTAATTGCCCTCTATCTGTCTTAGACAGTTCTGCTTCTACTCCCGCTGCCTTTATCAGAAAGGAGGTTGCTGGGTCACTTCTGCACAAAACTATCATTCAGCTTAATCTTACCTCATACTTTCCAAGTTATGGTTACCAACAATATATTATAAGATATGCACGTATTCAAAGGTATAATTGTCTGGAAAATGATAATAGACACAGCAATTATTATAGTCAGGAGTATATGAGTAAAGATAATTCAAACATGATTTCCTCAGTTTCAATAGAACTTATTACTAAAAAATTAAAGCCTGGGCTCTTCTCTGATAAATCGAATGATCAAAAAGCATAATTCCATGGCTTTAAGGAAATTACAGTCTTTGCCAAGGCACTTTTTAATGAAATATTATAAAATGAATTACTTGAAATTAAGTTACAACCTATAACACACAAACCTGTTTACCTTCCTTTGAGTATAGATTTCTTTTTTTATTGAAATACTTAAAATCCACTCTGAGAATATAACAATTTCAGAAGATTAAACACCAGGTAGAACTAAATATACATTCATAAATACCTTGAAAACTCCTGTAAAACCTAATATTAATAGTCCTCCTTATCTTTGCACTGGAGGTACAATCAGCTGTAAAATGTAAAATGAATGCTATCACATAGCATCCTGCCAAAATAATCAGTTTTCCAAAGTGAATTTTGTTTTCAATATTTTATATATGCTCTGGGACATATGTGAAAACTGACTGGGAAGTCCGCTGTGTCACACTAACATGAAGAATTTGTTCTGACTGTTATCAGAACTCACTAAATGAATCACATCCCCTACCGGATTTTAGATCAAATGCTGAGAATGTAAGAGTGAACCTGTGTTGAAAGCTGTATGTCTGATCCAGTATTTCTTACAATAATTAAAGTAAATATCTAAAAAATTATGTTGGATAAAAAAACTATAACATTTTAATCAGACCAACTTTTTACCTAGAGAAGCACTGGTTCTAGCTTTAAACTGTATATTGTGTTATTTGCTGAGCCCTTCAGAGAACAGCTGGATCCACATGTAAGATACAATTCACACAAATGGAGATTTCTCATGACAACTGGTTTATTTGATGTATGGATATGTCACTCGTGTAGCCATCATGGTGCTCAGGTAGAATTATCGTGTGTGAAGATCCTATTTTTTCCACTTTCAACATTGTAGAGGGAAGAGTATGGCACAGTTTTGAACGCCAGTATATGTGGGTATTGGTATTCTATATAGACTCCATTTGAAAAAGGCAAATACATGGTAATTTCAGATTAAAATAGACAATAGTACTGTCATGTTGAGCTTTCCAGCACGTTTTCAGGTTGTCCACTGGGGGTTGCCAGAGCACCAGCCTGCTGGAACGCTGCTCCCCACACCTGTGCTGCTGGCACAGGTGTGGGGAGCATCTGTGCCAGCTATAGTCTGAGCTATAATCATCATCTGTGCTGAACAGTGGTGGTACTGTAAAGATCCTCTGGACAGTCACAACTCTGGTTCCCGCTTCACTGTGCTCAGCTCGGTCTACCTGCTCCTGCCTCGCTCCACATGTCGTACACCCCCTGGACAACCACCTCTCTAGACCCACCGCTGGAAAGTCTCAACCACTCACTCCTCCCTGGCATCAACCACCCACCACCGCAAAATAAGATCTAACCATTCATTCACCTTCACTTCCCCCGCAACTACTCACCTGCTCTGTCTGACTTCCAGCAGTCTCCAGTCTCCCACGTTGCCCTTGCGATTCCCTGAGTTTCCCTTCTGTTTCCTGTCGTGATAATTGCCTCCAGCTTCAAGACCATCTACCCACATGTTTCAATAAACTCTATTATTGTTGCACTCCAGAGAGTTCTCTGTTTTATGTGAGTCGGAAGCCTGACCATGACAAGTAACTTTAATTTAAACTAGTTGTTTACGTACACCAAATTTTAAAAATACCCTTTTTTCTCATTTTCTAAAGTTAAAATAAATATTGTCATGTGTTAGGTCAGTTTTAAATATCTAAATTATTCTAATTTAAGAATGTATTTAAGAAAACATTTCAAAGACATATTCATTCTTATTTAAAATTAGAGGTTTACAAACAGTTTTCATTATTTGGTAGTGTTGCCTTTAAATTAAGAAACACTCTCTCAACTACCTGACATGGGTCAAACGTTTAGTGTTTATTTCCACACGCTTATCAAAATTATTTCTTGGAGTTCTAGTCCATTTTTCCTCAACAGAACAGATGGAAATGAGGCAGGTTTGTAGGCTGCCTCGCTCTTGCCTTTTCAGATCTTTGCACAAGTTGACAATAGGACTAAGGGTTTTTAGTGACCATGCTAAAAAATGGGTTTTCTTTTCATTAAGCAACTTTTTAACACCTGGGACTGTATGATTAGGGTCAATATCTATCTAGAAGAGCTATTTTTTGTTCCATATTAAAATTTGATTCAATATTTCCACTTAATGTTTTTTTCACCATGGTGCCATCTATTTTAAAATGTGCACCACTTCCTACAGTAGACAAACAGCCCCACAACATGATCCTTTTCCCTCCATACTTCACTGTTGGGATGGTGTTCTCAGGCTTTCAAACATTCCCTTTTTATCCCCCAAATAAAACAATGGTAATTATGGCCACACAGTTCCATCTAAATTTAATCAGGTCATAGGAGATGTCTCCAACAATAAAGGTCTTTGTCCCATGTGTAAATTTGCAAATTGCAGTCTTACTTTATGGTGTTTTTTACATTTAATTATACACTTAGGAGTAAAACCTTTTGATTTCTCAGATACAGAACAGTCTCCATCCATGGTTGGACATTCCTATCATGGCTACACATGAATATAAATCCACTGTAGAAGGAAACATAAAAACAGGGATTATAGGAAAACATTTTCAAAGTTGTCTGTGATCTATGTGTTTTCTTTCTGCCTTAACTGAAATCATCAACTCTTGCATTTACCACAAAAAACTTTCCTTGTTCCAAAATCTGGGCAGCAGTTGAACTTTCATTTGCTTATTTGTCTCTTGTCCCTACAATATTTCTGGTTATTATTTATGATGTATTTATTAAGGTCTTTTAATTTCATTTTTCCAATTGATTTTTTGCAATATACACACAGTTACCTCACCATACTTTTAACGTGGTTTAGGAACAGGAAATACTTTAAAATAACTTCATTATTAATTAAATATAGAAAAAAAAACGGATCATATTTTCTGTGTTCGTTTAGAATAGAATGCCTTTTATTGTCATTATACGCATTGTCCAATGAGATTGGAGGAAAACTCCTTAAAGTGCCGTGCAAAAAGATTTCGCTAAAAATATATACAGAAATGAACAGAAATAATGTGTCTACTATAATCATAGATTTAAAACTAATATGCAGTTTCTTCCAACATTTTCTTGTCCACTATTTTTTACCATGATAAGGCAACTCAATAAAATTAAGTTTCATCTTTGTATCAAATATAATTCAAAGGATTTTGTTATTTCTTGTTTAAAATAATTATATAAATCTCAAAACAGGTTAGTTGATATTAAGGGTGAAGTAATATGTCTGAATGTATAGTCATATTTACACATTAAACTATATCTATTAAACTTTGGCTATACCAGGTGGACTCTCTACCTGAATTAACAAGAAGATTCAATAAATTGTAGGTTGTACATCCAAGATTTGAATCTCCTGCTGAACCCCTTTAAAATAATGCTCTATTGAACTGAAATCTTGGAATCATGGAGGCTTATTGACCAGATTGAACTCATCTTCATGTTCAATAAACCAATTTGAGAACCTCTGAGCTATGACACATCAGAAGCTGGGTAAACAATGATAGATAGATACTTTATTTATCCCAGAGGGAAATTCAAGGTATCCTGCAGCAGACATACAAAGCACACAGACATCACAAAAGAAGCACAAGATAAGACAATAAATACAAATCTACAAAATAAAGGGTCAAAATATAAAAATGTAGAAATACAGAAATGAAGTCCTTAAGTGACTGTGTAAAGTTAAAAATGTCTGTGCAATGTGTAAAAATAGTGTCCTTTACAGTCTGTGTAACGGAGGTAGTGGTAAACCATTTGCTGTATATATTGAGAAAGTGACTGATATCAACCATACTGATAAAAAATAATTTAGGCAATGCAAAGTATGTAAACATCAGTGACTGGAATGAAAGAGTGTCATAGAGTCCTACTTTTACTGTACTGGTAGGAGTTGAACAGTCAATGGTCATAAAGAGACTTTAAAATCTCAGGTCATAATTTTTCTTAAACTGAACATAAGCTTCACGTGGGACCTGTATCACTACAGTGGCATATTAATTGTGCAAAACAGACATTATACTTTGTACTGGATTCTATTCAAATTAAAGTATTTTGGTTTGTTTCCACATTTTAAAACATAATTTTAAAGCAGCCAACAAAAGTTGATAGTGAGCTATTCATGCTGTTAATAGTAACATTATCTTATCACCATAGCTTCAAACTCTCTTTTGAAAAGGGGCGGATTGTTTTTTTAATTTATCAAGTTCACCTTACATTTTTGTCAGAGATTAGCATTGTTGGTCCTGCTAGTGTAGTACTAGCCAATTATATTTGGGTTTTCTCTTCTGTAGGCACTTTAACCTGTGCCTTTTATGCTAGCTTGTTCCTTATTTGACTTCAATACGAAACCTGTCTTGTCTCATGGCATTTGCAGTTTACCTTTTCTGACCCCAAGAAACACATTGTCTACTGTGTCGTACATGGTAACCCTTCTGGTTTTCAGATGAACACAAATAAAAAAATAAAAACCTCAGACATAATTTGTTCAAAGTTTATCTCATGAAAATATATATTTGGCAACATTTTTCCAATGTAAACATCAAGAATTCAAAGAATACAGCAAACACTAATACCGTAGTTTGGCTCAAGCTGAGGATCACACTTTGCTTCCAGTATCCTTATTTTTTACAATGAAAATGACTTACTCATGTGCTGTTCATATTTGGATTAGTTCGGACTACAGTGTTTGTATTCGGAGGTTCTACTTAGAGTTTGCTTCAATGATTTTCTAGGATTATAACAGATCCTGTGTACTTCCTCCTTCTTTGCAGTGTTTCACATGTGCTTTAAACAAAACTACTAAGAGATCTTGCAAAAGTTCAAATTTTTCCTCTAAATTGCTTCAATTTGTAAATGAGACATCCCTACAATAACCAATTCAGGTTTAGGAACTAGTTTCACGATTGATAATAAAACTTTAGCTGGTAGAACTCATTATGTAGTACTTTCAGTGGCGGGCATGAGACAGTGGAGGCTTCTCTTATTGCATGGGCTACAAATTAAAATCATTCATTGTCTAGTTCATTCTATGTTGGCCGCCCATGTAGGCTCGAAGGAGAATAACCCCCCACTTCTTGAATAAAAATATGTTTAGTGTTTCAGTAGTTTTTTTTTCTCCCCATTTCTCTTCTTGTTTTTAATCAGCTTTAGCAATTACTCACAAAGGTTATAAGGATGTTTGTCAGATAAATAACAAGGCCCACTGCAAGTCCTTGTTGTTATTTTCTTCTCAGCCTCCCATGAGCTGGGATGAACTAGTTCAGGGTTCTTGTTTTCAGAGTAATGTCTTTTTACAGCGGCCTGCTATATTTTATGTCTCAGACAGAGTGAACATAAAACTGCTTCACTTATGGTAGCTTGACATTTACACTACATCCCTGAGCAAAGAAGAACAGTAAAATACCAAGGGTTATAAAAAGGTCTGTTCAGATTGGATTCATTTTAACAGAGGAGTTCACGGCTATGATTTTATCTGTGTGCAAGAAAGTGTTGTTTAATACCAAACAATTCTAATGGAAACTGTAACTTTGCTCTTTTTGAAACATTTTGAATTAAATACCTTGATAGCTCTACTTTAACCTTCTAAAGATTGTATTGGCTTAAAGCAATTATTTATTGACAAAGGTTAGAAAACAGACAATTTTGTTAATTGACATTGGTGTGTAAGGAGGATGAGCCTTTATTTCAGGTGCAATTTTTGATAATGATGAAGTGAATTAAATAGTAACAAAATTATGAGCTGAGACCACTAAACTGGATGCAGCTTGTTTTTAAATGCAATTTACAAAATTCTGAAATTAAATAACAAACACACATTGTGTATATTAATTGGAAAACCATTACTTAAATGATTTTAGACCTAGCCAATACGTTCGGGAGCATACCAATGATGTCATTTTTAATGGGATTAATTTAAATTTCAAGAGAATTCTATGAAGTGATTACTGCTGAGAGTTGAATGAATGGACGTCTGTGGTATTATTGAAACAATCTTCACAAGTGTCCTGGTGTCATACCCTTTTAGCTCTGTTTTTTCTCTCCCTCTTTTTTTATAAAACTTTCCATTGCAAAGCCATTTAATAGATCCTTGTCTGTTCAGTTTTATTCTCCCTGTCTGTCAGACTCTCTTGCCAATGACTCTTGTTCCCTGATTTGTGGATTCAGAGAGCCCAGTTGGAATTTGTCACAGCAGCTAAGAATATCAATACAGTTTTATTGGCCGACAAGGATGGTGGAAGACAAGAAAATTACAGATATAAGGTGAAATAATATATGATTATATAACACAGTGAAATGGGTACATTAGAGGAACATTTACTTCACTCAGTACCCCTACTGCTTTACAGATTACTTGCCTGTGAAATTTCTTCCCTGTTTTTTGGAGCTACGCTACTGAAATTTGACAGTGGACAGTATCACCCTAATTACAGATTTTAATGTTTTGCAGCTATTTGGACTGATTCCACAGACTAGATAAAACCATTTGAACCATTGTAGAACTGTTCCCTGTGTACCTTGAAACATAGTCCTCGATTGCAGCTTGTTAAGCACATTTTCATACTTAACACAACATGACAAAGAACTAACTGAATCAGAATAATCCTAGTTCTTTCAGTTCAGCTAAGTGCCATAAGCTACCCCCACAGACTGTTTACAGAGGTCATCTGAATGATTACATGACCTATGTTAACATGCTATAGCATTCTGTCCAACATTTATACCCTTAGACTGGATGAACCCAAATTATTGAAGGCAGCACCATAAAGATGTATCTAGACGTATTATCATCATGTTACTTAGTTTTGTAGTTAGAGGATGTTGCATGGGCTACTACAGGCACAGATGCTCTGAATAATGTATGGGTGATAGGCATTTTAAAAAATGTCATTACAATTTCCTTTTTCTTGAGCATTGTCTACAGAAAGCCATTTTAACATGATATTCTTCTATTACGTGGCATGAATTAGATACGTTTTTTTTTCTCTAAATTGTCTATTACAGTTTAATGAGGCAATATATTGAACCAACCAAAATCTATCCAATTGAACAGCAACTCTTACATAGTTATGATGCACAGAGGTTCTACTCAATGACCTACTATTACTGTATTACAATTTAATCTCATGTTACACTTAAACAAAAAATAAACTACCAGACAAAATAACAACAATAATAATCACAAGGGGGAAATGAATTAACAGACTAAATAACATCAATAATAATCACGAGGGGGACAAGCACGGGAAACCGGAGACTACAGAAAACAAAACACAAAGTAAATGCAAGGACTGGACCAGAGGAGAAATAAGGATGGAGAAGAGCCAGGACAGAGAACTCAGTGAGCAGGAGAGAAGGCTTACAGGAGAAGTGGATGAACATGCAGGAGATGACGCAGAGAGACGAGGAGGGAAAATCAGCAGACGATCCAGAGGTGAGTGAATGAATGAATGTGGCTTAAGTATGGAGGAACCGGGGTGGGATTGGTCGAGAAGATGATTAGATAATTTAGAACAGATATGAGTGATAATGATGAGGGAAAACACAGAGAGAAGAGGGACAGAGACGGTGAAACTAGAGAACAAAAACAAAGTCTAAACCAAAATACAAAATAACCTAAAGAAAACAAAAACTAATGATAACAAAGTAAAACAAAGCAACTTCAACAAATTAAACAGCAAACTAACAGAACAAAACACAGATCTTGACACACAGGGAGAAAGACAGAGCAGACAGCGAGGGAGAAAACAAAGACTCGACCCAACTAGAAAATCACCTAAACAAAACAATAACTAAATATAAATAATGATAACAACGACTAAATAATGATGAAATGAACCAAACCAAAAACAGGGATCATGACACTTAGTCAGAACAATATCTTTTACCAAACAACATGAAATTCTCCAGATGTGCTAAGGGCTGGCTAACACAAATCGTTCTGGTTAGGCATGTCATATGGCTCAATGCTCGCAGGTTTTCCATTAGTTCAATTCCTGGGTTGGTTCCATTTTCTGGGAGCAGGCATGGGAAATAAAAACATGACAATGTTGATAGGTTAGTAAGGATTGTTCAGTTTGAGTGGGTGACTGGATCCAACATCAATGGTCATTTGAGCTGATGGTTTCTGGACCTCTAAGTGGTAACTGTCAGGAAACGGTTCTAATGACTCGAGCAGAGGTGGAGTTGAATGATAAATGATTTATTGTAAGGATGATGGGTGAACAGAACACGAATGGAACCACACAGGGAACAACAGACAACAGGAAACGGAACAACGCGAGACGTAAACAAAGGGCGCGGAGGCGGAACTAAAAATGTCAACAAGCACGAAAAACAATAGACGCAGGAACTAAACGTAAACAAACACAATGACACTAATAAAATAAACAAACACTAACACGGATCACAGGAAGGGAAGAACTAGACTAACAGAATACAGATAATAACAATAACGATCACGGGGGGGGGGTACACAGGAATCGGGGACTAAGAAACTAAGACCCACAAGGAACACGGGAGGAGACAAGGGAACCGAGGTGACGAGCCAGGACTAAGAGCTAGCGCAAGAGACTCACCAGAGACATAAGGACTAGAAACCAAGAGAGAGAGGCGAGGGACATCAGAGGAGGAACTCAGGAAGGACAACAGGGAAATGACCAGAGGGAGATGATGCAGGAGGCAAGGCTAGAGGTAATGAGGGA